>JAUCMX010000027.1:1651513-1741513 GCA_033459395.1 Hemibagrus guttatus
TGTACTACACTATACTACACTCTACTACACTCTAGTATACTATACTGTACTATACTACACTATACTACACTCTACTACACTCTACTATACTATACTATACTGTACTGTACTACACTATACTATACTACACTATAGTATACTATACTGTACTATATTTTATTATACCATGCACCCTATAGTATACTACACTGTACTGTTCTATACTATACTATACCATGCCATACCTCACACTATACTATACTATACTATACTATATTGTATTATACCATACACACTAAACTATACTATACTATACTATACTATACTATACTATACTATACTATGCTATACCATGCCATACCACACATTATACTATACTACACTATACTATACTACACTATATTGTATTATACCATGCACACTAAACTATACTACACTATACTATACTATGCTATGCTATGCTATGCTATACTATACCATGCCATACCACACATTACACTATACTATACTGTTCTATACTATACTATACTGTACTGTACTATGCATACCACACACACTATACTATACTCTATTATACAATGCATACCACATACACTATACTTTGCTATATTTTATTATACCATGCACACAATACTATAAAATACTATACTATATCACACACTATGATATACTATACTACACAGTACTACACAATGTTATCCTACAGAACGCACATTATACTATACTATATTATAAAATGCTATACTATAGCACAGCGGGGCATTGGTGTCTCAGTGGTAGGTTTCTCGCCTACCATGCGGAAGGCCCGGGTTCGATCCCCAGCCACTGGATGCGGTGCCGGTCTGAAAAATGGGAGGGTTGCGTCAGGAAGGGCATCTGGCGTAAAACATTTGCCAAGTTGTTGTGCGGACAAGTTGGTCCGCTGTGACGGCCCCGAACAGGGAGCAGCCGAAAGCATACTATAGCACAGACACTATGTATACTATACTGTATGATACTACACCACATTATACTTTACTATATTACACACACTATTCTATACTATACTACACAATACTATATGATGCTATACAATAGCACATACATTATACTATACTATATTATAATATACTATACTACACCAAACATACTATGTATGCCATACTATACTATACTATGCTGTATAATACCATGCCATTCCACTCACACTATACTATACTATACTATTCAATATTGTATGATGCTATACTGTAGTACGCACATTATACTATACTATGCCACACGCACTATAGATGCTATACTATACTACAGTACATCATACCATGGTAGGTACCATGCACCCTATTTATACCATACTATTTCATACTATACCATGCACCTTATGTACAATAAACTACATTACAACTTATAATATACATTTTGTACACTGTATTGTGCTGTAAGCTACACTATTCTATACTGCACTATACTACGTATTCCATACTATGTTATGCTACACTAAACACTCAAAGCTAAGTTTCTGTCTGTCTCTCTCAGTCAATGGAGGCTCAGATGCAGCTCTATCCTGGTTTGATGCAGCTGAAGTCCAACAGCGGACAGAGCGATGTAGACGGAGGCGACATGCTGCACCGCGGGCCAATGGGTTTCGAAGTCCAGGGCTCTGGGAACGTGGCAGAGACAAGAATTGTGCGTCTGATTGAACCATTGAAAGAAAGGAGGCGGATCCTTCTGGCCTCAAAAGAAATGCACCAAGTCACACAGGACCTGGAAGATGAGATCGTAAGCTTTGTTCTTCTGGAGCCTTTTGATTCTTGTCCATTTTCACCTTGCTTCTTGAATGCTTCTACTGCTAGTTATACTACTCCAGTGAATATCTGCTTTCTGATTGGCTGGCTTGATTCAAAACTTAAAAATTGATGTAAAAATTGTTTGAAAAGCAATCTAAACTTATGAATCTAAACTTTTGGGAACTTGTTTCGTTTGCAAGCTTCCCTTTTCGATGAAAAGTGGACAAGACCGCTTTTAAAAATGTGACCTAGCCAGTAAGGTAGGTTATCCCTAATAACCTAGGGATATTTCTCTCTGTTTCTCTTTACAGTTGTGGATTCAGGAGCGATTACCATTGGCCTCCTCTACTGAATACGGCACCAATATGCAGAGCGTTCAGCAGCTTGTTAAAAACCACGAGGTGAGATTCTGAGAAATAATTTCAGGACAAGTTAACTGTGTTTTTTTTAAACAAATAATTATTTCCATGTGATTTGAGCACTTCAGCACTCAATACGTTAAAGAGTCACTCCTTAATTGTTACTTTTATCTGAAATGGTGGTGCAGCTCGATGGTTTGACTGGATTTTTCACTGGATTTTTCTCTGGTTGCTTGTGCAGGCGTTGCAGATGGAAATGCAGGCCAGAAAGGGGCGTGTCGAGGAGGTGCTGGAGCGAGCCGAGGCAGTCGCTGCCCTTCGCACTCCTGAAGTGGAGATCATCAGAGAGGGAGCGATGCACGTGAGGCAGCTGTGGGAGGTGCTACAGATGGAGGGAGAGCGTCGTACCATGATGCTGGATGCAGTAAGCCACGCCCAGCAATACTACACAGAGGCGGCGAAGGCGGAGTCGTGGCTCAGCGGGCAAAAGCTACATGTCCTCAATGAGGAGAACAGCAATGTAAGAACAGCGCAACAGTAATAGAGTAGCATTCATGTATAAGATGTTACAGGAGAGTATCATATCCATGATACATGAAGACTTTTCCACCTTACATGATATGTATAAAATATTTTTTACATTTGCTAATTAAATCTGAATGTTTTAAAAACCTTTTCCCTCATGGTACGCCTCTCTCTGTATCTCCGCAGGACGAAGCAAGCACACTAAAGCTGCTGAAGGAGCAGTTGGCTTTAGAGCAGAAAGTGGAGAATTACGCCGAGACCGTGGGCTTCCTGTCTCAGCAGTGCCGCCGCATGCTAGAGCTGGGACATCCTGACAGGTAAACACCCAGCTGAACACCTGAACATGTAAACCCTCCCCCTTTAAACACCTGAACAGGAAACTTCACTTTAAACTTCTGAAAAGAAGATAAACATTCCCATGAAGTCTTGAACATGTAATCGGTTAAGATAATCGGTTCAGATAACTTGTTACCTCACACCTGAACAGGTAAACACTTCATCCTTAATGACTAACACCAGTGATGCTCTAAATCAAAGCTGTTGGCTCCTCTCTTCAGTGAGCAGATCACTAAGCAGCAGGCTCACATCGACCGGCTCTACGTCTCCTTGAAGGACCTGGTGGAGCAGAAGAAGACCAAGCTGGAGCAGCAGTACTGGCTCTACCAGCTGAAGAAAGAGGTGGAGGCTCTTGAGAAGTGGATCTCTGAGCGAGAGGCTGTGGCAAGCTCCACTGAGCTTGGAGAGGACCTGGAGCACGTCACGGTCAGTCTCACACACACACACACACACGTACAGTCGGCCTCATCTTTGAGTTTGTTGACAGTGATTGTGTTATGACCTTGTTGTGTGCAGGCGCTGCAGGAGAGGTTCACCGAGTTCCGGGCCGAAACTAGCACTGTGGGTCAGAGGCAGATGGACTCAGTGAACAAGATGGTAAATGAGATGATCGACTGCGGTCATGCAGACGCTGCCACCATTGCCGAGTGGAAGGATGGCCTGAACGAGTCGTGGGCCGACCTGCAGGAGCTGATGGAGACCAGAGCACAGATGCTCGCTGCCTCACACCAGCTCCACAAGTTCTTCACCAACTGCCAGGAGGTTGTAACACAGTCAACTAATACTCAAACCCAGCCACACACACACACACACACACACACACACACACACACACCTACTGCATTTAAGCAAATCGTCTGCACTGATATCCATGAACTCTACCATATACTGAAAGAAAAAAACTTTTTTTTTAATTAATGTGTGTTATGTGTGTGTTTAGGTGCTGGTGCAGATTGAGGGGAAGATGAGGCAGTTACCGGAAGTGCGTTCGTGTCAGGTGAGCACCGCCAACCCTGGCACACTACAGAGACTGCTACACTCCTTTGAACACTCTCTGCAGCTGCTGGTCTCACAGGTGAGAAACGCACACACACACACAGAAGCACATGAACATACACACTGCCTGCACCTGCCAGCAGCCAGTGTTACTAATGTGCGAGAATCTAACCAGTGAAGTTCCCATTTCCCAGCAACTCTGATCAACTCTAATACACACTAATATACTGTAATACACGCTAATACTCTCTAATGCACTCCTCACTTTCCACTGACTTTAATTTGGCATTTATATCCCATTATTTTACTCTTAACATGTCGCAGTAACCTTCTATAACAGATACGGCGTTGATAAATTCTCAATTCTGATTGGTTAGAAGGCGTCTAAGAGTAGAGCAGCTTTATATTAATGCACTCAGTTTTATACCTTATCGTTTCCATACTAATGATAGTGTGGCAGATGTTTGGTTTCTTACAACTAAAGAATTTACATCTCATTAAATTACTGTAGCCATAGTCCTGCTAGAAAATTAAGGTTTGCAAAAGTTTTTTTTTGAACAAAAACTCGACGATGTTGAACCTTTGGCCTGATCAGGTGCGTCAGCTGCAAGAGAATGCATCTCAGCTCCGTGCAATCTACGCTGGCGAGAAGGCCGACACCATCTTGGTCCGTGAGCAGGAAGTGATGCGCGCGTGGAAGGAGCTCCTCATGGCGTGCGAGGGCAGCCGCGTCCAGGTTACCACGGTGACGGACAAAATCCAGTTCTTCGCATTGGTGCGTGAGCTCAGCATGTGGACGGACGGGATCATGGGACAAATCGGTCCGGTCGAGGATGCACGGTACGAATCATTACAAACACACGTGTTTATCATCTAAGAGCTTTTATTATCTTTCTACAATACTGATGTATGAAACCTTGACTTCCACCATTCTTTTAATCTGTACTGATTTAATGCTTGTGTATGAAGGGCCACATTCACAAACTCCTCTAATTTCCTAAAATTTTGAGGGGATGTGGTACCTTAACCCTCAGTTACTCAGTTGTATAAAATGAGAGTCACTCTGGATAAGGGCATCTGCCAAATGCCAGAAATGTAAATGTAATTTGTCTTGTCTTGTGTCTGTGTGTCTTAGGGACATGTCCACTCTGGAGTGTATGATCTCCCAGCACCAAAACCTGAAGAGTAAAATGGAGAACAAAAGCAAGACTTTCATGCACTGTGTGGAGATGGGCAAGATGCTGCTCGCAGCACACAATCCTGCAGCTGAGGAGGTACAGAACACACACACACACACACACACACACACACACATAAACACAATACAGGGTCTCCATTTTGCCCCATGGTTCTTGTGTTATTCTCTCTCTCTCTTTCTGACTCTGATGCGTGTAGGTAAAGGAGAAGTTGGAGTATGTGATGGCGAAGCAGAAAGATCTGAATGATAAGTGGGAGCAGCACTGGGAGAAACTCCAGCGCAGTAAGCAAATCCTCATGCCGATAATTTCGTTACTGCAGCCTGGCGTGGTAAATGCAGCACGAAGCCCCTAACAGCTCACTTTTCACAACCATAAATCCAGTTTATATTTTACACTTTTATCAAAATAAAGCCTTACTGAATTCAGACAGATTAATGATCTGACTGTAATTTGTGAAAAATTAGTACATCAGCCTGAAAATGCCTCATTCTAATATCATTTAACGTTGTTCGTACCTACAGTGCAGAAGCGGTTACATACCGCACAAACAAGCAAGGCTGAAGGGACGTGGCACGCCACGAAGGAGTCGCTGAGCAGCGGTGGTGAGGCAGAGGGCGGGGCTGACGAGGTGGAGCAGCTGATTCGCCGACATGAAGCGTTTCGTAAGGCGGCATCTACGTGGAAGGAGCACTTCATCTCTTTACGACAGGTCGGCATGGCAACCAATAAATCACTGTTTACCTTCTACTACTGTGTCTATACATCAGTCTGTCTAATCTACTCTGCTCTTATCTATCCATCCATTTTCCATCTGTTCATCTATGTTCATTTCCACTTGTCCTCCTACATTCATTCATCCATCCATACATACATGTGTTTGTCCATTAATCTGTTCATCCACTTGAATCAGTCTATTTATTCATCTATCTAAATAACTTTCTACTATCCATCCACTGACTCATCTATCCATCTGAATCCATCACTTCACTGATTTATTCACTGGTTCATCCAACCACTTGTTCTCCCATTATTCCACCAATCCATCCATCCATCCATCCATCCATCCATCCATATGACTATACACTGACCCATCATTTAACTTTTCATATATCTATCCATCCATCCATCCATCTATCCATATATATTTCTATAATCCATCCACTGATTCATCTATTCGTCTGTCCATTACCTCAATTATCTATCGACTTGTTTATCCATCTATTTATTGGTCCATTAATTCACCCATCCATCCATCCATCCATCTATCCATCCATCCATCCATCTATAAAACTAGCTATTACCAATTCATATATCCATCCATTCATCCATCCATCCACCTACTCATCCATCCATTCATCCACTCATCTATTCATATAGCTTCCTACCACACCTCCACTGACCCATCCATCCATCCATCCATCCATCCATCCATCCATCCATCCATCCATTCATTGTTTATTGTTATTCATCCTTCTATCACCATGCACAAAGAAGTAACATGGTCTAGATCATGTGGTGAGCCTTCTTATTGATTTAAAAGTACTGAACGCTGTGGGGATTTTGCCAGAAGTCACAGAGTATTTTTGTTACTTTAGGGGTTTTTGAGCTCAAGGTTACAGCAGCAACATCATTTGGTTTACTTCCTGGTGGTTTGACTCATTGCCAGTCGGAGTAACGTCATCAGCAAACTTAATCAGCTTGACAGATGAGTCATTTGAATCACAGTGTTTTGTGGATGAAGAGTGGGTGTAGCAGGGGGAGGCAAAACTTTTGGGCTCACAGATACTGAATAATTATCTTTATGATCTATCTGTTAATACCATCAAATGAATATGTCTTATAATATTTACATTTCAACCATTTATCTTAATTTTAATGTGTCCTGTATAACACCACTGCTCCTCCTAGGCAGAGAAATTGAAGGAAGAGCAAAGCAAGCAGTCCTCCACCTCGTCTCTCCTCAACAGACAGATGTTTCCGTTGTCCTGCCTCGTGCCCAGCTCTTCCTCGTCCTCCTCCTCCTCGTCTCTTTTCCGGAGCCCTCTGCAGGATATGCTCCTCGAGTCCAAAGCCGGTCCAGACTTTACACTTACTCAACAAACTTTTTCCCAGAGGCTCGGATCTGCGGTGAATCCCTATGCTCATGTCATGAATGGCTCCCCCTTCCACAGGCTCAACCAACAAGTCGGGGCATTGGGCACAAACAGCTCCAGTCAAACCGGATTAAACCAACAGGGTGTTTTGGGGTTGGACAGCTCGAGTTACATTGGCCTAAACCAAGTCGGCATGTTAGGGTCAGATAGCTCGAGCTACACAGGATTAAACCAACAGGGTGACACAGGAGCCAATGGACTGAACCCCCTCAGTGCCATGGGTGTGACTGAACCGAAAACCACATTCGCCTGGCAGCAGCTCAAAGCTGACTTTCAGCCCAGGATCAACCACATGCACAAGGCTGTAGGTCCGCTGCTGGAGGCCCAGGCCAGGCACCTGGTCCCAGTGGGTGTGCCAATGAGTACTGAGGCATCCCTTGAGCTGCTCCATGGACGGCTGCAGAGAGACCCCCGTGGCAGCCGCTCAGACCCACAGATGGACCACCTGCGCAGGGAGAGGGAGTACAGGCTCGGGCGTCACACCTCCAGTGAGCAGGAGATCCAGGCACGGCTAAATGAGCTGCCCATGATTGTACGCCAGGAGAGGCACCAAAGGCGCAGACTAGAGCGCCAGTCGTCCAGCGAGCATGAGGGCAGCGGCAGGCACAGACCTCAGAAACAGGACTCCAGTGACCATGAGTCTGGAAAAGAAGGGTCAGACAAGAAGCAGACAGGGTAAGCTGAGACTGTGTTTGCTTGCACACATCTTTTATTACATTGTTATTAATTACATAAGGCCTATATGTATTTGCATGACTGTACCAATAAATTGTGACATGATCTAGCGCATTTTGGTAACTGAAAGCCAGGCAGAATTCAGGTTAACTGTGTTTTGCAAACAAAAAAAAAGATGAAGATTTTTACATGGATTCTGGTTAGCCCAGTAGTGTAGAAATGGAGGGATGTGCGATCTGATCTGTTGTTGATATTACTGATTCATTTTTAAAAAATGTAAAATGTGTACTCATGTGTTTGAGCGTCACTCTCTTGCTGCTGTAGGGAAAAACGCTCCACCATGGCTGAGATTGTTGAACAGGTGCAGGAGAGAGAAGCATGCCAAGTGAGTATTGACCATTGGTATATAACCAATACACACTGTTTTCCTTCCTCTACCACACCTCATTCCAGCGTTGTTCAGTGGGAAAATCCTGTGTCTCAGTCTCTAGAAAAGGAACAGCACTATGAAGCATCAAATCTGTAGGCTAATCAGCAGATATTTTGGAATACTAAACACCTAGCATTCATTTGAAATACATATGAATTCTGAGTGAAACCTTTTGCATGTCTGAGACACATTCTGATTCTGACCTCCTCACATTTTTAACCTTCTTTGATTAATTATCTCTGTCTCTTAGGCGAGGGGAGAGGTGTATCGTCCTCCCAGCAGTCTCTCTGCCCCGGTCTCTCGTCTTGACCGACCTCGAGCTCGTGATCGACCAAAACCGCGCAGACGGCCGCGTCCTAAAGAACCCGAGGAGACGCGACGGTCACGGTCAGCGCCAGCTCAGAGTGCGCCAAGCACACCGCAGCCGCCCACGCATACCGTTCACCAGGAGGGCTTCCTGTACCGCAAACACGAAGAGGAAGGCAAGGAAAAGAGCCCTAACAGGTACTACTAACATGCTGATTAGCGCACTCTTTGCTTGGGTGGTAAAATGGACATCCAGAGGGAATGAAATCTCTGTCATTTTGGACACATCTAACGGTGTGCGTTCCTCTCCATTTGCAGCAAGTCTTGGGTGAACCTGTACTGCGTACTCAACAAAGGGGAGATCGGCTTCTACAAGGACGCCAGGAACACGACGACCCCGTACAATGACGAGCCGCTCCTCAACCTAGCCATCTGTACCTTCGACACTACCAACGGCTACAAGAACAAGAAGAATGTCTTCATCCTGAGGTAAGACTCTCACAACCGATTGAACTCATCAATTCCTCACTTCTAAACTGACGAGTTAAATCAGGTGTGTTAAATGAGGTGCTGTGATGCTTAGTAGAGCGAGACAGTGTGCAGTACTAAGGTTCTCTAGGGTTCTCCAGTCAGCTCTGAGGGTGATGAGAAAAACTTTACAAAAACATTACAGCAAGAAATTTATCACTTTATCTTAAACTGGTGATGAAGTCGCTGACGTGAGGTGTGTGCGTGTTTTGATCCACTGCAGGAGTGAAACCGATGGGGACTATATCTTCCTGGCCAAAGACGAGGTGAGATTAACGATGCACTATCACAGCTAAAGCAACCATTTTACGGAAAACATTTTGCACATCTTGTTTGTCTGGAAGCTTTTTTCTAAATCTACTTTTATTCATCTGTGTTTTGTGTGTGTGTGTGTGTGTGTGTGTATGCAGGAGGACCTGAAGCGTTGGGTGAACAGCATAAATGCCAGCCTGAGCGAGATCGAGGAGATCGCCAAGTGGGAGAAACCCACCACCTCCTCCACTGACCCTGACAAATCAGAGCGCAAGGAGCGCTCTGAGGGGGCGGAGCCATCAGAGAAGTCGGAACGCTCGGATCGATCGGACAAGCGAGAGGGGGAGAAAAGCTCCGAAAGCTCCGAAAAGAGGGACACTTTGGAGAGAGAGAGGATGGAACGAAGAGGGAGGGAGAGAGGAGAAAAGGAGAGGGGAGAGAGAAGAGAGAAAGAAGAGAGAGGAGACAGAGAGAAAGAGAGGAAGAGAGAGAGGGAGAGGGAGAGAGAGAAAGAGAGGGAGAGAGGAGATCGGAGTTCCAGGGGCTCGAGCACCTCGGGGAAAAGTAAATGATACACTCAGCTCATGAATCCATCTATCCAGCTATCTTCCCATAGATCCACTGAGAGTGGAGGAGAGGAGAGGAGAAAAACGAGTGCTTTTACTTCTCCCTCACCCCCATGACACGCTGGTAGGGTTTTCCTGTCAATACAGCGTCCAAAGAGAGCGTCTGCAAAAGCATAGTAACGAATCTTGTCCTAAAATTAGTAAACAGAGACAAAAAAAAACGTCCCCTAGATATCGGAAAAGCCTTTTTAAAGAAAGCAATATGATGTATGCAGTAGGTGATTTAATATCTGATTCATATTCACCCCCTCTGTGTGTGTGTGTGTGTGTGTGTGTGTGTTAAAGCAGGAGATGAGTGAGAATAGTGTGTGTATGCCTCTTGGAAATGTGAAGACACTCAGGACTAGAGCAGACAGGAGCATCATGTGGAAACACTCACCTGTGGAACCACACACACTTTATACGCTCCACCGATTAGATCAACGTCGTAAACCCGCTTCAGTCGCCGCACTGAGCTCATACATTCATTCAGCTCCAGTAAGAGCTTCTAGAGGTAATCCTTGACATATACACCGTTTCCTGTACGCACTAACTCCAAAAAAACAAAACAAAAGGAAATTAATCGATCGTTTAAGATACGTTCAGTGTCTGCAGTTTGCTTCTTCAGGTGTTCATAGCGCTACGATGCTAACAAAAATATCACGTAACCAGAGCTTAGAATAAATCACCAGCAAATCAACAAATCAGTGTTTCTCGAATCCAAGTTCCCAAACGTCAGAATCTCTAAATCAAGTTAGCACATAAACATGTATAAACTTGAGAATTTGTAATGATAATGTGTGGAAAGTTCAGGAATAATAAACAGTCCGAAGATTATATACAGTACACGTTTACACGTTTTAGTTCTCATTTTTCAGTCACTCGTTCTAACCGTGTTCTTTTCCTCTTCAGCAAGTTTAATAATCCGAACGTGGAGCTCAGAGGCTTCTCATGACTCCACGAGGAACTTTACCTTGCGTGAACACGGAACGCTTCTCTTCCTCGTTAGCAAAGGAAGCAAACGTCATACACTGAACGTGTCTAAAGAGTTAAAGCCGAGGATCGTCGTATCGGTTATGAAACGTCGTATCGGTTACGCAAACCAGCAGGACGTTAACCTCCTTAATCATCTCATCACCTCACCTCACACTTCTATTCCGTTCAGTCTGCACCACTTCACCTTCCGGAAGCATGGGCTGCAGCGTGAGTGTGTTTGAAAAGGATTCGGACGTGCAATCTGTAATCCCGAGGCGTTTCGCGGAAATCGATCGTTAGGATTTTACTCGACATTTCGGAGGAATGCAGAGAGTCCGGGTCCCTGACCCCGATTCTCGCCGCCTTCCTCCTCTTGATTGTAAAACGACGATTAGCTCGGATGAGACGTGTGGTGTTTGTGACGTTGTTATGCGATTAAAGATTAAACCTTGTACATATCTATACATATCTATAAATATATTTGTATGTATATAACATTAAACACGACTTCTACAAGCTACAACGAATTAAGCCAAACTTTCATTTACTTTTTATTAATCGACGGAAATATAAAGAGCTAAACAAAGTATTACTCGCCTAAAGTGGTTTAGGACTTAATGACGGAGTGCTAAATGTACATTTACGTAGCCTTTGTAGACCCACGGCGTACACACACACACACACACACACACACTCACACACACACATTCGAGTCGCACTCTCAGACCAGCCGACTCAGTAAGGCAGAAGATTCCCGCCACACGGCAGCACCATCACAGAGTGTGTGTGTTTTTGATGTCTACGCAAAGCGTCTACGCTCTGAATGTCCGCACGTGGTCACTCTCTGTGTGTGTGTTCGGAGGTCAAGCTCGACCGTTTTTTTTAGCACCGCATTTGTCGCCTTTTTGTTCCCCGTCTTCCAGTTTTTTCATTGTGGAAAAAATTTTGTACTTTTAAAATCTTAAAGCCTGAATGTTACATCACACCGTCTGTGATGATACAAACAACAACAACAAACTCCGCCCAGATCTGCACTTTCACTTCCTGATAGACGTGTACTTGTGCTTTGAGCGTCTTTTCTTTTATTTAGTCATGTGCCATAAAAGTTAGCAGTTTTATATTAAATAACCCATCAAAAAGTCCTAATTGTTGTGTTACAGTGCTGCTGCGTTGGAGCTCCATCTGTGATTTTATTTAACAAAATACATACGCAAACATGTCCTCGTATCTGTTTCCTCACCGAATGGGGTTGCCAAAGTTATCGTAGGGTTTCTATTTAGTCAGACAGAACGAAGTCTTGCCGCATTTATCGTTAGCTGAATGTCAAATTCCTGACTCTACATTCACACTAGCATGCAGCGAACTGCTGAGAAACGTTTGAACTGAGGTTTTCTCAAATGAGGAACACATGAGGAACACTGTAAAGCAACATGTTCGGACGATTGGCCTGAGTAACTCGAGCCTACGGAGCGTGAGGTCCGACGTTTCTTCAGTTCACGTATGGGGCCACGTATGACCTCGCGATGAACTTGCTTAGCGGCAGTATGAATTAATATGAAGAGACTAATGCTAGCGTGAATGTAGGGTACGACTTCAAACACTGACGAGATTAACACAGTTATCACATACACAGCTGATCTGGGGTCAGTGCATAAAGATAGCTTTGAGATGAGCTTGTGTGTGTGTGTGTGAGAGAGAGAGAGAGAGAGAGAGAGAGAGAGAGAGAGAGAGAGAGAGAGAGAGAGAGGGAGAGAGAGAGAGAGAGAAAGAGAGAAAGAAATGTATGTAGCACTGAAGGAGAATCAGTATGTCACAGATCTAGGCTCTGGAGAACAGCTCTGTTTCTCTTGCAGAGAGATAGAACATATGAGAGACACTATGGAGGAGAGAGAGAGAGAGAGAGAGAGAGAGAGCAAGATCTCAAATCCTGGCAAAGACAGCAGTGTGAAATGTAGGCCACCTGCTTTACCCATCACAGCACATTCACAAGGTTCCACGTGCAGTCAGTTAGCTTCTCTTCGAGTGCCCTTGAGCGAGGCTTGACCTTTAAGCGCACTCCGAGAACACAAGCATAAAGAATGTCTCGCAGGTTGTTCGTGAATTTGACAGTCACGGGCGAGAAAAAGCTAACCCCAGAATCTTTTCTCAGATATTTTTAACACCTCATTTTGTCTGTTTTAAAACAAGAGATGCTACAGAATCTGACCTGGACTGTGTCCTTCTCACCTGATGATGGGGGTCATCGTTCAAAAAAAAAAAAAAGCACAATATCGCACCACCTAGATGATTTGGAGATGACTTCTGTCCTGCAGCATCACGGACCCGCCCCTGGCCGCCCAGCCGAGCTCTTCGAGATTTGTAGTTCCACCACAAGAGGGCAGCGATGCTTGCCGCCTTCAGGCTCCAGAACATTCTAGAGGAACTTTTATTGGAACGTTCTCTCTGGCACACAGACAGGGACAGGAACAGGCAGACGGTCTCGGTCTGCCACTTTTTCAGCTCTGTATCATCGCCGAGCTTGACCTCACCGCACTTACATGTTTGTATTTTCTGTTCACTGCTGTACAACCAGACACGGCCACCACGGGTTTGTTTTTACGTGGCCGAGATTACGCGCGTTCCCCCGGACACCACGGACAAAAGTGGAGATTGCGGGCTCGCGCAACCTTTATCTGATCGAAAATAAACCATTTCTCACAAAGGAACGTAGAAGAAAACCACTAATACGTTGCATGAATGAGAACATAGTGGAGATTCCTATGCAACAGCTGTGCATGTTTATCCAAAGGGGCTCGACCCCCAGCAAAAAGGACTGATGATGATGATGATGATGAATGATGATGAGGAAGGGTAATGCAGATAATGTGTATTAACTGAGATGTGTCATTAAAACATTATGTACCGGTAGTTTGCTGGACTCATTACAGAGTTGTATATATCACCATGGTGTCTTGTCTTTATTTGGGTCACACTGAAATGCCCACACACACACACACACACACACACACACACACACACACATTCATTATTTATTCATTTTGGAGTAAGTACAAGAAGTGTGTATGAATTAAAACATGCTGAGTTGGAAAAAAAAGCCCTTATTTGGACGGGATTAGGTTTACATGGTGCAGTTGTGTTACAGTGTTCTAGAAGATTCTTTTAGTTTTAAAACAAGGAAAAGAAGGAAAGCGTGCTATAACTACAACTGTGTAGATACACAAACACACGTCAGTGTACACCATATTGTTGTTATTGTTAAAGATATTATTGGTGTTGGTCCACCTTTTGCTGCCAAAACAGCCCTGACCCTTCGAGGCATGGACTCCACTGGATCCCTGAAGGTGTGCTGTGGGATCTGGCACCAAGATGTTCGCAGCAGATCCTTTAAGTCCTGTAAGTAGTGAGGTGGGGCCTCCATGGATCGGACTTTTTTGTGCAGCCCATCCCACAGATACTGGATTGGATTGAGATCTGGGGAATTTGGAGGCGGAGTCAACACCTCAAACTGGTTGTTGTGCTCATCAAACCATTCCTGAACCATTTCTGCTTTGTGGCACGGCGCATTATCCTGCTGAAAGAGGCCACAGCCATCAGGGAATACCGCTTCCATGAAAAGGTATACATGGTCTGCAACAATGCTTAGGTAGGTTGCCACTTTTGGTGGTGCACAGGGGTCAACATGGGCACCTTGACTGGTCTGCGGCTATGCAGCCTCATACGCAACAAACTGTGATGCACTGTGTATTCTGACACCTTTCTATCAGAACCAGCATTAACTTTTTTTTAGCAATCTGAGCAACAGTAACTCGTCTGTTGGATTGGACCACACGGGTCAGCCTTCGCTCCCTACGTGCATCAATGTGCCTCGGCCGCCCATGACCCTGTTGCCGGTTCACCACTGTTCTTTACTTGGAGCACTTTTGATAGATACTGAGCACTGCAGACCGGGAAGTCCACCACAAGAGCTGCAGTTTTGGAGATGCTCTGACCCAGTGGTCTAGCCATCACAATTTGGCCCGTTTGGTCAAATCCTTACACTTGCCCATTTTTCCTGCTTCTAACACATCAACTTTGAGGACAAAATGTTCACTTGCTGCCTAATATATCCCACCCACTAACAGGTGCCATGATGAGGAGATCATCAGCGTTATTCACGTCACCTCTCAGTGGTCAGAATGTTATGGCTGATCGGTGTATATGTGAGTGTATACGGTTAAATTTCACACAGTTACATATATGAAGTTGTACACACTGGAATGTGTCACTGGGATTTATTCTGTTCCACTGGGTTCACGTTCCGCTTTATCGCCCCTTTAATACAAGTGGTGAAACAGGTCAGTGCATTGACCTTGTTAAACTCGTCTGCTGTTGCTTCAGGTATTGTTCTACTGGAACAGAGGAAACGTCTGACACAAAGCCAGGGAAAAGGTGAACGCTGTGGGAGTGTTTATTCTGGTAGGCGGAGCATTTGCACTTGTAACAGATAACAGAATCAAGTCAGGTGAATAAAACCTGCAGGTTTATTCGTCAGATTCAGTTTGATTTAGTTGAATATATCAAACCTTTGATCTATCTATCTATCTATCTATCTATCTATCTATCTATCTATCTATCTATCTATCTATCCATCTACAGTATCTATCTATCTATCTATCTATCTATCTATCTATCTATCTATCTATCTATCTATCTATCTATCTATCTATCTATCCTTCCATCCATCTACAGTACCTATCTATCTATCTATCTATCTATCTATCTATCTATCCTTCCATCCATCTATCTATCTATCTATCTATCTATCTATCTATCTATCTATCTATCTATCTATCTATCTATCTATCTATCTATCTATCTATCTATCTATCCTTCCATCCATCTATCTATCTATCTATCCTTCCATCCATCTATCTATCTATCTATCCTTCCATCCATCTACAGTATCTATCTATCTATCTATCTATCTATCTATCTATCTATCTATCTATCTATCTATCTATCTATCCATCTACAGTACCTACCTACCTATCTATCTATCTATCTATCTATCTATCTATCTATCTATCTATCTATCTATCTATCTATCTATCTATCTATCTATCTCAAAGTCAAAGAAGCTTTATTGTCACTTCAACCATATATAGCTGATGCAGTACATGGTGAAATGAAACAGCGTTCCTCCTGGACCAGAGGCACAGTTATAATATTTAAAGTTATAGTGCAAATATATAAGAGTGACGTGTGCATGTAAACAATATCAGGTGTGTGTATGTGTGTGTGAGTTCTGATTCAGTTCAGTTCTCAGTTCTCAGTTCAGAGTGTGTGTGTGTGTGTGTGTGTGTGTCCATGTTCCTCAGTTTAGTTCAGTTCTCTGTTGAGACACCTGATTGCCTGAGGGAAGAAGCTGTTCAACAGTCTGGTTGTGAGGGCCCGAATGCTTCGGTACCTCTTTCCAGAAGGCAGGAGGGTGAAGAGTGTGTGTGAGGGGTGTGTGGGGTCATTCACAAAGCTCCTGGCTTTGCGTATGCAGTGTACGGTGTACATGTCGTGATAGAGGCGAGAGAGACTCCGATGATCTTCTCAGCTGTCCTCACTATCCGCTGAAGGGTCTTGCGATCCGAGGCAGTGCAATTCCCAAACCAGGCAGTGATGCAGCTGCTCAGGATGCTCTTGATGGTCCCTCTGTAGAAGGTGGTCAGGATGAGAGGTGGAAGATGAGCCTTCCTCAGCCTTCGCAAGAAGTAGAGACGCTGCTGTGCTTTCTTGGTGATGGAGCTGGTGTTCACCTTCGCCAGGTGAACACCGAGGAATTTGGTGCTCTTGACGATCTCCACGTTGGACCCGTTGGTGTTCAGTGGAGAATGGTCGCTCTGTGCTCTCCTGAAGTCAACAACCATCTCTTTTGTTTTCTCCACGTTCAGAGACAGGTTGTTGTCTTTACACCAGGCTGTTAGCCGCTGCACCTCCTCTCTGTATGCTGACTCATCGTTCTTGCTGATGAGACCCACCACGGTCGTGTCATCGGCGAACTTAATGATTTGGTTGGAGCTGTGCATTGCTGCACAGTCGTGAGTCAGCAGGGTGAACAGCAGTGGACTGAGCATGCAGCCCTGAGGAGCTCCTGTGTTCAGTGTGGTGGCGCTGGAGGTGCTGTTCCCAACAGAGACTGACTGAGGTCTCCCAGTCAGGATATCCAGGATCCAGTTGCAGAGTGAGGTGTTGATGCCCAGCAGGCTCAGCTTTTTGGTCAGGTGCTGAGGGATGATTGTGTTGAATGCTGAACTGAAGTCGATGAACAGCATTCGTACATAAGTGTTCTTATTGTCCAGGTGCGTGAGGGCCAGATAGAGAGTTGTGCTGATGACATCGTCCGTGGAACGATTTGGACGATACGCAAACTGCATGGGGTCTAGTGATGGTGGCAGCAGGTCCTTGATTCCCCTCATGACGAGCCTCTCGAAGCACTTCATGATGATGGGTGCGAGTGCAACGGGAAGGTAGTCATTGAGACGGGACACTGGAGACTTCTTCAGCATGGGGATGATGGTGGTGGTCTTTAGGCATGTTGAGACAACGGCGCTGCTCAGGGAGATGTTGAAGATGTCAGTGAAGACATCTGCTAGCTGTTCTGCACAATCCCTGAGCACTCTGCCAGGTATGTTGTGTGGTCCAGCAGCTTTTTGTGAGTTAACTCTGCATAGAGTTTTCCTCACGTCGGCTGTGGCTATCTATCTATCTATCTATCTATCTATCTATCTATCTATCTATCTATCCATCTATCCATCTATCCATCCATCCATCCATCCATCCATCCATCCATCCATCCATCCATCCATCCATGCAGCTCTGCCGTGCGAAATGGAAAGGCGAGAAGTCCGTCTAGTTGCTGTGACAGGGTAGAGAAACCGTCGTGTCCAGTCAGCTCCGGAAACCTCTGGGACGTTCCACACGGAGGAGCGGCTCTGAACAACAAACTCTGATTATCCGTTTCAGGAAGTGTCTATGGGTTAATATTTATTTCCTCACATTCTTCTTCTTATTCCACAGCAATGTCTTGATGAATTAAAGAATTAATAGCATTTTAGAAATCTGACTTTTTAGCCATTTATAGTTACATTTAATGTTGCTGAATGTGTGAGAAGCAGGTTAGTTATCACATTGTCATCACATACACAGCTATAAACAGTCACTTCCTCAACAGCATCTCTTATTTCAACTTACCTTTTTTTTTTTTTTAGAATAATTACCAAGGCAAAATAAAAAATAAAAAAGTCATGTTAAAGAAAAGCTACAGCTTAACTTCTGATCATTACAAAGCTCTGACACTGGAGACTCCTTCCATAAATATAAAACAAGTATCTCAACAGCTAGGTTTAGAATGTACCGTGATCGCCATACAGGCTGTTACTATAGAAACGATTTATTTTAAACCTGTGTTTCGCCTGGGGGGCACTGTGGCTTGGGGGCACGTTTGCCTCACACCTCCAGGGTTGGGGGTTCGATTCCCGCCTCCGCCATGCGTGTATGGAGTTTGCATGTTCTCCCCGTGCCTCGGGGGTTTCCTCCGGGTACTCCGGTTTCCTCCCCTGGTCCAAAGACATGCATTGTAAGTTGACTAGCATCTCTAAATTGTCCGTAGTGTGTGATTGCGTGAGTGAATGAGAGTGTGAGTGTGTGTGTGTGCCCTGTGATGGGTTGGCACTCTGTCCAGCGTGTATCCTGCCTTGATGCCCAATGACGCCTGAGGCTCCCCGTGACCCGAGAATAGATCGGATAAGCAGTAGACAATGAATGAATGAATGTGATTCGCCTCCAAGCCGGAAATACTGGCAGTGCTGCAGGGCCTTAAATTTCTGACCAATCAGAATCGAGAACCAATCAGAAACAATCAAAGGCACTACACAAACAGTTCCCTTAAAATCCGGTAGATGGCGCCAGATCCACTTGTTTCTCACAGCAGCGGCGGCGAACTTCCTGTTAGTGAAATGGCGACGTGGGGCAGGTTCGGGGCGAGTCTGCGGAACTTTTTCAGGAGTTCTTGGACCCTCGGTAGTAAAGTGCCGCTGAAGCCGGCGGTCGGTGGCGCGGTGTTGGGCTGCCTGACCGCCGCCGGTGTTCTCCGGTATCGCCATGACACACGTTGGAAATGTTTACAACCGACTGTCTTCGCCAAGGAGACCACGGTAGGGGAAAAAGTTTTCATGTTGCAGTCTTAACTACCTTTCTAGGGTCTGAAGTGAACTGGAGCTGTTCTAAAGATCAAGCATTTTAATTTTTTATTTTGCGTCAATCTTTTCAACAAACGCTCTGCGGAAATAGAAACTAGTGCAGTTACTGTTTATATAGTGAACTGTGTGTCCAGCGGGGATCTAAGCCACGCCCAACAGCACCGACGCTTCCGCCTGATGTTTACAGTTGAGGGTCAGGCGGTATAATGGTGTCACGGTATCATCACGGTTTTCTGTGTATCGCGGTACTGATGAACGATAAACCAACATTCGTACGGATCGTTTCGTCACTAATCGGGTGTAAAACTAATCGGGTGCAAGTTGTTTACATGCTTACACACACACACACACGCACACACCGATCAGCCATAACATTATGAGTAGTGAGAGGTGACGTGAATAACGCTGATGACGTGAACATTCTGTCCTCAAAGTTGATGTGTTAGAAGCAGGAAAAATGGACAAGCATAAGGATTTGAGCGAGTTTGACCAAAAGGGCCAAATTGTGATGGCTAGACCACTGGATCAGAACATCTCCAAAACCACAGCTCTTGTGGGGTGTTCCCGGTCTGCAGTGGTCAGTATCCAATAGACGAGATACTGTTGCTCAGATTGCTGAAGAAGTTAATGCTGGTTCTGATAGAAAGGTGTCAGAATACACAGTGCATGACGGGTCAGGGCTGTTCTGGCAGCAAAAGGGGGACCAACACAATATTAGGGCTGATCGGTGTGTACGCTTATTGTAAATGATTGTTGTTTAGTTTATACAAGTGCGGTGTGTGATTACTGTAGGACGTGTCGAGCTGTGATGCTTTTGTTTCTAACGTGACGTAACATTTTCGGCGCCATGTAAAACCTACTGAAATTTTCAGTTCAAGAGTTGGTTAAACATCAAGAAAGCAGCTGTTTGGTTTAAATGCTGCCAAGTCAGCCTGGCTGTGTTATAATATGGTGTGTGTGTGTGTGTGTGTGATTAAAGGATGATGACACCCCTGTACCAGCAACCTCGATGCGGCGTTTACGCTTCAACCAGTTTGCGTCTATGATTTATGAGAATGAGCTGTATATGACTCCCAGAGACTTCCTGTACTCCATCCTGCTGGAGGATATGGAACGTGAGACACACACACACACACACACACACACACACACACACATATATATACACACACATATATATACACACACATATACACACACACACCTGTCTCATTGTTGTTGTCTTCCTGTTCAGATAAACTGCACAAGAGACTCCTGACTAAAGCGGTGAGTGTGAGCCTGCTCCACGTTTCTCTCTTTAGAGCAAATAAATCCGTCACCTCATTAAACTCTTCTGCTTTCTATGTTTGTTGTTTGTCACGTTGACATTTTGTGTAGTTTCCTAACGTTGGTGACCGCCTTCCTCTGCAGTCTAGGTTCGAAACTCCAGTGGTGTCAGTTTGAGTCGCAGTGTTTGCTTACAGATGTGTTAATGAGATGAAATAATCTCAGGCTTGTTGTTGACTCTGGCTCATTCTGATTGACTGCTCTACAGGAAGTAGTGAAGATGATGGCTGTGGCTTCTAAAGCCCGGGCAGGAAGTAATCTCTTCAGAGGAATGGGAGACAACGGTACACATACACAGAAACATACACACACACACACACACACATGTGCTTGACTTCTTTCCTGTCTTAACTCTCTCTCTCTCTCTCTCTCTGGTGCATCCACAGGTCTGATCTCCTACACCGAGTATCTCTTCCTCCTCACCATCCTCACCAGTACGTTTTTATCATTTCAACAAACCTCCTAATTCCTAGAAGACGTATTGAAATATTAAATATAACGGCTCGCCGGTTCGCACCTTTGTTAATCCAATTATTTAACGAAAGAAGGTTTAAAGTTAGCCATGTTGCCTGAAACAGCTTGGGGTTTCCATTATTCAGCGCCACCGTTCAGGCTAATCAGCGTACTAGCTAACAGGCTAGTGAATTAGCTAGCTAGTGAATAGCTGCCATTATCTTGCTCTTTAGACCGAATGAGATTGTCCTGGATCAGCGACGGCTAATTATCTAAAGCGAGCGTGCTGTGATTTCAGAGCCGCGGACCGGATTCCACATCGCTTTCAGAATGCTGGATATCGACGGCAACGAGCAGGTGGACAAGAAGGAGTTTGAGAAGGTGAAGCGTTTACTTTCGCACTCTTTGTCCCGTTCTAAAGAAAAACCTGTTACACGCTTCTTATATTTCGACTTTCATGAAAGATCTTTTTACTCTATTTACCTGTTAGTCCTGTTTCGGCTCAGCGGTCATCCGTCTGAGACTTACCTAAGGTGGGAAACGGAAACATTCTCAGTCTCCATGGCAACAGTTAAAGCAAAAACCAACAGGGAGATCTCTTATTTATTTTTTACTAGTGTGACGCCGTCCCTTTTAAAATCAGACGCGGCCTGATTTAAAGGGAAGCGGCGGAGTTATCTTTAGCACCGTTAGCATGTGGAGGCCATTCAGCCTGAGGTGCCTCGATTTCGGAAATGAAGAAGGAAAAAAAAGTGCACTAATTGTTGTTGTGTTTCCAGTAAATCAGTTTGTTTAGAATGTTTACCGTATTTTCTGGACTATAAGGAACTCATTTGGTAAAACCCATTAGCTTTGTTTGTTATGAAGTAGGGGGAAAAAAAATTCTATGCAGAGGTACACTGTTGCCAAAAGTTTTGGGACGTCTGCCTTTTCATACACATGAATGTAATATGGAGTTGGCCCGGCCTTTGCAGCTATAACAGCTTCAACTCTTCTGGGAAGGCTTTCCACAAGGTTTAGGAGTGTGTTTATGGGAATTTTTGACCGTTCCTCTAGAAACGCATTTGTGAGGTCAGGCACTGATGTTGGATGGGAAGGTTTGGCTCGAAGTCTCTGCTCTAATTCATCCCAAAGGTGTTCTATGGGGTCGAGGTCAGGACTGTACAGGTCATTTAAATTCCTCCATCCATGTCTTTTATGGACGTTGCTTTGTGCACTGGTGTGCAGTCATGTTGGAACAAGAAGGGGTCATCCCCAAACTGTAAAATTGTCCAAAATGTCTTGGTATGCTGACGCATTAAGAGTTCCTTTCACTGGAACTAAGGGGCCGAGCCCAACCCCTGAAAAACAACACCTGAATTCAATGATTTGGAGGGGTGTCCCAAAACTTTTGGCAACATAGTGTAATAAATTGTGGCATGATGCAACTTATGCAACATTCAGTGAAAAAACTCATAACTCTGCACTTCTGACCTTCAACCAAAGCAAAAAAAAAAAAAAACCCTCATAAAGTCTGGAAGTCTCCTCAGGGCAGAGTTCAACACACGAGGTCACGACAACACGGCATTAAACCACACCGTCCTGAGCACCTCATAGTCTGGAAAATACGCTGCTGTTGAAGAATGCAGAATTGTGGTGCTGCAGGTAACTGATGCTGCTCTGTCTTTTCTTAATGCTGTCCGAAAAGGATGCTTCAGGCGAGTGAAGGTACGTACGCCGGCACCATCGCTGGAATTCGGGGGTTAAATAAGAGCAGGGTCGTGTTTATGGAGTCTGCAGCAGGAAGTGGGCTGCCTCCGTCCTGGAAAGCCACAGCACAGCAAAACCTGATAATTATCTAATGAGTTGATTAATGATGGTGTTCTCGCTCTAACGAGACCCAGCAGAAGAGGAAAGTACAAACAGTGCGGCAGCAAAACAGCCGGGGTTCCCCATCCCTGATCTGCAGACTGGGGGGAAAAAATGGAAAAAAAAATCTTCAAAACAAAAATGTCCTTGGAATGTAAATTAAATCGTGTCTTTCTTCCAAAGCTGAAGAAAATCATCGGGCAGAGGAAGGTTGCTAAAGAGGTAACGGAGGTGAGTTCAGCCTTTTATTTATTGTCGTCGTTGCCGATTTTTCTGTTCAAATACTTGAAATGATTAAAAGGTGACCGTTGAATTAAAGGTGATGTGGTATGTTTGATTGATCAATAAGTGTTGAAGATTTGAAGATATATTTTTTTGGCACAACCTTCTAAAAAGTGTCCTAATTTATTGTTACTAAAGAATATTTTTTTTAAAGTGCAACTTATTTAAACGTGTATGGAAGGAGTCTCCAGTGTAGGCACTTTGCGGTTGCTTAGCAACAAAATGATTGCCTTTTTTTTTTTTTTTTTCTTTTTGGTCTTGTTATATGTCCAAAAAATTGAAAGTGATTTAAAGCAGATGTTAAATGTTACCATAAACGGACAAAAAGCCAGATGTTAATCCCTGGCTGGTGTATAAGAGCAATAAAACGCATGCTGCGAGAGAAAAGAATCCTCTCTGTAGGTTGTTGGTGTAGTGAGACTAGTGAAGACACTCTCCATCTCCTGTGCTTTCAGACAGCAGCCTCGGAGGACGCCAGCGAGCCAAGCACCACGCTGCAGGCCTTCTTCTTCGGCTTTAAGGGACAAAATAAACTGCAGTACATAGAGTTTCACAGGTCTGGCTTCGCCGTGCTGCGTCTCCTGCCATATTCTTTTATTTAACCTCTTGTTTGATTTTAATTCATCATATCCTCAGTGATTGCTCTAGTCTTCTCTACACCGATCAGCCATAATATTATGAACACTGAGAGGTGAAGTGAATAACACTGATGGTCTAGTGGGGTCAGGGATGTTTTGGCGACAAAAGGGGGACCAGCACAATATTAGGCAGGTGGTCATAATGTTATGGCTGATTGGTGTAGTTCTACACACCCTTTTTTTTTTTTTTTTTTGCACACTATTATATTTAACATTGCATTATTATTGTCTTCTTTCTTTCACTGCTATTTGTTTCTCTTACTATTTAATCCATTTTATTTTTTTTGGTTAGCTTTTCTATCTCTGTTTGATTTTACTCCGTAATGAGTATATAGATGCATGAAAGATGCTGTAGAAATGGTTGTTGTTGTTAGTGTGTCGGTTATCCGCTAGAGTGATGCAGTAGACCTCTGTACTGAG
This sequence comes from Hemibagrus guttatus, assembly GCA_033459395.1. Taxonomy (NCBI): domain Eukaryota; kingdom Metazoa; phylum Chordata; class Actinopteri; order Siluriformes; family Bagridae; genus Hemibagrus; species Hemibagrus guttatus. Next base: position 1,675,793 of record JAUCMX010000027.1, read on the forward strand.
CAGGTGGCTGATTTCTTCTGTCCTGGTGTGCAGGTTCATGGAGGATCTACAGGCAGAGGTGCAGGAGATGGAGTTCCTGCAGTTCTCTAAAGGCATGGACACCATGAGGAGGGAGGACTTCGCTGACTGGCTGCTGCACTACACCAACGAAGAAGACAACATGGAGTACTTGGAGAACCTGAGGAAGAGAATACCGACAGGACAGGTGAGAGGATTTAATGTTTGAGACTAGCACTCTTCTGTGTCTGTCTACAGCATGAGGTCTGGAGCTCTGATGCAAAAACCTTCTAGTAAAGTCTGCCTCTGGGTTCTGGGTCTCACTCACTCACTCAGTCTCTCTCTCGCTCGGTTAGAGCATCACTTTTGAGGAGTTTAAAGCCTTCTGTCTCTTCACCAACAACCTGGAGGACTTTTCCATCTCGGTGAAGATGATCGCCGATGCTAACAGACCAATAGGAATGGGTAACGCTTCTCCATTCTAACTGTTCTTATTTAATAAGTATGTAATAAATGTCATAGCAGGTCAGAGATTTATTTATTGACTCGCATTTTTTCCTGTTTAACAGAAATTGTCTTTTGTGGCTTATTTTTTTAAAAAGCTCTAACACCCAGCATGCTTTGCTTTTCGCTCCACTGCAGTTCAGTTTAAGAGAGCCGTGAAGATTGCCACAGGACAGGAGCTCTCCAAGAATGTTCTGGACACAGTCTTCCAAATCTTCGACCTGGATGGAGACCACTGTCTCAGCCACAAAGAGTTCATCGCCGTGATGAAAGACCGAATGCTGCGAGGTCTCAGGGTGAGAGATCAAACCTGAACTATCTGATTTATTCACGTCTCAGAGTCAGACAACACTGCCTTGTTTCTTTTGATATTTAATACGCTCATTTATTTTGTTCTTTTACCATTTGTCTAACTACAAAATTTATTTTTCTTTGGACATCTCTCCCTTGCTCTCTCTCTCTCTCTCTCCCTCTCTCTCTCTCCCCCTCCCCCCTTTTTTTTTTTTTTTTTTTTTTTAAAATAAATCCCTCTCTCTCTCTTTCAACAGGTCCAGGCCCAGCAGGGCGTGTCAGGGTACTGGAAGTGTGTGAAGAAGGAAACACTAAAAGTAGCTCAGGAGGCTCTCAGTCACAGCAGCAGCCCTTTCTGAAATGAGACAGTCCTCTTCCAGGGGGCGGGGCTTGTGGAATAGGGGTTTAGATCCTCCCTGGTACTCGGTCATTTTCTTAGCTGACCATCAGGTTTTTTTTTTTTTTTATATATATCCATGTTAAATTCCAAAATGATACAATTATCAAGAATGTTCTGACTGAATATCCAGACTAACTGACCAGAATTTTTTTTCAATTTTTTATTTAGTATAAAATCTCATTATGGCACTTTTTACTTCACTTTTAATAAAACATATCCAGGTTTGAGGCTTTAATAATTTGAAATCTAAAAAAAATATAAGAAAATGTAAATAGTTTTTAATAGATATTGTATTATTCCTCTGTGCTCCCAGAACACCTGAAACATCTCCTTTACCTTTTTATTACAATTTTGTCACTCCAGAAGTTCTCCACCAGTTCTCTCGGTTTACTTCAGGAGCAAATCGCTTTCCCGCTCCAACAGAACCAAGCGAGAGTTTGGATCTGAATCAGGATTGGGATTGCTGTGTTCGCACCTGCTCAAACGAACCACACTAAAGACGACTAAACACTGCTCATCTGAAAGCAATCAGAGTTTCTCTCTCTCTCTCACTCACTCACTCACTCACTCACTCACTCACTCACCTTGTGCCAATGTGAGGAGAAGCTTGTTTACTGTTTTTTTTTTTTTGTCCTACACCCTGGTGTTGAATAAAAAAATAAATAAGATAAAATACACATGATTTAGCGTGATTTGAGACTACATATACCAATCAGACATAACATTATGAACAGTGAGAGGTGAAGTGAATAACGCTGATGATCTCCTCATCATGGCACCTGTTAGTGGGTGGGATATATTAGGCAGCAAGTGAACATTTTGTCCTCAAAGTTGATGTGTTAGAAGCAGGAAAAATGGACAAGTATAAGGATTTGAGCGAGTTTGATGAAGGGCCAAATTGTGATGGCTAGACCACTGGATCAGAACATCTCCAAAACCACAGCTCTTGTGGGGTGTTCCCGGTCTGCAGTGGTCAGCATCTATTAAAAGTGGTCCAAGGAAGAAACAGTGGTGACCCGGAGACAGGGTCATGGGTGGCTGAGGGTCATTGATGCATGTGGGGAGCGAAGGCTGGCCCGTGTGATCCGATCCTACAGACGAGCTACTGTTGCTCAAATTGCTGAAGAAGTTAATGCTGGTTCTGATAGACAGGTGTCAGAAGGACGGGTCAGGGCTGTTTTAGCAGCAGAAGGGGACCAACACAATATTAGGCAGGTGGTCATAATGTTATGGCTGATCAGTGTATAATCCTAATAACTACCTTCAGCTGGAATAAAAAGTTAATAAAACATTTATTCACATAATTTTCTTTTAATATCTATATGTTTCGGATCTGACAAGCGCGTTTTGTAAAATAGTGTTATAATTATATCATATATTTATCGTTTTAAAAAAAACTTTCAAAGGAGAAGCGCCCGTGCGTGACGTCACGCGCTTGTACCCGCGCTCTCGCTGCTGATTGGTCGAAAGGTGATGCGCGAGGCCAGGTTGTCTGAAGTAACCGGTGGTGGAAAAAAAAAAAAAAAAATGAAACTGCTTCATTTCTCTCTCTGAGGGAAAAATAATTAAAATAAACTATTAAAGCAAGGTAATGTAACATCTTAACTAGGATAAACTAAAACAGGTTCGCGAACGAGAAAAAAACAAACAAACAACAAAAACAAACAAATTCAGACTTTTGTGTCGAGTTCTAGGCTTGGTTTATTCATCCTGACAGTTGACAGCCGTTGCTGAGGTAAGTTAGCCACCTAGCTCAGTGTGACTTCAGTTCATCGCAGAACATTGTATACTTCTGCACTAAATAGTGCGTGAAAATAGCACTCATGCTATTTAGTGCGGGAGTGTGCGAGTTATTTTATTTATTTATTTATTTTTGGATAGTAAATCAAGCGAAAACTGACTTGTGGGGCGCTAGCTCTCTTAAACTTACCTCAGAAATGACTTTTCCCTTTTAGCTTCAGCTTTCTCACACATTCATGTGGCTGTAACACCACGCACACTCCCGCACTACACAGTGTTTGGGAACAGTGCCCCAGCTCTAGGCTACTGCTGAGTGCGGGAGTGTGTGCTAGTGCGGGACTCAAGTGTCGGGACACTCGAGCGCACGCTGCGCCTGAATAAGCTAGCTTAGCGTTTCCACGATGAATTGATCGTGGGGGTTTTTTTTTTGTGTGTGTGTGTGTGTGTGTGTGTAGAAACTCAGGAGGAGAAGAAAAAAAGATTTGTAAGGGTTGTATTTAACAAAAGAAGAAAAGAAAGAAAAAAAAAAAGCCCAAACAAAAACCACGACGCAAGACGAGACCTTTTAAATCACCATCTTCCCTCCGGGGCTTCGGTGGGAAATGATGGCCGGCGGCGCGCTTCAGCAGAACGGGATAACGGTGACGGTGCTCTCGGCTCAGGAGCAGCAGCAGCAGGTCCCGCAGTCGCCCCCGCCGCCGCCGCCGCTGCTGCCGCCCTCGCACATGGAGTCTGAGGTGCTGGATTCCCGAAAGAGACCGCTGGAGACTCCGACTGAGGCGGGAAGCACCAAGCGCACTAACACAGGGGGTAAGAGCGCACACGGCTTCATACACCACCTACTCCCGAGAGACCAAATATTCCCTTAAAATGAAACTCGCTCCCAAAATGAGTCGTGTCCTGTGATGTGCTGATTCCCGAGTCCGTACTAAACACTGAAGCAGCAGTGTTCATCCTGAGACTAATATTATTACCCACCTGCTACTTTCAGTTTGAGGGAGAACATCAACAACAAAAAAGAAATAAAACAGTACTTTTTCTCCTTGTAAACCTTTACACAGGTTTAGGGTAGATAAGTGAACTTTTTAGTACCTTTTTATAGTTTTAAACAGACACCTTTCCAAGTAAAAGATACATGCAAGGTACGAAAGGTCTACGCTGTGACACAAAAGTACTGTTTTTTTAGTGTTTAAATGTGGTATTGTGTTGACGATGTGACACAAACTTGTGGCAAAAAAAAACCCCCAAAAACGTCATGCATGCACTATGTTGCCAAAAGTTTTTGGGACACTCCTCCAAATTATTGAATTCAGGTGTTGTTTTTCAGGGGTTGGGTTCGGCCCCTTAGTTCCAGTGAAAGGAACTCTTAATGCTTCAGAATACCAAGACATTTTGGACAATTTTGCAGTCCTGACCTCAACCCCATAGAACACCTTTGGGATGAATTAGAGCAGAGACTTCGAGCCAAACCTTCTGTGAGCCAGAAGGGGGGCACGGTGGCTTAGTGGTTAGCACGTTTGCCTCACACCTCCAGGGTTGGGGGTTCGATTCCCGCCTCCGCCGTGTGTGTGGAGTTTGCATGTTCTCCCTGTGCCTTGGGGGTTTCCTCCGGGTACTCCGGTTTCCTCCCCCAATCCAAAGACATGGCATCTCTAAATTGTCCATTGTTTAAATTGTACATTGATTGTGTGAGTGAATGAGAGTGTGTGTGTGCCCTGCGATGGGTTGGCACTCCGTCCAGGGTGTATCCTGACTTGATGCCCAATGACGCCTGAGATAGGCACAGGCTCCCCGTGACTGCGAGCCAGACCTTCTCGTCCAACATCAGTGCCTGACCTCACAAATGTGCTTCTAGAGGAATCGGTCAAAATTCCCATACACACACTCCTAAACCTTGTGTAAAGCGTTCCCAGAAGAGTTGGAGCTGTCATTGCTGCAAAGGGCAGGACAACTCCATATTACATTCATGTGCATGTAAAGGCAGACATCCCAAAACTTTTGGCAATATAGTGTATACTATAGTGACAAGTGTATACTTGTCTTCAATCTTTGTTCTTGTTGTTGAATCTTTGTTAAGACAAAAAAAAAATCTCACTTCCTAACTAGTTTAGAGTGCCTCACTCTCAGGGAATAACTGTACTTGTCATTGATGTCTTTGTGTACAGTACATACATTTTAACTTTACTATATCTCTTATAATTCTAACAATTTCCATTGAACACTAATTATGGTCTATTTCCATACCTTAACTAATTTATTTTGTAAATTACACCGCATACATGTTGCTCGGTGAAATCTACATATCGACATGACAAAAGTTCAGCAACAAGGACAGGTACAGAATATTGCTGTTTTTTTTCCTGTGAATCTAACTAGATGAAAATTGTTACATCATTTAAAAAAAAAAAAATCCCTTTGAAATACAGGGATGTACAAAACAGCACAATATATACTGTGTGTGTATATATATATATATATTTTCCCAACAAATCTCAACAAAAATTAGAGGAGAGGTAGTGTACTAGGAAGCCTAGTGTAATGAAGTTACTATTAATTTAACACTTTCATAGAAACATATTACAGCTGCACTGGGAATATTTTGATGCAATACCAGGTCAGACAATATCACACGCATTAGACATTAACAACATCTGTAAAATGTCAAATGTAATGTACACTATATTGCCAAAAGTTTTGGGATGCCTGCCTTTACATGCACATGAATGTAATATGGAGTTGTCCCGCCCTTTGCAGCTATAACAGCTTCAACTCTTCTGGGAAGGCTTTCCACAAGGTTTAGGAGTGTGTTTATGGGAATGATGTTGGACGAGAAGGTCTGGCTCGCAGTCTCCGCTCTAATTCATCCCAAAGGTGTTCTATGGCGTTGAGGTCAGGACTCTGTGCAGGTCAGTCAAGTTCCTCCACACCAAACTCACTCATCCATGTCTTTATGGACCTTGCTTTGTGCACTGGTGTGCAGTCATGTTGGAACAGGAAGGGGTCATCCCCAAACTGTTCCCACAAAGTTGGGAGCATGAAATTGTCCAAAATGTCTTGGTATGCTGAAGCATTAAGAGTTCCTTTCACTGGAACTATGGGGCCGAGTCCAACTCCTGATAAAACAACACCGGAATTCAATGACACTTACATTTACATTTACATTTCTGGCATTTGGCAGACGCTCTTATCCAGAGCAACGTACAAAAGTGCTTTAGTTCTTAGTCAATGAATACATTAACACTGGTTCAATAGGACACAAACTTTGGATACCATTAGCCTAAACTGACTTGGATAATTTTATTTTATTTTTTTAAACTTTGATTAAATCATTAAAACAATGATTTGGAGGGGTGGCCCAAAACTTTTGGCAATATAGTGTATTTCAGTTGAATATCAACCTTTTACAGATTCTCAATACCAGATTTACAGCTTGCCTGTAAAAGTAGTGCGTTTCTAAAATTTTTATCTGTATAAATGTCTGTAAATACTGAAGAATGAGGGCATCTTTGCTAGAAAAAATTCCAAGTAGTCATCAGAGAAAGTTCTATCAAATCTCTCTCACTCTCGCTCTCTCTCTCTTGCTCTCTCTCTCCTCTTGTCGCAAGCTAGCCTTCTTTGTGGGGATCAGGCTAAATTGAGCGGAAAATGAATGAGGCGCTTAATGCTCACAGCAGCTGCTGAAGGCGAACCCCATTCACACGTGGTAACAAACGCCAGTAACACAAAAGCCTTCCCCCTCCTTCTCGGCCTTTATTAGCAGCTCATTAGGATCCCAAGGCTGTATACGAGTTCTGCAGAGGTAAAGATGAGCAGGGGAGAAGTATTTGTTTACGGCATAACAACGGATTTCCCTTCGACTCAGATTGTCTCTTTTTAATTGTGACATTGATTTCAAATGTATAAAGCACACAGTGATCAGTTTTTTGTATTAGTATCAGTACTAATATTGGACCTTTTCTGACATTTGGAGATATTTCTGATGGCAGTAGTGTTTTCACAAGTGAAATATAAATAAGGCATAATCAGCTTGAAATAATACGCTATATTGCCAAAAGTTTTGGGACACCCCTCCAAATCATTGAATTCAAGGGTTGGGCTCAGCCCCTTAGTTCCAGTGAAAGGAACTCTTAATGCTTCAGCATACCAAGACATTTTGGACAATTTCATGCTCCCAACTTTGTGAGAACTGTTTGGGGACGACCCCTTTCTAAAGCAAGGTCCATAAAGACATGGATGAGCGAGTTTGGTGTGGAGGAACTTCAGAGTCCTGACCTCGACCCCATAGAACACCTTTTGGATGAATTAGAACATAGACTTCGAGCCAGACCTTCTCGTCCAACATCAGTGCCTGACCTCACAAATGCGCTTCTAGAGGAATGGTCAAAGATTCCCATAAACACACTCCTAAACCTTGTGGAAAGCCTTCCCAGAATATTCAAAGCTGCTATAGCTGCAAAGGGCGGGACAACTCCATATTACATTCATGTGCATGAAAATTCAGACATCACAAAACTTTGGGCAATATAGTGTATCATATTATTGTATCTGTAAACCTGAATGCAGGTACTAGACAAATGGAGTGACAATTCTGACCACCATTTTTTGTTATTCAAATTTGAACAGGTAAACGTTTACTGTTTTGGAACCATAATGGAGTCGTGACTCAGCCTTTCAGGCACTGAGCTACAGATCGAAAGGTCATAGGTTCAGATCCTCGCACTGCCGAGCTGCCAGCGTCACGTCTTTGAGCGACACACTTAATCCTCAACTGCTCAGTTTTCTCAGTATTCTGTCTTGATTGTAAGTCACTACGCATAAAAGCATCAGGCTAAATGAGCAAATGTAATGTACCCTGAAATTAGCTTGCCTGACTTTGTTTAGCTTGTTGGAAAGTTTCATAATCTCTACAATAAAGCGACACGACATTTTATTAGCTGTGTTGCGTATTAAAGTATACGATAAAAAATATTAGCTCGTGCGCTTGTGTGTTTCTGGTGACTGAACAGCACAGCAGACTGCTGTGTGTGTGTGTGTGTGTGTGTGTGTGTGTGTGTGTGTGTGTGTGTGTGTGTGTGAAGTAGTGCAGCTGTCCTGTGAACTCGGAGCCATGCTTTTGTGTGATTGTAGCAACATCTTTGTAGAATGTCTAAGAAGAATGTGGCTAGTGCAAACACACACTCACACACAATCACACACACAGCTCAGACTCATATGAAAAGAGTTGTTCAATGCTAAGAACTAGAAGGTAGTGCATTAAGAATGATCAGCATGCTGTAGGACACTTAGGCATTATTTTTATATACACTATCTGACTATAAGTCAAGATGCTTTTATTTCAACCATGTATAGCTGACGCAGTACAACAACGTTTCTCCAGGACCCTGCTGCTACATAAAACACAGAACAACACAGAGTTAAGGACTGAAAAGTAAGTTGTCCTAGCCACATAAAGTGCATAGTGTGCAAACTGACAGTGTGGACATACAATACTATACAATACAGGACATTACATGACCAATGTGCAGTCTGCAATTGAACAAATAAGTCATGTAAACAATAAGAGGATTCTTGTAAACATACTCTATATTGCGAAAAGTTTTGGGACGTCTGTGCCTTTACATGCACATAAATGTAATATGGAGTTTATGTTTATGGGAATTTTTGACCATTCCTCTAGAAGCGCATTTGTGAGGTCAGGCACTGATGTTGGCCGAGAAGGCCTGGCTCGCAGTCTCCGCTCTAATTCATCACAAAGGTGTTGACTGGCCTGCACAGAGTCCTGACCTCAACCCCATACAAGTTCCTCCACACCAAACTCACTCATTCATGTCTTTATGGACCTTGCTTTGTGCACTGGTGTGCAGTCATGTTGGAACAGGAAGGGGTCATCCCCAAACTGTTCCCACAAAGTTGGGAGCATGAAATTGTCCAAAATGTCTTGGTATGCTGAAGCATTAAGAGTTCCTTTCACTGGAACTAAGGGGCCGAGCCCAACCCCTGAAAAACAGCACTTGAATTCAATGATTTGGAGGAGTGTCCCAAAACTTTTGCCAATATAGTGTATTATTTCAGGCTGATAATGTCTTATTTATATTTGACTTGTGAAAACACTCCTGCCATCAGGAATATCTCCTGATCTTTCGTAAGTGATATAGAGAGCGGACACTGACTGCAACTCTGTCTTTTATTTTTCTTTTCTCTATTTTTGTTCTCTGTTATTCAACCACATTTCATTAATTACTGAGGTAATTTATCAGTCATGCTGTCTGACTGTTACTGATAGAGATTGATTGAGAGACTTCAGATGTTTGAAGCCATAACATCGATTCTGTGAGGGTCCTGTAGTCCCGAGTGTGCAGAAGAGCTCTTTTTCTCCACTTCATTGCTGCCATAGCAACTAGCAATGCTAACAGAGATGTTATTAATGTCACGTCCATCGCTGTGGAATTGTCTCACTGCTGCAATGGAGAAATCCTTCATTCTGATGGCAGGAAAGAAACCCATCTTCTCTCGGTATACCCCGTGTACAGCTGATTGCACCTCGTGCAGGAGAGACAGTAATAAGCTCTTGTCTTGATGCGTGAGGAGGGGGAAAAAAGTGACCCTGTGATCTTAGGGGCTAAATATGCAATGCAGCACATCTTCAATATCGTCATGTATTTAATGTAAGCAGGAAGGAGATTCCTGAAAAAGGCAAACAGACTCGATTATTTTTTTTACGTCACATTTTATTAGAAGATTAAATGAGCACCATGTTAATTTCCTAGAGAATCCAATACTTTCTCAGAATATTCACAGTGAAATATTCACATATAGTGTATATCATATAATTCTCAGGGACATCATTATCTTCACCTTCATTTAAATAATTCATCATTTTTTTAGTAATTGTTTGGTTGTATGTTAGAGGGTATGTTTAATCTGCCATCTATCTGTCCATCTAATTTTTTCTCTCTTTCCCCCTCCATATGATGTACTATACATGTATAGTAAGGAACGCATGGATTTCTAATACATCTGCTGTGTGACCTTTGATCCCTGATGACCGAGAGAGAACAAGGACACTGATTGAAGTGACCATTCCTTTATTTTTTTTCTGTCATGCAAATGCCTTTCATTGATTACTGATGCAAATGATTCGGTAGTCATTCCCTTACTAGGCTTACCGAAGTGTTTTGTATGTGTATGTCTGTGGGTATATATATATATATATATATGTGTGTCTGTGTGTGTCTATATAAAATGTGTGTGTGGGTTTCATAGCAGATGCAGACGAAATGGTACATTAATATTTCTAATGGCACTTTTGGCCAGGTTGTTTGTGCCGCTGGATGTCTGTACCTTGGTTTGTTAGATCGCAGGTGCTCAGAGCGTGTGAGAACATTAGCACGCATGTGTTGTGTGTGTGTGTGTGTGTGTGTGTGTGTGTGAGTGAAAGAGAGAGAGAAGGACACAGGTGCCCTTGCAGTGTATGGTGACGTGAGTAGACTGTGAATGGGGCAGGTGGCGGAGAGGGGAGGGGCTCAAGTGAGAGTCCAGTCAAAACGTGATTGGTTTGCTTGAACAGAATTCTAGCACATCCTGCCCCGCTCTTGCACACTGCGCAACACACACACACATGCCACCACACACTCGCACACGCACTGTATAGACAGTTAGTCAGTGTGCGATGAAAAATGGTTCAGTGTAAATTGTGAGAGCCCGTGGGGGGTTCAGAAAGGATGCCCCTCCCCCAAAGAACCACACACACACACACATACAAACACACACACACACATTGGTCGGTATAGCTGTGTAAAATTTATAGTGATTGGAATGGCCGGTCCATCCACGCACTCTGCAGCAGAGTCTGTTTTCAAATCTCGCAGCATCTCTTCTTTCATAATATCCCTTTCCAAGTTCTCTCTTTTTTGTTTCTTTCGTTTTTCTTTCAATCTCCCTTTCTCTTGCTTGCTTTCTTTACCTTCACATCCCATCTCTGCCTTTGTCTTTCCTTCTCTTTTCCCTTTTTCTTTCTTTTTACCGTTCGCGGTTTCCAACATGGCCGCCCGAGATGCACACCGCCCCCTTCGTTCTCGCTCGCCACTTCACACAAGGTCACTCCCTCACTCTTTCTCCACCTCCTCAACCTTCCCTCCATCCCACCTTTCTATGGTTCGCCCAAACGTGCGTGGGGCGCTATGTCTTTTGCTTTGCTGCGCCAAATAGGGGGGTGAAGAAGAAGAAAGCCTGTGTGTGTGTGTGTGTGTGTGTGTGTGTGTGTGACGTTGGGGAGGGGTGCAGGGTGATTGGACACGCTAGGTGCCTCTCTGTACAATGCTGCAGAGTGCCGGAGTTCTCCATGAATATGGATGAGAGAGAGTGGCGAGGGTGATGCAGTGGGAAGATTCCCTCCTTCAGTCCGCCGCCACTTGAACAATACACAGCCCCTCTGCCTCCAACACACACATATACACACATACGTACACACACACGCACGCGCACACACACGTACGGCAGCTGCGTAAAGATCTCACACAATCAGAAAGAGAGAGAGAGTGTGCAGTGGAGAGGTATGGAGAAGAGGACTCTCTGACGCTCTTCCTCGGCGTCTTGGAGACGAACTCGGCCGCGTTCTCATGCTCATCGTCGGCGCTGCTGCAGAGCCGCACCACAGCTCGCCACAATGGGTGAGACAGGCACATCCAGCCCCGCTTTTGTTGACTTGTTGAATGTGGTTGTTGTCTGGACGGCTTGACCATTTTTTAGTCTCTTTTGTCCGTGTGTGTGCTTTATCTTTTCTTTCCTTGTCCTCATTCGCCTTAATTCATTCCATGAGTCAAAGTGGCTTGTTTGTCCTTGCCAAGTGTCCAGGACAGGGCCCCCCTTTTTCACATGTCGGGGGACTGTATGTGTGTGTGTGTTGGGGTGCTTACAATGCAATCCCTCTTGACCCACCCCCTTCATGTGCTTGAACAAAACTCCCTTGACACTTTGAGTGTGTATGACTATGTGTATTTGAGAGACGTGGTGTGTGTGTGAGAGTGAGTGAGATTCGCAACTCTCTGAACGCGTTTACGGCTGTGTTACGTCCCTGATGAATCGCAGCAACAGATTGCCGTAGTTACACTGGAGCAGGATGCAGAAAAACCTGTTACTCATGCGGTGCATCTCCTCACACCTCCCCTCTCATTACCGACACACACAGGAGGGGGAGGAAGCTTGAAGGAAGATGGCTTCCCTTGCTCGCCTCTGGTTCAGGCTGCCTTCTGATCCCAGGTAACACACATCCACCTTGAGCCTCTGGAACATCTATGAGGTGTCATGGTGGAAACCATTCGTTACGCTGGGACAGAGCATGAAGTCATCGAGCAGAGTAACAGAGGCGGGTGAAGTTGTCCACCGTTTCCATGCACACGCCAAGGTCAAACACGCGCTTCGACATCGCAACTCTGAATCGGCCACAGCGATGCACAAAAGGATGCAGGGGCGGCAGAAACCCACCGAAAGATGGAGGAGGATGGCATGAGACATGGATGAGTTTTATAATGATAGGACATTCGAGGTCGACTTGAGAGATCCGCTTATTGCCCAAGAGTCAAGATAATGTCGCTTTTGGCAAATACATGAGATGTGGACCCTTGGAGTACATGTGTGATGCAGGGTCTGGGCAGTTTTGCTGGCCAAGTGAGGGACAATATCATGGCGCAGTTGCCTGTCACATCAAAACACAGGGTCACGGCTCAGTGATTGCGAAAGTGAACATGGACCTGTTTCGCTTACTTTCACCAAGTCACACTTGGATTAGCATTCTTCTTCCTACTGTTGCCCCCTTTTTCTCTTATCTGTGTTGTACAAACACCCCCCAGTCCACAAACCTCTAATGTGCTTCTTAAACCATGTCAGGAACCCGGCAGCACCAACAAAATTATGCAGAAGAATTTATCTGAAAAAAGCCTCAGAACCTTCAGAAATCATCAGAAGCCGCCCTTCTCGTCATGGTCAGCTGCTCAGAGTCCATATTCATAAAGCTCATTTTTTGTGTTGTCTACTTTAACAGCTCTCTGATTGAGAAGATTGAGATCTGGCCTTTGTGTGTGTGTGGGGTGTGTGTGTGTGCGTGTGTGTTAACCCGGCTCAGTCTGTGAATCCCAGTCATATCCTTAGATGTCAGTTAGGCGGCAGTGTGAGGCAGAGAGGGCTGAGAGGGACAGAGTGATGTCAGAGCAATGATGTAATGCATATCCCACTGTTCACCTGGGTCGCTGCGGAGGACAGGTACGCTCCTTCATCCCCATCTTATGTATACCTGCTACCACAGGCCACAGTCAGGGGAGCTAATGGCAGAGTTGTCCTCACGGGCTTCAGCCGGATGACAGGAAGGTTAAAAACGTCGTTATGAGCCCAAGAATAAGCTCACATAGACAGACGATTGATTTTTCCTCAAGACAAAAGTGAAAGAGAAAGGTAAAGAAAAGGATTTCAGGGCTGCAGATAGCAGAGAGAAAAAAAGTCTGCTTCAGCACCATAATAGATAGAATGCTTTTGATTCTTGGTGTAGAAATCATCTTCCACATACGGTTTCTGGAATTTTCTTTTACTCTTAAAATTCTGCTCGAATAACATCAGTGCCTGCTGCCTGCACAGCTGTGAAATATTGCTTGTCTTCCTTCCTTCCTTCCTTTCTTTATTTTAATGCAGTAACTCTTTATGTTCCGAACAGGCTCGATCTCGTTCCTCACTCTGAAGTCGATTATATACCAGGGCTGGTCACATCCATTCTTGGCTGGTGTCAATTAAGTTTGTCTAGATTGCTCTTGTGTTGATTAGATTTGTCTGGATAGGGCCAGTTACTCCACTATCGATTAGAGGTGGCTTTCCAGAGACAGAGAAGGACTCACTCAAATAACCCCCTTTTGCAGATAAAGGCTGCGTTCTCAGCAGTGTGGTGGTGTAGTGTGCTATGTAGTGCACATGGGTGTTTAGGAAGGTTGGATGAGATAAAGGCTGGACTGTAAGGGAGGTAATCAGAGATTCAGGATTATAATGACTCGTCAGGACTATCATCACCATCAAAGCACGGCCTTTTCTTATTGGATTAACTGCCCGAGCTTATACAGAGTTCTCACTAGCCTAAAGAGAGAGTCATGTATGTTGTACATTATATTTTATAATGTATCTGTCATTTAAGGGCTTCACGAAGTTACAGTGCAAATGAAAAATCATGGAATGGCATCATTTGTCACAAAACACATATACTGTTCATTAGAGTGAGTGAATGACATTGTGACTGACCATTTAGTGCAGAGGACAGCTTATTTCGCCACAAAGTGACAGGACATGTGCATTTGGGACGTGTTTGTGGATGATTTGTTTTCTCCTCGCCAGCATTATTTACACTGAGAATAAAGAGCGGCTAGTCTGGGCTCGAAGGGAATTAGCCGTTCTCTTTTCAACTCCTCTCAGATGAATAAAGTTATTTATTTTAAAGGCCACTATTTGCTGGCTCTTTTGCTTAAACCACTCACATCTTCCTCTCTACATCGATACCTTTTCATTTTTATTCAACAGCTTTTTATTTACTCTGCCCTCTCTCTCTCTCTCTCTCTCTCTCTCTCTCTCTCTCTCTCTCTCTCTCTCTTTCCATTTGAGTGCTCCCTCACTCCCTTCTATTCCTATGCCTCTTTTGGTGGCTGTGCTCTATCTCCATTTCTGTCCTCCTCTCTCCTTCTTTCTTTTTTTCTTCCTTTCTTTCTTTCTTTCTTTCTTTCTTTTTCGCGCTTTCTGCAGTAGTGCTGAGGTCAGATGCAGTAGATTGAGGGCAGGAGAGTGTGTGGATCTCATCTCGTCTCTCAGAATTATCACAGGCACTATAACCAGCCTACACTCTCTTCTCATGTCCCTCACCCAGTCGCACGCTCACCTGTAGCCGACATCCCGCTCTTGCAGACTGACCTCAGTCATGCGAGTGTACAGATTACGAACACTCGGAATCTTTGAATATATCAGTAACAAGGCCACATCATCAATTTGCAAATACGTGCGTGGAGGCATTTGTTATCATTAGTGCAAAATGCAACGTTTGAGATTGATGTTCACTTTATTTAATTGTACATGAAATTGCAATTTAAAGCTACATTCAGATTTTGGCTCAAACTGGATCTTAACCGTCCATATTTATAATTTAATCTTTAATGAAACGTTCTACATGGGCAGTTGGGTCAGTACTACATACTTTCAGGACGTTCTTTCCAGTTTTGCTTGAATTTAACCCCAAATCTCAGGAAATAATTAATAATTGTTGGATGATGATGATGATGATGATGATGACACTGATAAGTGCATGTGAGCTAACCGTTCTCTTTCATGTTACGTATCGGCTACTGATTCAGTCTAGGACCTTGTATGAAAGTAGTCGGCATCTGGAAAAATGGATTTTTATGTCCACACGGTTCTGGAAAGAATTCAAGTGTGTACATTAAGGCAGAAAATTGGATCTGTGTCACTTCAGCGTAATGTGTTGATGTGAACTTAGCCCTTCTGAAATGAGGGAAATGGTTGACTGTGTTTTCTAATAAAAAGCACAGGAGTAATGACTGAATATTAAGTTAAGTAGCAAAGTGCTAAATTGGTTAAATTCCCAATAAAAGACTGCGTATGGAATAAAGTTTGTTAATAAAACAGGCTCCTGTAATTTTTTATAAAATGGCACAAAGTCATGTTGTGTGTGATTTTTTTTATTTTTATTATTTATTTGTGAGAATACAAGGATGATGGCCAGATCTTCATGCTAAAATATCCAATCACTATTAAAGAATGATTTAATTAAACTAGATAAATAAATAAAGGCTATCAATAATTCAATGATTCAGTTTATTGCAAAATTGTGTAACACGGTGGCCTACTGCTCCGAGCAAAAAAACATAGAGATAATTTACATCAGAAGAGTGTTTAACTATTATTTCAATGAATTGTTTAACATTTTACTCACTTATTTTATTTTATTTTTTTATTACATTTCAGACACCTGAGAGTTTCCCTACACTGAGTCATCTCAGTGCAAAGGGTAAACACCTAACTGGAAAAACATTACATTAAATCACCTTCTGTCCTTTCCTTCAGCGCTCTACAGCAGTCGCACTCTGTGTGTGTGTGTGTGTGTGTGTGTGTGTGTGAAAGAGCAAGCGAGAGAGAGCATCTGTGCCTCTGAACCTCCTCTCTGTGCATGCATTTCCGAGGCTGTGCTATTGGACCTCGGTTTTGTGAGTGTGTATGTGAGAGTGTGTGTGTTGTTTCTCTGTGTATAACTGAGTCAGTGCTGGCTCTATCCACCAGGACAAATCTGAGGATTTAGCTTCCATACGCTGCAGCTCTTTTGTGCCACCCAGTCACACACACACACACACACACACACAGTATGACGTGTGTGTGTGTGTGTGTGTGTGTGTGTGTGTGTGTGTGTGCTGATTTATTTATTTTTCTGCACACGTTTAATAATCAACCGTTTGCCATGATGTGATCCATAAATGAAGGAATTCTGACCTTAAAATTCCTACTTAATAGAATCCTTCTTCAAACGATGCGAACGGACAGTAAACAGAGAAAACAAGCCTAAAGTGTTGAACAAATTAAATAAACCAAACCAGAAATTAAATGCTAATCATGTTTTTATGATGCTCACGGGCACGTTTTCTCCCACAGTGATTTCTCTTTTCCAGTGAACAGAATTATGCAAATTTCATTAAAAGGAATATATGCGACACTGCCTTTGGTATTTGATCTGAACACTGGCCGCACAACAAAAAAAAATTGCTACGTTCACACAGAAATACCTCCTAAATGGAAGGTAGGGGTAGTGACCATAACATGTGACCATTATACCAATAGTGTGTTTTTGATTATCACAATAGTGTATATAAAATTCTGAGTGAAATAACAGGACTGAAGGACATTGTGTCTAATTTAGTGTTATGATGGCACTGTTTCCAGTTAGTCACAGTGTATGATTGAATGGTTTCCTTAATTGCTTTATAATTTAGTTATAACAGCATTATTGAATGTTCTGGGGCTTCATAATTACTAGCTTTTAAAAAGTTTGTTCAACTTTGTTTGAAACATACTACACTATATTACACCACTACACTAAACACTGCTGTACCTGATACACTCACACCAGTATGACACCCATCACCAGGTCAGTGTATTAGCACTGAGAATGAAGCATCACTCAGTTCATATCTGCTCAGTGCTCGCCCTTTAATTGACGAGGCGGCCCTGGTAGATTCAATCTGTGTGAATGAGAACCTGTCTGGTTCTGGTCTCGTTTGTGGCTCTGGTGCAGTTCGAGTGCCTGAGGGTGCTTGCTGTGAATGTGTGGATAAATTTAGCCTCGTGTCAGCCCAAAGCGGGTCACTCTCCTCTGTAAGAGAAAATTAAAGTGGGACAGCGGACGAACCGGCAGGAACTCAAAAGGAAAGAGTAAGCATAATAAATAAAAGCAGAAAGTTATGTAGTCCCAGGCTCAACTTCATCATCTGATGAGTCTCTGCTCACTTTTAGTCCCGCTGGAGGGCCTCCCTGTCTGTCAGCCTCACTGAAGGAGGCATGGCTTCTCTCAGCCACAGAAAAGAAGGTGTATCCTCAGTGTCAGTCTTACTGAAGAAGGCGTGGCTTCTGTCCTGTCAATCACAGCAAAGAAGGTGTAGCCTCAGTGTCTGTCTTACTAAAGGAGGCGTGGCCTCAGGGTAGGCCAGCCTCAATGAAGGTGGCGTGGCCTCAGGGTCTTTCAGACTCAATGAAGAAGGTGTGACCTTAGTGTATGTGAGCCTCACTGAAGGAGGTGTGGCCTCAGTATCTGTCAGCTTCATTGAGGTTTGATTAATTTGCCCCTATTTGTTATATATATAATGTTATGTTATATAGTGATATACTTATCTGCTGATAGATAAGCATGTGCTGTTAGGCATTTTCAGAAATATTGGCTCTTTAGCTCCATAGCTGAAAGTCAATACTTCTCCTTAGGCTCTCCTAGACCTTATTTATCTTATATTAACTCGGTATAATTTTCAGAAAGCAAGTAATGCTGTGTCCAGATGATTTACAGAGATCCATAATCTCCTGGCCAAACAGTGTGATGCAGAGCGAGAGACGCACTTCAGGCTCCAACCGAATTATTAAAGAAATGTTTACTAGTAAACTGCTTTGCTCTAATCCACTGTGTGTGTGTGTGTGTGTGTGTGTTTGTGTGTGTAGAAGAGGGTGAGTACTTCCTGAAAGTGCTGATCCCCAGCTATGCGGCCGGTTCAATTATCGGTAAAGGAGGACAGACCATCGTCCAGCTGCAGAAAGAGACTGGCGCCACCATCAAACTGTCCAAATCTAAAGACTTCTACCCAGGTAACACAGACACACATCCACACACACACACACACAAATATTCTCGTGTGAATCACTTCCCAGTAATCAAAACAAGATTTTTTTTGTTGTTGTTGCCTGAAAGTCCGCAGCACATAATACACAGGTGTTTTTATACTAAAACAACTGTAACCTTTCTTGGGAAACATGAAATATCTTATTTCATTCAGATAATGGAATTGGAGGCATTGGGCTACAGGATATTGTATTTCCCGAAGTCGCACTACATGCACCCTCTCAAATTCTGTCTGTTTAGAGACAAAAATTTAAACTGACGTCACTTTATTGTATTACTTGCATTACACAACAAAGACATTTTTGTCTAGAGCACAGAGAGAGACTAGTTTCCAGTTTTACCTTACTGCCTTCCCATGTGTTGATTTAATGTTAATTCAGTTTGTTAAAATATGAATTTGGTTACAAATATTGTTGAGGACATAAAATAATGTTATAATATTAAATAATTGATATTATTTTGGACAATACTAGAAGTAGAGGACAGACGAAGCTACTCTATATTACCAAAAGTTTTGGGACACCCCTCCAAATCATTGAATTCAGGGGTTGGGCTCAGCCCCTTAGTTCCAGTGAAAGGAACTCTTAATGCTTCAGCATACCAAGACATTTTGGACAATTTTACAGTTTGGGGATGGCCCCTTCCTGTTCCAACATGACTGCACACCAGTGCACAAAGCAAGGTCCATAAAGACATGGATGAGTGAGTTTGGTGTGGAGGAACCTGACTGGCCTGCACAGAGTCCTGACCTCAACCCCATAGAACACCTTTGGGATGAATTAGAGCAGAGACTACGAGCCTAGGCTCCTCTAGAGGAATGGTCAAAAATTCCCATAAACACACTCCTAAACATTGTGGAAAGCCTTCCCAGAAGAGTTGAAGCTGTTCTAGCTGCAACGGTATATTACATTCAGGTGCATGTAAAGGCAGACGTCCCAAAACATTTGGCAATATAGTGTGTTTTAGTCCGTCCATCTTTGTGAGGTTCATTCGGTTTTGTTTTGTTTTTTCCCATGATCATATTTAAATATTAATTCAGCTTTCTGCTCCAAATATATGACATCATGTAAAAGTAGTTTCCTTAACACATGATGGTCAGTTGGAGAAAAGTTTTCTCTCTTGACAAGCAGAGAGACAGGAGATTTAATGAAGACGTGTTGTTCTCTACGCTTGGATACACAAAGGCCTTGTCTGTTCTGTTCTGCTCTGCATATATACGCTAATGCTCCGTATTTGGAGAAAGATGCAGTCAATCTCCTGGTAATATGTTTCATCTGCAGTGACGTGATTACTTCTAGAGAGAAAAAAATGCTTTCTGTAGCATCTGGTATTTTAGGCTTATGGAATGCTAGCTAGCTCGACTTAGCATAGACAATGAACACTGAATGACACTGAAATTAATTTTCTCTGATTGCAGAATAATAAGTTTTTTCATTAGAGTTACAATTAAACATCATTTTCTTTCACTTCTTTCTGATGAAAGTTGTTGCCGCAACTAATTATGTTTCAGTGAATAAGTTCTTATTTAAAATCCAGGCTTTATTGACTGAAACCGTTCAGCTTTAATGAACAAAAACTTGCATTGTTGTTTTTAAAATGCAATTAGATTTTAAATACATTTAAGATTTAAAATAAATCAATAACTAAATGACTCAAAAAAGTCATGGGAACTTGTGAGGAAGGCACATCAGGATGGATTAGGCAGGTCAGGAGAGCAGAAGGGGTCAGAGAGAGAGAGATTATTAGGTATGCTTCTATCAGTTTGTTTCGGTAAAAGGTCTGAAAAGCAATCACAATGACGCAGATATTTTCACATCCACATTTTCTCTTTGTCTCTTCACATTTCTAGCACATATACAATTACGAATCCTATCAAGCAAAAAAAAAGTCACATAAACCATTAAAGTACATCTTGTACAGATTGTACTAGCTCCATCTCCTCGACTCATTTCCAGCATGAAAGAAGCTCGAGGGAATAAAACACGTTTAAACCCCCTGAAGACGAGGACCTTTTTTACACAGCGTGCTACGCTAATGAAAATGCGGCTTAAAGTAACGCAGGTATAATTTGGTATATTGAATAATAAATTGGCTGATGTAGTGGTTCCACAAAAAATGTTATTAAAAACCGAAAGAGGTACAGAAGCACCTACATGTTTTCTCTCATTAGGAAACCCAGATGCCATTAATATGTAAATTAGAGTGCTTTCACACAAGCGGAGTTTAGCCTGTATGAATCCAGCCTCGGTGTTTACTCCCTCAGCGTGCCTCAGTTAGGCAGGTGTGAGAAAGTGATTCGATCCTGAATGCAGGAAGTGAAAAGAACATGAACATGCGGTGTAGAGACAGACCTGGGGAGCAGTGTTCTGAGGCCACTTCTGACTGTCAGTAATCATGATCGGACAATTCTGATTCTGGATTCTGTAGTAATTATCTACACAGAACCAGAAACCAAACGTTGTTTAAATTGATATATTGCCAATTCAAACAGGAGCTTGGTCATAGGGATGCGTACTTGGTCATAGGGATGAGTAATTTGTCGTAGGGATGAATACTTGGTCATAGGGATAAGTACTTGGCCATATAGATGAGTACTTGGTCGTAGGGATGCGTACTTGGTTGTAGAGATGAGTACTTGGTCGTAGGGATGAGTACTTGGTTGTAGAGATGAGTACTTGGTCGTAGGGATGAGTACTTGGTCGTAGGGATGAGTACTTGGTTGTAGAGATGAGTACTTGGTTGTAGAGATGAGTACTTGGTCGTAGGGATGAGTACTTGGTCATAAGGATGAGTATTTGGTCATAGGGATGAATACTTCATCATAGGAATGAGTATTTGGTCTTATGGATGAGTACATGGTTGTAAAAATGAGTACCTGGTCATAGGGATGAATGTTTGGTTGTAGGGATGAGTACTTGGTCGTAGGGATGAGTATTTGGTCTTATGGATGAGTGCTTGGTCGTAGGGATGAGTACTTGGTTGTAGATGTGAGTACTTAGCCATAGGGATGAGGAGTACTTGGTAAAAGGGATGAGTACTTGGTCATATGGATGAATACTTGATCGTAGGGATGATTAATTTGTCGTAGGGATGAATACTTGGTCATAGGGGTGAGTACATGCTTATAGGGATGAGCACATGCTCATAGGGATGAGTACTTGGCCGTAGAGATGAGTGCTTGCTTGTAGGGATGAGTACTTGTTTGTACTCATCCCTAACCTTGTGAAAAAATTTTTTTTATTTCTAAGACATGTTTTGTTTTTAAAAAAAAGTATCCTAGATGATAACAGACAAGCAACTCTGTCCATTACTGTAATTCATCCCTTGAGCGCTCAAAGAATTAAATACAGCTAGTCTTATAGTTTGGAACGGACATAGGTACTGAACACACACACACACTTTAGTGTACATGAGAGAAGTGATCACACGAGTTCCTGCATTGTGTGTGACAGCTGTGTGGTCCACACACACACACTCACACACACTGCTTTATAAAAAGCACTTTACTCCTCTGGGTCATTAAAATGTCAGAGCTGTCCTATCAGAGATTAAACACACACAAACACACACACACACACACAAACACACAGATTTGCTTTTGTCAACTTTATTATCTTTATTATGTTTTCCTCACAAATAAAGTATTACGCTGTTCCTTATTGAAGCTGAAGGTTCCCGAGTCCTCAGCCCGAAGCCTTATTTACTCTCCTCTTCTGCATAAAAGAGAATTTGTATTTAACATTTTGAAATGAATAGAGCGATAAACATTTATAGAGCAGTAATGTTTTATACACCGGAGTCTATGGCAGAAGTGATGATGTCATTCTGCAGGTTTAAACCCAGCTCATCGTTCCTGATTAAACTGGAATGCCCAGAAAACACTGGCCAGGAAATCTATTAAAAAAACAACAAAATAAATAGCAAAATAATATACCTAACGTAGACGTGTGTGTAAATATATCTGTTATGCATATAACTATTATGTTGCGTTGAAATAAAGATATGTTAATACTTTGCAATAGATAGATGTTAAACTCCTTTTTTTCCTTAGCTAGTTACCTGTAGCTCTGTTTATGACAAAGTGTGGCTGCAATTGTTTTCTGTGTGGCATGCACCAGATACCACTTCACCATCAGCTATTTGGTTCCATGCTAAAAAGAGTCGCTGGGTCTGTTAACGCTGGCGTTTAGATTAAAACCGGACAGAAATAAAGGGAGCTTTCGCAGGCGTCCTTTGTTTTATGAGCTGCTGAGAACGGAGTATTCGAAGCTCCCGTGGCTCACAGGGCACCTATAAAAAGAAGCCTCTCTAAGCCGAGGCTTTACTTGTGCTCTAGAACCCTGTGGAACACACACACACACATGAGCGCATGTGCGTACACACACACACACACACACACGCACTTCTCGCTCATGTGAGACACAAACTTACACATGACTGAACCCACACTTTCACTCTGCTCATTTGAAGTGTTAGTGTTAGGGTCTCCTGTTTCTGTTTTATTTGTGTGTGTGTGTGTGTGTGTGTGTGTGTGTGTGTGTGAAATAGTAGTTAACTTCTTTGATTGACTTGACCTTAATGTGTTTTCACACACTGTCCCTGGAACGAACACAACTGGATATGAATGAGTGTGTGTTGGTGTTGCAGCCATCTACACACACACACACACAGTCAGAGAAACCTGAGACTTTTTCCATTTACTTTAACCGTTAAAGTGTTTGTATCAACCTCATCCTCCCAACAACAACATGCACACACACACACACACACACGTCCTGCATCCTGCTGTTTGGTGTTTGTTGACCTGCAGTTTTAAAATACACATTGAAATGATTTCTGAGCTGGTATCTTTGTCACACACCCACACACTCAGCAGTGTGTGTGTGTGTGTGTGCTGTGAGTGGCATGGTTTGAATAAGAACAGGTGTTTATAGAACAGATGCTTGATACCCAATCTGCTGCACAAAGATGACATCACAACAGAGGACCTCACACATCCACGGCCAAGTTTCAGCACCGTTGCCCAGAAACATGCACACCAGACAGTTTCTTTCCTCTTGGAAATGTTGAAAAGGAAAAGATGTTTTACCTTTGAACATCTTTATCACTTTATTCCTCCTGGTCTTTAACGTGCATGAAATCTGGTAAATCGCGCACAGATAGTGGATGTGTTCTGTCCGAATTGCTATGAGGAATCATTTAAATCACGTAAAATACAAAGAGTAGAAGAAACTGTATTAAAGTTTTACATGAGCTAATTGTGTGTGGATCTTCTCTGGAACAGAGTGGAAAAAAAGGTTTAACGCTGATTGACGAGATGCTTTGAATAACTTTAAATATAAAATCTGCATTCTGGTCATGAGGTCAATTAAATCTTTTTTTAATTTAGATTTTTTCACTACTGTTGAATATCACTTAATGCACTGTGTGACAAATATTAATTATATATCATATTATATATTTTTTCAATTATACTGTATTGCCAAAAGTTTTGGGACATCTGCCTTCACATGCACATGAATGTAATATGGAGTTGTCCCGGCCTTTGCAGCTATAACAGCTTCAACTCTTCTGGGAAGGCTTTCCACAAGGTTTAGGAGTGTGTTTATGGGGAATTTTTGACCGTTCCTCTAGAAGCACATTTGTGAGGTCAGGCACTGACGTTGGACGAGAAGGCCTGGCTCGCAGTCTCCACTCTAATTCATCCCAAAAGTGTTCTATGGGGTTGAGGTCAGGACTGCAAAATTGTCCAAAATGTCTTGGTATGCTGAAGCATTAGGAGTTCCTTTCACTGGAACTAAGGGGCCGAACCCAAGCCCTGAAAAACAACACCTGAACTCAATCAGTTGGAAGGGTGTCCCAAAACTTTTGGCAATATACCTTATATATACATTTATACTTTATACATTATATTATATATATATAATATATACACACACACACACACACTCAAGCATGGGTGTCATGATTACAACAAATAATCTTAATATTTTGTGATCCTGGGCAAGCAAACAAAAGAAGCAACGAACTGTATTACCTGCATTTCAGTTAATAAAGGTTCAGAATGCTAAGTTAATATATTTGCAAAACACTACTGTTTTTTAATAGGTGTAAAATTAAATCTAGTGTAAAGAATTTGACCTATCACATAAAAATATTCACATTTGTGCTGCATAATACATAAAAACTGGAGGTTTATATTCCGTGCAGTTTCCACACTGGGATTTTCAGATCATCAGATTTAATTTAATAGATGTAAAGTAAAGATTAAAATGGTTGTGATGCTTGGATTTCTTGTCACACTGTTTTAGAGATGTGTCATACTACAGGATTGAGGTAAGATATGGGATTTAACATTGGAAAAACACATGCCCAGGAATAGAATGCAGATGTCCGGCTTCAGGTGACGAGCTGTCATCTATGATGAGATGTCATCCATACCGAGATACAAGTAACGTCCAGGGTATCTGATCGACGGAAAGAGAGGATAAGAAGGGTGTCATCAGCATATCTGTGGTAGACGTCATGTGAAGATATTACCAAGGGAATGTGAATAGAAGAGGACAAATTACCGAGCCTTGTGGGACACAAGTGAAGATATTACATGTAAAGTTTATTTTCGTGTTGCCTACAAGCCCCTCTTTGTTGAGTCTGTAATTCAAAGGAAAGTGGAGAAGGGATACTGTGATATTGTGATGGCCAATTTTGTAGGTTTGTTGAAGATGAGGTCCCAGGCTTGTCCCACATTTTGGGTGAGAGGAGATGCATCATCGGGCAGCATAACAAGCTCAGCTATTTGCTCTCTTCCACATCCATGAGCATATAGATGCCTGTGAATTGGGTAGTGTTACAGGTTACTGGTTATGCTTCACATACTCTTCTTTAGGATCCATTGCCCTAGAGGACCAGAAGAAAGGTTATGGTAACAGCAAGGTATTAATCTGTTGAGATATTAGGATGTGAAAGACATGCGGGGTGAGAAGCTTCTCTTCTGGGCTATAAGCAGACCCCCGCCAATCCATCACAGAGAGAGAGAATGCAGAGACAGAGGACAACGGTGCAGCTGGTGTTGCCGACTTCTCAGTAGTGATCCATTTCCCTGTCAGAGCAAGGAAGTGGAGTGCATGGAACGAAGCCAAGGCTGACATGAAGTCAGCTTTGTGGACAGATTGATAGTTCCAGAGCCCACCTACAACTACTGCCTGAGATTGTTACGAGATTATTGGCATTGCCATTTCTGAGATGTGAGAATGAAGAGGTGCATGCTGGGAGAAAATGAAGCGGCAGCTAAAGTGGCTTGGTAGATACGAAGCATACCTGATAATAAATATAAGGACAGAGTGGCTAAAGAAGACAGAAGCATAAATATGTTTGCTTAGCTAAGATTCCAGAGCTTTTATATTTGGTCAGTGGTGGTCCCTTATTGGTGCACGAGTTAAGATCCAGAACTTTATTTTAAGAGTACAGGATGACAGTATTTATTTATTTAGAAAGATTATATTTAAACAGAATATATTTTCTTCCACCACTTTCATTCCACTAGGGCTATCACTCACACTTCTGCAGTGTGTTATGATTTCTGTAACTAAACAAGATCGTCTCTATTAAAGCAACTGTTGAGACTGTCAAGGGTTCTTTATCCTTAGCAACAGGATTCCAGGCAGGTCATCATCTTCAACTGCCAAAGAGGGATCAACTGTGTGTGGTGTGTGTTTGCAGCAGCTGTGGAAATAGTAAACAGTTGAAGAGAAGTCATTTCAATAATGCAGCTATTTAACAATGTATGATTTACCTGTGTTTGTGTGTGTAGGTACGACAGAGCGTGTGTGTTTAATCCAGGGTACGGTGGAGGCATTGAATGGAGTTCATAACTTCATTGCTGAGAAAGTGCGCGAGATGCCTCAAAGTAGCCAGAAAAGCGAACCGGTCAGCATCCTGCAGCCTCAAACCACTGTTAACCCCGACCGAGTCAAACAGGTCAGTCACGCACATACACAACATTCAAACCCTCAAAAAGGCCAAAGAATTAATCACAGATTAAGCTGCTATCACATGAAGAACAGCCTGGATGCTGATAGCAGTGAGGCAGTGTGTTATATTAGTTTTGTAGAGATGACATGCTGGGGCTGTTCCCCAGGGGGAAAGAGCCAGACTGGGCCTGAAAAGAGCGAGAGCACTGGGTTATTTTTACCTGTGTGTTCCAGAGAAAGAGAGGAGGCAGCTGCATGGTAAGCCCCAGGATCAACTAATGGCTGAGATAAGCAATGACTGGTCAGTGAGACCTTATAGACCAAATCTCTCTCTCTCTTGCTTACATACAACACACAAGCTGTATATAGTAGTTGTGGATGGAAGCCATTGAGCTTTTGCACCAAACTGCAGTCTCATTGTCTGGAACCAGGTTTGGAGTGGTTTAGCGCAAGGAAAAGGTGAACCAGTCACTTGAAACTTTACCACATGTGTCTGGGTGAGTGACAGGTATCCATAATGTTGCTTGCCAATGATATCTCATCTCACGCTGCTGTCATGCCTGCAAGACACAGTGACATTTGAATTAGGTTTATTCCGTTCATACAGTGACAAAGTACAAAAAGTCCATTGAAGTAAATTCCTTGGACCAGTCTTATAAGACTCTCTCCTATTCTCTTCTTTTGGAATTTTTTCTTTTGTTTGTGTTTGGCTTTGTGCTTAGATTTGGATTTAAACTCAAAACTCTCAGGAATTTCTTACAAACATTGTTTGAACATAAATAAAGCTCTGATAAATATAAATCATTTCAGTTTGCAGAGTGCCAATTCTTCAACACTTGTGTTATTGTCGAGAAACTCTGTTGAATTGTCTGTTCCTTAAGGCTTCTAACCTTCTCTGATGCAGGCTAAACTGATCGTGCCCAACAGCACGGCTGGGCTGATCATTGGTAAGGGTGGAGCAACTGTGAAGTCGGTGATGGAGCAATCAGGTGCATGGGTGCAGCTCTCACAGAAGCCAGAGGGCATCAACCTGCAGGAGAGAGTGGTGACTGTAAGCGGCGAACCCGAGCAGAATCGAAAGGCTGTAGAGATTATTGTGCAGAAGATCCAGGAGGACCCTCAGAGCAGTAGCTGTCTCAACATCAGCTACTCCAATGTTACAGGACCTGTGGCCAACTCCAACCCCACAGGCTCACCGTATGCCAACAGTGCTGAGGTTCTGCCTAGTGCTGCTGCTGCCGCCGCTGCCACTGCGTCCACACTGCTGGGCCAGGCGGGCCTTGCCAGCTTCCCCTCTGCAATGTCTGGCTTCTCTGGCAACGACCTGCTGGCCATCACCTCCGCCCTGAACACGCTTGCCAGTTATGGCTACAATACCAACACTTTGGGGCTTGGCCTGAACCCAGCAGCTGCCTCTGGGGTGTTAGCCGCTGTTGCTGCTAGTGCTAACCCTGCAGCTGCTGCCGCAGCTAATCTCTT
The DNA here is from genome assembly GCA_033459395.1 of Hemibagrus guttatus. NCBI lineage: Eukaryota > Metazoa > Chordata > Actinopteri > Siluriformes > Bagridae > Hemibagrus > Hemibagrus guttatus. The sequence continues at coordinate 1,703,583 of JAUCMX010000027.1, forward strand.
AGCATCGTACGCCAGCGAGGCATCCGGAGGAGCGGCTCACCCAGCTGCACCCGGGCTTGCTGGCTTCTCGCTGGGTTCTCTTGCAGCTGCCACGGGAGCTTCCAACGGCTACCTGAACCCGGCCTCCTCCCCACTAGTGGCCTCGTCACTGCTGGGGACTGAGAAACTGGCAGAGGGTGGCAAGGAGGTGCTGGAGATTGCCGTGCCCGAGAACCTGGTGGGGGCCATTTTAGGGAAAGGGGGGAAGACGCTGGTGGAGTACCAGGAGCTGACAGGGGCACGCATCCAGATCTCCAAGAAGGGGGAGTTCATCCCAGGCACACGCAACCGCAAAGTGACCATCACAGGGTCACCGGCAGCAACACAGGCCGCGCAGTATCTCATCAGCCAGCGGATCACGTATGAGCAAGGCGTCCGTGCCACAAACCCTCAGAAAGTGGGCTAGAGAGCGAACTCAAGTGATGGGGGGAGGGAGGGAGGGCAGCGAGGAAAGGGATTCGAAAGAGCAACGAACAAGAGAGCAGACAATGAACAAGATGTACAAAGAAAAGACAAAAACAGAGGAAAGAGGTCGGTAAGGGGAACAGAAGAAAGAAAGAGTGTGTCCATGTTCACGTTTCAGAGGAAAGAAACAAAACAAAAAAATGTGAGGAAAGAATGATGCTCACCTGTGGACCTGGGGCAGAGGTGTGTAAGAATTTGGGACTTAAAATCTGCTGTTCTGTTCTTTTTTTTTTTTTTTTTTTTTTTAAACTGGAGCTAAGTGGTGTAGATGATGAGGGGCTCAGTACTGAACCCTGTGGCACTCTGAGAGGGAGGAGACTCAGGCCTCACCTCCTCTGTTTCTCACAGCCAGGGACCAGCTAGGTTCCATTTTATTTTTCTGTCACTGGTGGAGCCTGAACAAGATAGTCCAAATTTATGACAGAGACCTCCACATAGTTAATGAGTTTTGCAGCAGCCCCTCTTGGGGACAATTCAATATCTACAGTTTGGCCCTTTACAGATTTTTATGTGTTTTAGGCCTGAGGCAGTCTTGTAGGGTTTTCCAAAAAAAAAAAAAAAAAAAATTATAAAGATTAACATAAGCAAGGCAGAAGATTTTTCTGTCTACTCACACTAGCCGTTTCAGATCCACCTTACTGGCTTTCTCCCATTAATCGAACAGCAGATTACTCTGTCACAGTAGATTTAGATTTTACTTAAACCTGTGATTTCAGGTTGACCTGAATGTATAAAGACTTCCTGGTCTTGCTTCTTTTTTTTTTTCTTTTTTTTAAAAAAACAACAACATATGTGTCAGGAAGTCCAAACTGAGTCTTTGTTTGGCATCAGCAGCCGAACCCGACTCAGCCACAGAAAGGCAGGCAGACAAAAAATGTCAAAGAAAAAAAGGTCCCTTCGATAGGACAGGAATGTAGACACACACACACACACAAACCCACACACTCTTTGAGTGCAGTTTAGTCAATTGAACCCTCTTTGGTGCTATAAGGAAATCACTAATGAGAAAACATCAGAGATTTAAATTTCTTACTTAGCTAGATTTTAGCACTTTGGGGTTGAATTTGTCTTCCCCTATTATTGAATAAAAGCAATTTTATTGGTCATAACGTCGAATTGGTCATAACATCATTACAAATAAGGCACATTAGAGATAACAAAAAAAAAACACTTTTCAGCTGCTAACTCTTATTTGGGAATTAATTGATTCAAGAACTTCAGAATCTGCATGTGAAACATCTCAAAACTAACCTGCTGATTACAGGACTCGGGACAAATATTAACACTAACATTACCATTAAGAAATAAACATCTCGAGTGTTAAGCCAGTCTCAAATATCCACTATGTTGCTCCAGTGAACACTGGTGATTTTTAAAAAAAATGTGTGGGTTTTTTTTTTTTGTTTTGTTTTTTGTATGAATAGAGCTCAAGCTGATATACCTCATGTTTGGACAGAATGGAAAAGAATTAAAGATTTCCAGTTTGTATGCAGTGCAACAAAGTCCTCGATTGAGTTCCAGTTGGCACCTAGTTCACTACTGCGCAAACTAGCCTCGATGTCAGGCTGCTGGAGGTCTGGCAGTAGAAGGAAGGGAGCGCATACAATGCAACGCAGCCTTTGTAAAAAAGAAAACAAAAAAAAAATTAATAGCAAACTGTTTTCCACTCTGATGCTGGTGTGAGTTATCTGGCATGAAGGAATCCCATATCTTAGTCAGACGCAAACATGCAGAGAGCGCTCGCCTTAGAGAAACTGCACATCTTCTAGCATTAAGGCTCAGTGCTTGTCCTGTGCAGTCCTCTGGGGGTTTTTTTTGTTTGTTTGTTTGTTTGTTTTTTAGGGTGCTTTGCCCGAGCGTAACAACCCTGTATCCATTGTGTTGTGGGATGCGTTCTTTGGAAAACAGCATGGCAGTGTAATAAATAGCATGTTTTTTTTTTGTTTTTTTTAATTTATATATATTTTTTTTAACGGCCATACACTTAGCACCGTCGTCTCTGCTGCTAACTGCATTTTTAAATCCAGCAAGGGAACTATGAGGTACAGAACTTGTACAGATAAATACGAAGGTGATCTCTTTTAAACCACACTGTGAATCAAGCAGCCGACACCATCCTAAACTCTGGAATGTACTGTACACATTGCAGCGTCCACTAACGCACAGCACAGCGGGGCTGGACGCTGTGGACCCGTCGGTTCCTCCAGCCAAGAGATACTCTGGGTCAGCTCGAACGGCTCGGAATTCACACCAGCCATTAATTAGCAGATCTCCGCTTGAACCACGGCCGTCTATATATAACCACGTGGCTATGCCCGATCTTCTACTGACCTAAATACACACTCGCAAAGACATTCATCAACTGCCTCCAATTCCCAGACCGTAATCTGCTTTGGAACCAGGGGGAACAGAAAGCAAGAGTTAGAGGGAGGGGAAGAGAGCAAGAACGAGAGACACAGCGATCCATTTATATGCATCGAATTATTGCGACAAAGATTGCCTTAAGAAATCTGTTTCGTGCACTGCTTTCGGCAGGAAGTTTATCAACAGACCATTTTTACGATATTCATCCATCTCAAGAATTGTCGCTGCTGAGGAGCAATTACTGCACGCTGTCGGTTTTGGGCTAAATAATTTATTTTTAAGATTTGAGATGAAAGTGCATATGCAATTTCAGAAGCACAAGCCCAGCACAACCGCGTGCAACGTCTCTGTGCATTTTGTTGTGGAAATTTAATATGGTGAAAATGAAAAGACTTCAAATGAAATTGCAACTTCATTAGCCATGGACTCTCTGTCTATTTTCCACTCTTATGCTGCGTGTCTCCCCAGCCTCTGGTCTCTATTACCTTCTCTTTTTTAAAATGTTAAATATATTCTTTATTTATTTCCTGCCGTCCTTTATGTTTCTTTTTATCCATCCGTTAGTTACATGGTTTCTTTTATCAGTGTGGTAGCGGTGGCGGTCCCCCAGCCTATTTCATCCATTCTGTTCTCGGTCTCGAAAAGCTCGGTCAGCAGCGTCGGTCAGATTTCGTACGCTTCTCTGGCCGCAACCTTTAGAAAGTCGCCGTCTTATTGGCGCTCGGCACTTCCATGTACTGTTATTCAGCTTGAAAGCAAACTTTTGAATAGAGATGAGGCAGATTGCATCTCGGGCACGTTTATTGAAATGTACCAGACCCTTTAACGAAGCTGGTGTTCCATCCTGACATCCTCGGTACTGTTCCATTGGCTAAAATCACCCATGTGGTTGTGTTTCTTACACGAAAGTTACTTGGCCATTGTACTCATGTGCCAGATTGAAACGGACTGAAAAATCACTTAAAAATTCGGTAACTACCTCAACACTAACGTGAACAGGGTCCCGAAGGAACCTTTCGCAAGGACGACGTCTGAACGGACGAGCTCCGGAGGGGGACCACCTTACCACAGCAACACGCTATCATCTAGCTGCCTGCGTTCTTGCCCTGCTCTCTGGTTAATGGTGGCAGTTTATGAGTGTCTTAGAGTACATTCCTTGGCCTCGAGTAAGTGCAGGCATTCCTGCCCCCTCTCCTCTTTCCTCTACGGGGCAGTGGATGACTGTCTTGAGCACCATGCCGTTAAACTGCGCTGCTGCTCCACAAGTTCGTCTTTGCTCTGTGAACTCTTGACCTGGAAACGGTTCTGTACCTCGACTCAAATCCATTTTCACACCTGACCTAAGATCAGTTTGCCCTAACCGTTATGAGAGTGTAAATAGACTCGCTCCAACCCCCTGAACCACAGGGAATTGGTGCTTTTAAAAGGAGGGCTGGATGCCTGAAAGATCCAGAGCAAGGAACTCTGGGAAAGGGGGATGACGCCCACCTCAAGCTCGAACGATGACTGTCGTTCGTATCCTGTGCTCTCTATCCTCTCTCTCTCGGAGAACGGTCTGAGGTCATTCTTTTCCTCTCCCTTTTCCCCCTTTTTTAAAATGAAACTGTGGATTCCGTCCTGTCCCATGGTCTTCGTGGAACTTTTAGTGTCGTTCTCTAGTTTGTAGTCTAAATGCAGTTGTCTTGCGCCGTGGGTTTCAGTGTGTGAACTCCGTTATACTCGTGTGTATGACGACAGTGCCAATCGAGCCAGATTAAGATTAGCTTTGCCATTTGTTTGTGCATTAGAATTCGCTCTAATTGGAGTGCTGGTGTCCATATCGACGTCCCTGACGATTTTTTTTTTTTTTTTTCCGATCTACATAAATAAAAATGTAAAGAAATATTGGAAGCAATATTGTAGCATGTCGTCCAGTTTTTGTGTTTTTGTTATGTCCGTTGTATGAACCTTTGGATTTAATACACTTTTGAATGAATAGGTTTACATGTACTTTTTTGTAATACTGTAAAGAAAGTAAGGGGGAAAAAAATCGAAAAAATGCTGCTATTTGATAAATATACAAGAAATATTTTAGTTGAAAAGATGTCTGATCCGTTTATTAGAGTTACGCTCGTTTTTGGCAGGAGCACAAACGAGGTGTGTCGATACAAATAACATAGCCGTGAAATAAAACCTGTGACCCACGCAGCTTCTTAACATGTAGACGTGCGATCAAGCATTTTAGATATCGCTAACTATTTAGACGCATCGATCAAGTGCCAATCAATCGATACCTTTTAGTTTGAATGAAAAGATAATCAAAAAGAATAAAACGTTGAGGAGAAAAAAAAAGAGAAGAAGAAAAACATGAACAAAGAGCAATGTCAGTGTTGTTTTTAACTCCATAGTTGCATAGAGAATAATAACGGTAGTTCTTTTATGCATAAACATGGTTTTTATACACTCGGTCGAGAAAGCATCCTGTGCGTTCGTTTGAATTGTGGCTTCCACGCAGCTCTTCCTTCATATTCTCTCTGTAGGTCGGCATGGAGTAGGCATAAACATGTTATAATCATGTCGTAAACGCGTTATTAAGCACCCATAACATGTCCCATTTATGAAAGTGTGTTTCGTGGAGTTAGGTGTTTATCTTTTTTGCACGTCTCTATTGCATGATATCCAAGTGAATTATCAGGGGGGCGGGGAATCAAAACTAACACAAAAAAAAAGAAAGAAAAAAAAATAGAAACGTTTCGTTGAGTGTCTAAGAGTCATTCTGAGGCACAGTTTTGCATGTGGCGCAGATCGAACACGTTTTCAGTTAACGGCTTCAATTTTTATTCCTTTTGGCTTTTTTTTTTCTTTTCTTTTCTTTTTTTTTTTTTAAAGACAGATATCGGAAGAGCTCTTATGGTTCATAGACCGGCACGGTAACCATGGGAACTGGCCCTGCACTGTAAAAAATGAAATGTTGGATCAACAGCAAGATCTCGCAGCTAAAGGGTTTAAAGCAGTTCAATAAAGATTAATGAAGCTCTTTCTGGTCAAAAGTAACTCATTAGGCGGCGGTGGCTCGGTGTAACGCTGCATTTCTGGGGCATTTCAGCGCTCCTGGGGTACAAACGTTCTCCTGGATCCGCTGGTAAGGCAGGAAAAAAAAGACCTCTCTGTGAACAGGTTCAAGTTTGAAAAGTCAAGCGGCGTCACGGAAGTGCTGTTCGGTGAGAACGAGTGCAGGAACGTGCTGTCATCGTTAAAAATTCCAGCTCACGATGGGATCAGAAACAGATCTTACCACAATATGGCAATCTTAATCTCGATCTTTACTCTGTGTTCACACTAGCAAGCGACGGACGACGGGTCAGTTTTTCACCCACGTGAGCGGCACGGGGATTACAGATTCGTACTGTTTACTGCCTGATGCACAAAAATGTAAGTGAAATCTTATCCAGACTTATACGACCTTTCATTATGAAGAAAAAGTAAATCTGGAAGGACGTAGCAGAGATCATTGGAGCTTCTCGTGAGTGTAGCGTGACTGTAAGCGCTAGCATGAATCCAGACAATAACATAAATCAAAAATATACCTTCTACTGTTTAACACTGGAAAAAAGGAAATCCTGATTAGGCCACGCCCACAAACGACACAACAACAACAACATGTGACCTTGATAGTGTGAACGTGGGGATGTAGAGCTTTAAGGTGAATAATGATGAAGAGTAATGAGGTGTGTGTACAGTGCAGGGACAGAAACACTGGTCTGTGGTTTAGTGGACAAAATACAGCCCATGCATGCAAAACGTCTGCTGTGTTACGTTAGGTTACATTACGTTACCGTGTAAGTCATATTCACGTGAATCAGTTGGATGTCGTAACTTGATTCTCCAAACCCCGGCTGTAATTTTTCTGAATGTATTTGCATTTTTACATAAAATGATAACAGAATGTTATTTCCGTGTTCCGTGTCTGTAGGTGGAGGCTGTTGAAACTCATGTGTGCGTGCGTGCGTGCGTGCGTGTGTGTATGTGTGTAAGTGTGCAAACGCCGCATTAGCGCCTGTGTTTTTATCTTCTGATGCCATTTCTCCTTCCTCTCTCTTGTCATCAAATGCACTTTACTGAGCATTAGGTCCCCATGTCAACACACACACACACACACACACGTACGTACACACACACACGCACACACACATACACACACATATATACACACACACACAGTGGAAACCTCCTGGATGCAAACCGAAACCAAGCAACGTGTTCTTAACCTTCACACAGTGCGGTTTTCCTCTTGCTCTCGTTTTCGTTCTGTTTCTTGTTCTGATTATGATTTCAGCTGTATTTTGTTTGTAATTTCTTTTGTTTGTTTGTTTGTTTGTTTTCAAGGGAGATCTGAAGGAGTGTGTACGAGATTCCAGCATTCCTCACATCTCCCTTACTGCATTCCCTTTGTGTGTGTGTGTGTGTGTGTGTGTGTGTGTGTGTGTGTGTGTGTGTGTGTGTGTGTGTGAGAGTTTTGTGTCTGTAATTTACTGACACATAAGCGCTTGTTACTGTTATTTTTTTTTTCAATGCTTTGAATGTGAAAAGTGTTTTTTGATTTGAAATCTGTAAGTTATGTTCGTTGAAGAGGAATGGTAAATAAAACACAGAAACCTCGAAAACGTCTCCGCGCTCTCAATCGGCTAAAAAAAGGAACGCTTGTGATGTTTTCATACGTCTCACACACGCTCCCAGATACACACACGTTTTTTCTGTATGTTGAAAATATAAAGCCACAGTGAGGTGTAGCGTGTTTAATACGATACGCAGTAACAGACCACAGGTGTGCGCTAGTCCCTCATTATTCCACTTCCCGATAAAAGGTCAAGGGTTGATTTCAAGTGTGACATTTACATTTGTTAACTCTCTATCTAAAGTCCAAAGAGCTGTCAGTGCCACTGAAGAAGGCTAGGCTGAAACATCAAAAACAAACCCATCAGAGAGACAGCAAAAACATTTAAAAACCATCGTGGCTATATCAGCTATTTGGTAAAAATAAGGAGTGCATGAGCTCAGGAACACACCCAGACCCAGAAGACTACAGGAATTCTTTTCGTGGGGAAGAAAAACTCAAGAGCTTAAGAGCACCAGAACCTCCAGGGAGGTAGGTGGATCTGTGTCAAAGCCAACAATCAGGAGAAGACTGAAGTACAGAGAGTTTACTACAAGATGGAAACTACGGGTAAGCTTCAGGAACAGCAGGACATGAAGGGGACTGATAGGTTCAGAGGCCACGCCTCCTTCAGTCTTCACTGCGACTGACGGACATTTAGGCCACACCTCCTTCATAGAGACTGTCAGGCACAGAGACCACACCTCCATAGAGACTGTCAGGCACAGAGGCCACGCCTCCATAGAGACTGTCAGACACAGAGGCCACGCCTCCTTCATAGAGACTGCCAGGTACAGAGGCCACACCTCCACAGAGACTGTCAGACACAGAGGCCACACCTTCATAGAGATTGTCAGGCACAGAGGCCACACCTCCTTCATAAAGACTGTCACACACAGAGGCCACGCCTCCATATGGTTCTGTCAGACACAGGCCACGCCTCTTCCACAGCAAGGTTGATCAGTGAGAATCTGTTTGATCTCTAAATCTTTACACATTTGGAGGTTGTTCAAAGTGTGAGGAAATACGAATGATGTCAGCTTCTCTCATAGGAAAGCCACTAGACCAGATCTGTCTGTCTCTCTCTCTCTCTCTCTCTCTCTCTCTCTCTGTTTCTCTAACTCTGTCTCACACACACACAGAGGTGACACTGCCGCACTGCAGTGTGTCTGTCTGCTTACAATTTAATTATGATGAATGAAGAGACGTGTGATAGTCGGAGTGTGTAGCCGTGCTTCACAGACGCCGCCGTGTGCACCAGAGACAAAAGCGAGTGTGTGTTGTCTGCTCTGCGCCTAAACATGGAAATACACAAAGAACAATCCCTATTAATAGCGCAGTAGTGATGCTTTCATTGTACTCCCGTCCTATAGCACAGCACACGATGTGCCACGATACTCTTCAGACCTTGAATATAAGTTAGCGTTATCACAGTGTAGCGTCGCGTGACTGCGGCTCTTAACGTATCTGTCTGACTTGGCCCAGTGTTTAGAATTCTTTTATGAAAATCAAACGATCCGAACAGAGCCATACACACCGAATCCGACATATCCTCCTCAATGGTCTGATCTACTGTCCTATTTTCTGCTCCGCTCACAGGCCTAAAGTGGAGCACGGCTATTTCTAGAGCTCCTTTCTCCAATCACACCGTCCATAAAGCCATCATTCACGATTAGGAGAACTGCAGGCTCGTACGCTGCAGACGTCCTTCTGTAACGTTAACAGAAACAGTGACCGATGTGATAAATGTCCATGCGACTCACTCGCTCACACACCAGTTACACACACACACACACACACACACTGGTCCTGGACCTCAATTTGACTTTTGGCCTTCACATCATGGAGCCTGGCGTGAGAACGGCGCATCTCCCTCAGCTCTGTGCTGCTTACTTACTGTGTGATTTAATATTTATTTGATTTCACGACTCTCTGGAGAAGGAGAAGATTCTGGCAGCGTTTGTTCATTGTCCTGATCACGCATCAGTCTGCAACTCGGACGTTTCACGTAAAACAAATCGACAGAACCGCAAATAAGACTATTCAACTTGGACAAAAGTAATGGTGCCCTGTGGGGAAAAAAGGAAGAGTTAGTATGTGTGTGTGTGTGTGTGTGTGTGTGTGTCTATGGTAACCAGAACACTACCTTTTATTTAAAAAAAGAAATAGATTTCTGGGTCTCTTTCCTTGCTGTGGTTTAAATGGAGGATTATTATTATTAATCTCATGGTGTTGCTGTGGTGTTGTGTGTTAAAAATAGAATAAGTGCATTACACATCCTGTGAATTCGAAGCGGTTTGGATGACATACAGAAACCACAGAAAAATTAACTTTAACGATGCTTTCTGTCCATCCGTCTCTCTGTTCCTTTCTTTCTTTCTTTCTTTCTTTCTTTCTTTCTTTCTTTCTTTCTTTCTTTCTTTCTTTCTTTCTTTCTTTCTCCCCCCCAGAGTACAGCATCACCTTCATGTAATGAGAATTCTTGCAGAAATTAATGTTTTCTTCCTTCTTTCTCCTTTCCTTATATCAATTTCCCCCTCTTCCTCTCAAGTGCAACCCCCCAAGCCACCTCCCATCAACCACACACACACACACACACACACACAGATAGAGAGAGAGAGAGAGAGAGAGAGAGAGAGAGAGAGAGAGAGAGAGAGAGAGAGAGAGGAAGACAGAGAGAGAAAAGGAGAGAGAGATAGAAAGAGAGCTAGAGAGACAGAGAGAAACAGAGAGAGAGAGGCAGAAAGAAAGAGAGAAGCATTGAGAGAGAAATAGAGAGCGAGAGATAGATAGATAGAGAGAGAGTGAGACAGAGAGAGAGAGAGCTCCCCTTAAGAAGACTATTCATCTAATATTGCAACAACATTGGTTTTCATTTTCACGCACACACACACACACACACACACACACACACACACACACACACACACACACACACACACACAGCTCAGCCTTCTCCCAGCAGTGACATCACACAGATGACACTCCAACACTCTTCAGTAATCAGTAACCATCTTGGATCCACGGCCCAGTGGCTCTGATCGCGGTCTCAGATGAACAGAGTGTTCCGGTCCGGCCGGACATCCTCCCTCTGCCTGCGCCACAGTTCCTGCCTCCGTCAATAACGTTCCAAGGTCATACGTCTATAAACGTAGCGCATCATTCTTTGATGACCCTTTGACGCCACTGGCTTGATTTCATGATTGTCGAGATCGGACACAGTGCTGAATGATGCACTTGATTATTTAAACGGCGCGTCAGTGTGGAGCTTATACATGTACACACGTGTGTGTGTGTGTGTGTGTGTGTGTGTGTGACTCTTTTCTTTCAAGATCGTAAGATAGTAAGATAGGAGAGAGGATTTGATGGTAAAATCATGTTGTCATGGCGACAGGTTCGTAGAGGATGGGGATGGGGGTGGGGGGATGCTTCTCTGACAGAATGCTGGGATATTCCGGTCACGGATGCATCGCTATGCCACCGTAACCGTGGCAACCTGGTGCTCCTGATCCCCACTCCAAGAGAACCAGGTAAGTACGGCTAAATATCAGGAAGAGCTTTGCAGTGTCTCTCTCTCTCTCACACACACACACACACACACACGTATGATTAGAGGCATAATTTCACCTCACCGCCTCCTCAGAGCTGATCATTCTGTCCAATCAGTGGCTTGGAAACACTCTCACGGAGTATGTTAGCGTTAAAGCTGTGATTAAAGCTCTTCTTGCTTATTACTGCTTATAAACAACAATCCGACTGCAATGTATTAAAGATTGATGTTTACTTTTAACCCATAATGTTGCACGATGTCCACGATCCACTCACTTCCTGTTATCGCCTACTCTAAAGCAGCTGTAATCAATCGCTCCTTCTCCAGCTGCTCGTGAAGTTAACACACACAGTTACGGAGAAAAAAGCCACAAAGCGTAAACTCCTCTGTTCTGAAGATGCTTCAGAAACCTTTCTGAGAACCGACACTGGAGACTCCTTCCATAAATGTTTCGTTTTTACTGCCTCGAAGGACTTTTTTTTTTTTTTTAAACGAAGGGCATTAATGTAAACCTTGTAATTTGCTTCTGCGTTACAGTCACAGAGAACTAATCAACCAATCCGACCAATCAGAACGCAGCGTTCGTTCCCCGGCTCTGTGACGTAACAATTACTACATATTCACATCACGGGACAATCTGACACGGGATCTGGATTCGTCCTCCAGGATCTCGTGATGATTTTTCTAAACGTGATTGTTCTCACTACGTCCCAGAATGCACTGCGGCAGAACACTGTGACATCACCCCCCATAACTGAACGAGGTTTGCCTTTAGACTGCACGGATTTGGCTCGTTTCCAGCGTGATTAATATCACCCGTGACTGACTACATGTACTGCACAAAAGAAATAAACACAGCGGCAACGCGGCGATGAACAACGTCACTCGTCTCGTCCCTCTTCTGTTTCTTCGAAGCGCTTTCAGCAGAGCCCGGCATCGGACAGAGCTGCAGCCGCAATCAGAGCTGATCAATAACTATTTGCGACGGCACACCAGCACTGATTCAGGATGCAGCTCTCGCCCTGCCGTTGCCGTGGAAACCACCGCCGCAGTGCTGCGGGCTGAAATTGGGAGATGGAGGGGAAAAGAAAAAATGAGGGAGGGGAGGGGGCAAGCAATTCAGGTGGGATAGGTAGATGAAATGAGAGGGAGGAAGAAACACAGGGAGACAATCGCATATTTCTCTCGGCTCTGTGTTGGCTGACTGCTAATCAGTGAAGGTGCTTTAACACAAAGGACAATTCTATATCCCAGCGTCTGGGATCGAGTGATTCCATGAAGCCACACGCCCGATTAAAACTCGTTAGCTCGTTACTCCAGGTGCGTCGTGAACGTGTTAAACACAGGCTTTATTTCTGTAGGAATGCTATAGGAGTTATTCTTTTTCACAGCCTTGCTTGGCTTCATATTTTATCACCCAGTATTCATTCATTTCTAAGAAGTTCTTGATCCTACTGAAACATAAATAATGCATCAGCTGCTGAAAGACTAACAGAGGGAAGAGGATTCTGGTGGAAACTAGAAACACAGGGTCATTATTTATACGAGTGGGATGTGTGTGAAGCTGTACATAGTAACACTTCTGGTTGTACTGATTTATGGCCGACGTCACCCCCCAAAACAACCAGCATTCTGACCCGGACTCGATATGTACAGTATGTTGGCAGGACGTGTTGCTGCCTCACCGCTTCATCGTCCAGGGTTTGAGCCTGAGCTCGGGCTGCTGTCTGTTTGTCATGTTCTTCCCGGGCCTGTGTGGGATTTTTTTCCGGGTTCTCTGCTTTGCTAACACACGTCCCAGGGGGCAGATCTGGCTACGCTAAATTGACCCTAGGTGTGAATGTGTGTGAGAATGTGGTGAAATGTTTTTTCCCACCTCACATCCTGTACATTACATTACGTTTACAGCATTTGGCAGACGCCCTTATCCAGAGCGACTTACAATTTCTCGTTTTTTTTTTATACAACTGAGCAATTGAAGGTTATGGGCCTTGCTCAGGGGCCCAGCAGTGGCAGATTGGTGGACCTGGGATTCAAGCTCACAACCTTCCAATCTGTAGATCAACACCTTAACCATTAAGATACCACATCCCCCTACTGTATTCCCAGGACACACTCCAATTATACGCAAAAAGAATATTAGCTTGGTTTTATTATTATTATTATTATTATTATTATTATTATTATTATTATTATTATTATTATTATTATTATTTTTAAAGTGGTGCTTGAAAAGCACACTATTACTATTCCTCATACTTCTTCTTCTTCTTCTTCTTCTTCTTCTTTTTCCTTTTTTTTATTCTTCTTCTTCTTCCATACAAAATTTTGTCCCCTAACTAATCCAGCACCGTTTGTCGTAGACCCAAGAATGAGGTATCATGTCGTGCGGCTTGTTCATATCGTGTCATGTGCCATGACTTTTATAAGCGATCAGGGAATTTCGGTATTCCCCGCCACGCCCTTTGGAACACCCCAAAAAGTCCCATAGGAATGAATGGGCAGAATTTTCAATCCTCAATAAAACTCACACACGCACTGCAACATAGACATATCACATATCACAACACTCAGCACAATGAAGGGAAGAGAGTGACGTGTATCTGGGTGACGTCACGTGACCCCCCCCTTCCCCCCGGGAATTATGGGAAAGCGCAAAGTTACTGCTACATACACATGCGACATAACAAAATGCTCAGTATACTCAAGGGAAGTGAGTCACATGTGTCCGTGTGACGTCACATCACGTCACGTGACAAACCCCCGGGAATTATGGGTAAATCGCAAAATTTCTGCAACATACACGTGACATATCAAAATGCTCAGCACAATGTGGGGAAATGAGTCACGGACGAGTTTTGGCACGGCAAGAACCACTCACATTTTCTTCAGGAAATGTACATGTCTAGTTATTATTATTATTATTATTATTTTTTTCATTAATTCATTGTTTCCCTGCTTATCCGATCTATATTCGGGTCACGGGGAGCCTGTGCCTATCTCAGGCATCATTGGGTATCAAGGCAGGATACACCCTGGACGGATTGCCAACCCATCACAGGGCACACACACACTCTCATTCACTCACGCAATCACACACTACGGACAATTTAGAGATGCCAATCAACCTACAACGCATGTCTTTGGACCGGGGGAGGAAACCGGAGTACCCGGAGGAAACCCCCGAGGCGTTTGGTGGAGGCGGGAATCGAACCCCCAACCACTAAGCCACCGTGCCCCCATTATTATTATTATTATTATTATTATTATTATTATTATTATTATTATTATTATTATTATTATAGTTGTTATCATGATTATTTGCTAAGCAGGAAGCTCAGCTTATAAAATAGAATAGAAATAGATAGATAGATAGATAGATAGATAGATAGATAGATAGATAGATAGATAGATAGATAGATAGAAAGAAAAAAATAAACTATAGAATGAATTAATTATTTGTGCTCTTCCCCCAGGAAAGCTTCCCATGGATAAACCCATGAAGTCACTTTTAATTTACTGATTTATTTATTTATTTATTTATTCATTCATTCATTCATTCATTCATTCATTCATTGAAAGAGTCGACATATAGCATGTTTAAAATATAAAATAATAATAATAAAAAAATATTGTAATTTCAGTGAAATGTCATAAGGCGGTGCTGGACTTGTTGCGCCGTCAGTGCGGAAAACGCATCTACTCCAAACCAACAGGTGGCGCTGTGGGATCTGATAGACTCATAAATTATGATCTAATGAACTAATACTTTCATAAAAAGTTGCTACGTTGTATTTATGTATATGTGGATATATATATATGTCATTTTATTATATCTTAGTAGCATTTCATGCTAGTTCCACGAGATTTATTTTTCTTGTTTTAAAAACAAATTATAATCCAGTAGGTGGCGAATTGTACAGCGCGCGCGAGCTGCCTTGACTCATGGAGGAAGAGAAGAAGAGGAAGAACCGGGAGAGATATTACTTGCATTTTGTCGGGGGTGTTTATTTTTTTATTTTATTTATTTTTGTCAGTGTTTTGTGATTTTAAATAATTTTTCAAGCTTCACGTTTGTAGAAATGGGCAATAAAGTTGTATATTTATATTATGCGGATTTAGAATTTGTCGCTAGATGACGTTACGAGTATAAGCCTTTGGATACGTGGCCGTATCTCTAAATTGTCCCTGCGTCTTACTTAGGTGCACTACTAAGAAAAGAAGGGGCGCTTGCGCACTAACTAGTGCACTATGTAAAGAAAGTTTTGCTATTTGGGATTCGGCCACCGTTTTTTTTTTGTAGGTAATGTTGAAGCTGTTAGCATGGCAAAACCTGAGGGGATTTCTGAAGAGTTTGAACGATACATTGTGAAAGACGTAAGTGAAAAGATGACCGTTTATATTTTATCTTTATTTTTAATGTAAATAAACCTTTGGTGTCGTGTCGAGACAGGCTCCACCGACTGTTTACTACATTCCGGACTTTATAACAGAGGCAGAAGAGGAGTATCTTCTACAGCAGGTAGATATATATTATTTATTGTTTATATTTATATATATTTATAAACCACAATACACTGTATGCATCCTCACCTGTGTGTGTGTGTGTGTGTGTGTGTGTTTGTGTGTTTGTTTGTGTGTGTGTGTTTCAGGTGTACAAGGCCCCCAAAACCAAATGGACACAGCTGTCAGGAAGGAGACTGCAGAACTGGGGTCTCATGATATTTATTGTTTAATTAAATTTGTTTTGTTTTGTTGATTCAAGAGAATAAAAACCTTCAGTTGTGCAAACCGCATGTCTAAATCGTCCACATGCCTCTGTTTGAACATAAACGTTATAAAAAGCAACAAAAAGAAGTTCTTGGTATCGTGTGAACCTCACGTCTCGCTCCTCATGTTCTTGTGTGTGAGATCAGGAGGTCTTCCTCATCCAAAGGGGATGATTGCAGAGAAGCTCCCTGATTGGTTGCTGAGTTACACAGAGAAGATATCAGGCCTGGGAGCATTCGCTGGGAAAAGTGCCAATCACGTGCTGGTGAACGAGTACAAGCCCGAGGAGGGCATCATGGTACATCACACACTGATAATTACTAATGATTTATGT
The DNA here is from genome assembly GCA_033459395.1 of Hemibagrus guttatus. Lineage (NCBI taxonomy): Eukaryota > Metazoa > Chordata > Actinopteri > Siluriformes > Bagridae > Hemibagrus > Hemibagrus guttatus. Next base: position 1,719,738 of record JAUCMX010000027.1, read on the forward strand.
CACAATGCTCACCACACCATACTCTCACCACAATATTCATCAGAAAATACTCTCACCACAATACTCATCCCAAAATTCTCACCACAATGCTCATCCCAAAATACTCTCACCACAATACTCATCCCAAAATACTCTCACCACAATGCTCATCCCAAAATACTCTCACCACAATACTCATCCCAAAATTCTCACCACAATGCTCATCCCAAAATACTCTCACCACAATACTCATCCCAAAATACTCTCACCAAAATGCTCATCCCAAAATACTCTCACCACAATACTCATCCCAAAATACTCTCACCACAATACTCATCCCAAAATACTCTCACCACAATGCTCATCCCAAAATACTCTCACCACAATACTCATCCCAAAATACTCTCACCACAATGCTCATCCCAAAATTCTCACCACAATACTCATCCCAAAATTCTCACCACAATGCTCATCCCAAAATACTCTCACCACAATACTCATCCCAAAATTCTCACCACAATGCTCATCCCAAAATACTCTTACCACAATACTCATCCCAAAATACTCTCACCACAATGCTCATCCCAAAATTCTCACCACAATGCTCATCCCAAAATACTCTCACCACAATGCTCATCCCAAAATTCTCACCACAATGCTCATCCCAAAATACTCTCACCACAATGCTCATCCCAAAATTCTCACCACAATGCTCATCCCAAAATACTCTCACCACAATGCTCATCCCAAAATACTCTCACCACGATACTCATCCCAAAATACTCACCACAATGCTCATCCCAAAATTCTCACCACGATACTCATCCCAAAATACTCTCACCACAATACTCATCCCAAAATACTCTCACCACGATACTCATCCCAAAATACTCTCACCACAATGCTCATCCCAAAATACTCTCACCACAATACTCATCCCAAAATACTCTCACCACAATACTCATCCCAAAATACTCTCACCACAATACTCATCCCAAAATTCTCACCACAATACTCATCCCAAAATACTCTCACCACAATGCTCATCCCAAAATACTCTCACCACAATACTCATCCCAAAATACTCTCACCACAATGCTCATCCCAAAATACTCTCACCACAATACTCATCCCAAAATACTCTCACCACAATGCTCATCCCAAAATTCTCACCACAATACTCATCCCAAAATTCTCACCACAATGCTCATCCCAAAATTCTCACCACGATACTCATCCCAAAATACTCTCACCACAATGCTCATCCCAAAATACTCTAACCACGATACTCATCCCAAAATACTCTCACCACAATGCTCATCCCAAAATACTCTCACCACAATACTCATCCCAAAATACTCTCACCACAATACTCATCCCAAAATACTCTCACCACAATACTCATCCCAAAATTCTCACCACAATACTCATCCCAAAATACTCTCACCACAATGCTCATCCCAAAATACTCTCACAACAATACTCATCCCAAAATACTCTCACCACAATACTCATCCCAAAATTCTCACCACAATACTCATCCCAAAATACTCTCACCACAATGCTCATCCCAAAATACTCTCACCACAATACTCATCCCAAAATACTCTCACCACAATGCTCATCCCAAAATACTCTCACCACAATACTCATCCCAAAATACTCTCACCACAATACTCATCCCAAAATTCTCACCACAATGCTCATCCCAAAATACTCTCACCACAATACTCATCCCAAAATTCTCACAATACTCATCCCAAAATACTCACCACAATGCTCATCCCAAAATACTCTCACCACAACAGAAGTTGCTTTCAGCTGCTCCCTGTTCGGGGTCGCCACAGCGTACCAACTGGTCCGCACAACAACTTGGCAAATGTTTTACGCCGGATGCCCTTCCTGCCGCAACCCTCCCATTTTTCCGGGCTTGGGACCGGCACTGCATCCAGTGGCTGGGGTTGAGGCATTGGCTGGGAAACAAACCCGGGCCTTCCGCATGATAGGCGAGAAACCTACCACTGAGCCACCAATGCCCCATACAATACTCATTACAATATTTACCCCAAAATACTCACACCACAAAACTCATCACAATACTCACCACAAAACCATTTTTCTTTCTGTCTCTTCCCTTTTTCTTTCTCCATCTGGGTCTCTCTCTTTTTTTCTTCGTCTTTTTTTTAACCACAAATTAGCTTCAGTTCTTAAAGGCAAAAGCCATGTAATGGAGTAGATGTTAAACTGAGTCCATGTATTTTACAGATGGAGTAATTGGAGGATAAACATAGCACAATGAATGCTATGTGGAAAAAAAACAGATTTATTCTTATTTTTATTTAATAATATTTTTTCATTAACGTGATAATAATATAACGTTAGCGTCTTCCTGCGCTGGAGTTTGACCTCCGTGTACTGAGATCAGCTGTTCTGGACTGGAGGTTCTGTTCTGTCTTTAATTGCACACACCTGTTCTCTAATTCTGTGTGTGTGTGTGTGTGTGTGTGTGTGTTAGCCTCACGAGGACGGCCCTCTGTATCACCCCACAGTAACGACCATCACTCTGGGATCTCACACGCTGCTTGACTTCTACAGACCCGTCGATCAAACACAGGTAAAGTCCTGACAGCTTGCTGAGACCATCGATAAACCGAAGAAGCTTGTTTAGATCTAAATAATAAGCAGCTGAGACATTTAAAAGAAAATAATGAGCAATGGGAGGTTGTACCACACACTTCTGGCTAATGTTAGCAGTGTTTGCAGGCAGTTTGGTGTCTACTTATTATTTCTGACAGTCTGTTGGGAAAATAGTTTTCTTTCATTTCTTCGGTTTGTGGCCGAGACGCCTCCGATCCGCCGCTGAGTCACTGCGTCGATTTATAAAATCATTTCCCATCCGCGGGTGAGTCAAACATGGCAGGGTGTGATCGGTGAAGCGAGAGATCAGTGTTGAGGGTGCGATGGGAAACGGAGAACCAAATACACCACAGAACCAAAAACAAAGAAAGTAAACAATAAGTGAAATAAAATGAAAGATGAAGGAGGACGATGTAGCAGGAAAACATGGCACAAAGTAAAGGCTTTTATTATATAGACGTTCCACTTTATTAGGAACACCTGCACAGTCATGCATCTCTCTCTCTCTCTCTCTTTTTCTTTCTTTCTCTCTCTCTCACCTCCCCCTGCAGACTGCAGTGCCTCAGACGGAGGAGAGCCGCTACATGCTGTCATTGTTGGTGCAGCGTCGCAGTTTGCTGATCCTGCAGGAAGAGATGTATAAGTGCTACCTTCATGGGATCAGCAGCGTCGCCATGGATACGCTAACGGAGCGTGTGGCGAACCTGGCGGTGGCAGGAGGACGGGTGGGTGAGACAGTTTCCCGCGGAACCAGAGTCTCCCTCACCATCCGTTACGTGCCCAAGGTCTGCCGCGCCAACCTGCTGCTCGCCAGGAAGTGACACGATCAACACCGAGCCGGCTGAACCAGGAAGTGACGCTCTCACAGAGCCGGCTGAACCAGGAAGTGACGCTCTCACAGAGCCGGCTGAACCAGGAAGTGACGCTCTCACAGAGCCGGCTGAACCAGGAAGTGACGCTCTCACAGAGCCGGCTGAACCAGGAAGTGACGCTCTCACAGAGCCAGGTGAACCAGCAGGTAAATAGGAAGTGACACAACCAGTGTTATGGGCAATCAGGAAATGTCATTAGGCTTGCAAGCAGGAAGCGACACTACAAGACTCATTCTTCAGCAAAATGTTTACATATTTCTTTACTCATATTTACATATTACATCAAGCTACAAAATCTGTGTTTCAAATAAACAGTTTTGAATTTCACTATGAGATTTCCGATTCAATCCCAAGCTTCAGATTTCTGCGAATCCTGACAACGTACTACGACATCATCCCTCCACCAGTCAGTTCAATATCCTCCTCACTTACAGCAGTAAAAGGTCCAGTGTTATATCCCAGGCACAACATTTCCATGCAGCACTTTCTTTACTTCTTGGTGTCTCTTGGCATTGCATTAACATTTTTGTGGCCCAGCAATTAGCTCTGCCTCCAGGTGGAACAGAAACTGCTCACTTTTCCAAACTTTTTGGATTCAGAAGACGACTCACAGGGCTTACACACTTTCAAGGAGTTGCTTATTACAAGATAGCAGAGGATATTCGATTCAATTTATCAATTGCTCCTTTAAAAATCTTGCCGTCTCTCTGACTTAAATCTTTTTCCTTTGCTCCCTGCCCATCAAATCACCTTTGCAGTCTGGATCCTTCCTCCCTTTAATGGTCATTGTGTTGTCGTCTACTTTCTCACGATTGTGCAGATTCATAATAGCCTTGGAGATTATTCACCTGAAAGAAGGGAACTGACTTTTTTGACTGCATATAATTGCAGTCCATGATTTGAGAGAATAATTGTCATGTTGTTGGTGTTATTTTTTACATGCACTTATTAAAATGATGATGATGGGATGAATCCTTGCTATGTGCAGAAATCTATTTTCTTACTAAATGTTTCTGCTGATTTTGTTTTAAAGGTTTTGCTATATACACTGATCAGCCATAACATTATGAGCAGTGAGAGGTGAAGTGAATAACGCTGATGATCTCATCATGGCACCTGTTAGTGGGTGGGATATATTAGGCAGCAAGTGAACATTTTGTCCTCAAAGTTGATGTGTTAGAGGCAGGAAAAATGGGCAAGCGTAAGGATTTGAGCGTGTTTGACGAAGGGCCAAATTGTGATGGCTAGACCATTGGATCAGAGCATCTCCAAAACTGCAGCTCTTGTGGGGTGTTCCCGGTCTGCAGTGGTCAGTATCTATCAAAAGTGGTCCAAGGAAGGAACAGTGGTGAACCGGCTACAGGGTCATGGGCGTCCAAGGCTCATTGATGCACGTGGGGAGTGAAGGCTGGCCCGTGTGATCCGATCCAACAGACGAGCTACTGTTGCTCAGATTGCTGAAGAAGTTAATGCTGGTTCTGATAGAAAGGTGTCAGAATACACAGTGCATGATGGGTCAGGGCTGTTTTGGCAGCAAAAGGAGGACCAACACAATATTATAATGTTATTCCTGATCGGTGTATATGCAGTATGTTGTGTATCTTTTCCAGAAAAGGTACAAGAGTTATTTTGATGCCAAAACAAGAAAATAAACTGCTAAAGTAATTAATCCTCTGGGACATAAATGGTAAAATATGTAAAGCTTCTTCTAATCACATTTCTATGATGTTTAAAGTTCAGCAATAATAACACAAATTAAACTGCATTCATAAAACATATCCACTCAAAATGTTGCGCCTTAAAATGAAGCTTTATTTAAATTTTTTCGATTTAGTTATCTTCCTTCACCCGTGTTATATACTTACTGTTTTCTGATGTACTTTACGTGGAGATGACTAAATTATGACCACGCCCACATGCGCGGAACGTAATGGCGTAATGGCCACACCCCCTTGCGCTATGAGTATAAATTATCCGCAGTCTCCTTAGTCGCGTTCAGAGGTTGGACCGGTTGTCATACTCTGGTAAGTTTTTATGTTTTGTTTTTTAAAATGTAAACAAACTGCGCGACGTGATGTATTTCTGATATGTGTATTTAGAGCTGAGTGAGGATGTTAATTCATTTATCACAAAGACTTTAAAAGAAAGCGACTGCTTTAAGGTGCCGCATATTTGCTGCGTTGCTTGGCCGAATCCGTATTTTGACTAGTCCCGCCTCCTGCGTGGGGATTGGCTAGGAGCCTGGTTGATGCCATGTGTCGGATTGGCCGACTATTCTTTCCTTTCGCGTGAGTGTCAACTTCTAGCCAATCCTAGCGCGGTGGGCGGGGATTGTCGAAAACGTTTGTGGAATTTACCAAATAATCAACTAAATTAATTAGTAGAGTAATCATGTAAGATTAGGACACATAATTTTTGTTTATGAATTTTGCTTATAAGCATTTATTAGAGTTAGATATTTTAAAGCCATAATCAAACTAGTTGGCAAGACATGGAAGATGGAACCGGAAAGGATGGATAACGTTAAGCTGACTTGACTAGATAGCTAAGTGTTTTGTCAGAACAACACAATACTCTGTCAAAACAACAACTTTAGGGAAAAAAAAGAAGACGAATAATTTTGTATTAAGTTAAAGTTAACACACCAAGGTTATTGTTGTATTGTAAGTGGGAGTAAACGCTGAGGTTAGTTAGGCGTGCCCTCTGTCAACAAGAAACGAGGGCCGTATTTCAAATGACTCACTTCCCCCTACACACTGCGCGCTACAAAGGATGTGAAATAATTGCGGTCTACACCCTATTCAGTCAACTGTGTGTCCGTTTGGAATGGTTCCGCGTCTTTATGACCGCTCTCATCCCTTGAGGGATGTTTTCCGAAAAAAAAAACAAAAAAACGCGATGATTCATCTTGAGTGTAGTTAAGTGAGGAATTAACCACAAACAGGACGGATGTTTTACTCAATTCCTATTATTATTATTATTATTATTATTATTATTATTATTATTAACTTTCAGTCTGAATGTATTCACGTACCCATGAAAAATGAAATAGATAAAACCGGAAGTGAGTTCCAGGTTTTATGTAACACTTCCACCACCCACACACACGACACCTAAAAGAAATATAAGGGCTCTGTTTTTACTTTAACTTTAAAAAAAGCAAAAAAAGTAGATTAATGAATAAATTCTGAAGTTGTAGCACAAGCCGAGACGTATTCAAAAAGACTTTTCTTAGTGCATGCAAACGAAGAAAACAGGAAACACCGGACCAACGTTTTTGCCTGTCGTCATGGTTACAGCCCAGCGTTGTTGCCCTGCATCAGAGGGTTTTTATGAGGGAGTAATCAGAAAAAAGGGAATTTTCCATGGCATTTGTACAAACCACAAACTACACAAGGGCAGTAATAAATGGCGGACTGTTGTGTTGACAGCTTTTTTTTCTTCACCGAGCTGAAGTGACTCGACGCCGAAGATGTTTTTAGTGAAGAAGATGATTGGTGGGATCATCGATGTGGTCAGGTGAGTGTATTTAAAACTTGTTGCACAACCACATTTTTTTTTTTTTTACATAATGATGTGTGGAGTCTGGTGCGTTAGTTTACACGCCCCCGAGAATGCTTGCTATGAGTAATAATCAGGTAATAGAGGTATTTCGCTTCACCCAGAAACTGTTTGGTGTGTTCACACACTTTATTTACAATTCTGGATGATCTCACCTTGTATATTAAAGTTTATACCGTCGGGGAAGCTGCAGGGATCATAAATCGGTGCGGTCAGAAACTGATGACGTCACGGTGTCTTCACATCGTCCGAATGAACGGTTTTTATATCTGTGAGCTAGCTACAAATATTCTTAGCCTCAGCAGTTTGTTAGCCTGTGCTTTGTAACCATGTTTCTCAGTGGCTTGTTAACATTTTTTTAGTTTTACTCACCTAAACAATGAAAATACATCGATCAGGCATAACATTATGACCACCTGCCTAATATTGTGGTGGTCCCCCTTTTGCTGCCAGAACAGCCCTGAGCCGTCCTGCACTGTGTATTCTGACACCTTTCTATCAGAACCAGCATTAACGTCTTCAGCAAGCTCTTCAGTAGCTCGTCTGTTGGATCGGACCACACGGCTTCGCTCCTCACGTGCATCAGTGAGCCTTGGTCACCCATGACCCTGTCTCCGGTTCACCACTGTTCCTTCCTTGGACCACTTTTGATAGATACTGACCACTGCAGACCGGGAACACCCCACAAGAGCTGCAGTTTTGGAGATGTTCTGATCCAGTGGTCTAGCCATCACAATTTGGTCCTTCGTCAAACTCGCTCAAATCCTTACGCTTGTCCATTTTTCCTGCTTCTAACACATCAACTTTGAGGACAAAATGTTCACTTGCTGTCTAATATATCCCACCCACTAACAGGTGCCATGAGGAGATACTCAGTCTTATTCACTTCACCTCTCACTGCTCACAATGTTATGGCTGATCGATTTATGTCAAGAAAAAAGCTCCTTCACAGTCCTCCATATAAAAGCAGTGTTTATTGCTAATGCCGCGCTTTTCTGTTTCCACAGCAACGTCGATCCCGGCCAGTTCGTGCCCTCTGACCCTGTGAGTGACAGTTGATTCCTCGTGACGTCACATGCAGATAAATGTCAACCTTTTTACATGTCTGAAAGTTTCACTAAGGATCCAAAATATGTTTAGTGTTAATTTTTACGCTTGTCAAAAAATATTAGGTTATTAGCATAGCTCTGAGGATGCTAGCTGGCTAATCAGTGTCTATTTTACTATTCTCCATGGTTGATCAGCTATCTGCTGTCTTGCTGTAATCAGCTGCATCCTTGATTTTAAGTAAATACTCATGTAATTGTGCACAAGCACTTGAATCTAATTGGCTTTAACGACTAGTGTACTATTAGCTAGCCATCTGCTTTAAACGAATGGATGCTGAGGAGGGTTTTTGTTGTTTTTTTGTTTTTCGAACGCATAAACTATGTACTTTATTGCTGAGAAATTTGCTGCAGTGAAAGAAGGGGTGTGGAAACAGTAAACATGAGCATGTGGTTGGCTTTCGATTTTTACGTCGAGGGACTAAAGGATTAAAGCGCCGCTGCATCGCTCTCTTCAGAATGAGGGCTGAAGTCACCTGTCTCAACACAAACCTGGACACAGCAGAAAATACTTTTTTCTTCACAAATTAAAAGTAATTTTTGTGAATTCGACTTTGTAAAAATGTCTGAATGACAGTTTTTTGTTTTTTTTTGTGGGCGGGGCATGTTGTTCAGACAGACGTCGGCCCATAATAGCTTCAGGGTGTGACATTTAATATGCAAATCGCTGGGGTGTATTTTTTATTTTTTTTTCTGTTACTCTGGCGTCGTCCTGTATAGCCAGTTTTTCAGCTTGTACATGTAATCCAGCCGACGCCCGTCGTTTTATTCAGGTCGTCTGTTGCAGAACCGGATTTTTACAATAGAAGCACAAACGTTAATGCTTTAGTTGTCCAGCTGAAGTGATGAGGAATTCAATTACAGGATGACTTTCCTCGTGCAGGCGTGTCCAGGAAAACCGCTCCAGCTCGACTGGGTTTCGCCTGAAACTAACGCGCAGTGCTGAAGAGCAGAGCCGTGGGACTGGAATCTCCTCTGATGTACAATCTGTGAGGAATAACGCGCTCGGGGTCATGCTGTTGCGTAATAATAGCGTTATTACTCCACAGGAGCACATAAATAAGTGTTTTATTGCTCTTACACCTCAGCAACTCACCAGGAATTACAACCGAATATCCTTTAAAGAATGCCACAGCACTTTTTTATCTGTTTACATTCTATAGCTATAAACAGTCGTTCCCTCACCAGGCACTGTTTTTTTTTCTTCTTCTCTCTCGAAGTTAAAATGATCTTTTTTTAAAAAGCAAAGAAGCATAAACTGTGCTGTCCTGAAGATATGAGAGGGGGGGGGAGTTTGAAACTGACACTGGAGACTCCTACCATTAATGCTACATAAAGGAAACCTTTCACTATGCAAGTTGTTGCTATGGAAACCATAAAAATATTGAAATGAGTGTGTTGAAGAAAATTAAACATGTTAATTTTATGTTTTGTTTGTTTGTGTAGCCTCCTCCTCGCAGACCGTTGGCGTATGTCCAGGCTAACGAGACCGATGAGGAGCGAAAGTTCCGTGGTGTGTTCCAGCAACTCGCTGGCGACGTGAGTCTCTCTCTCTCTCTCTCTCTCTCTCTCACTCTCTCACTCACACTCGCACTCCATCTCACCAGAGCAGAATCTGAAGGTGTGTGTTGCTGTTACAGGACATGGAAGTGAGTCCCCAGGAGCTGATGAACATCCTCAACAAAATCATCTGCAAACGTTAGTATCAACCTTATTTCTTGTGATTTATTTAATCTTTTTACACGCCACAATCGAGCGGTCATTTATCACCTGGAAGCTCCGGACCCTCACTGAGATCGGTTACAGCTGGGTCATGTGACCTTTAGGAAAGGGATGGATATCCGAATGTTAAATATTCACTTATAGCTTTATGCTATAATGCTGTGTGAATGCTGCATTACCTTTTAATCAGAGAAAGAAAGTTTTAGGGAATTGTGTGTGTGTGTGTGTGTGTGTGTGTGTGTCCAGGTGGTGACTTGAAGACAGATGGCTTCTCTATTGAGTCCTGCAGGAGTATGGTGGCTGTCATGGATGTATCCTGCTCTATATATACACACACACACACACACACACACACACTTCCTGTATATTAGCACCAGACAGTTGTGTGATTTGTTAATCTTCCCATTTTGCTGTGTATTGGTCCTTAATGATGTCGTGCAGAGCGACAGCACGGGCAAACTGGGCTTCGAAGAGTTCAAATACCTCTGGAACAACATCAAGAAGTGGCAGGTAGGTTCCAGTATGTAAACGTGGGTGTGTGAGAGACGGTGACAGTGTGTGTTACTGTTTCCATATACAAGATGCACCATTTATTTCTGATTTCCTGGCGAGTGTGTGACAGGATTGTAGTGACTGTGTTTGTTTGTTTTTTTCTCTCCAGGCCATCTATAAGCAGTTTGATGCCGATCAGTCCGGCATGATCGGAGCTAGCGAGCTGCCCGGCGCATTCCGAGCTGCAGGTGAGGCTCCAGTCATGTGGCCACTTCATTCAGGCTCCAGGCTGCATGTTTATCTGAGATTATTCGTTATAATGGACTGTAGAGATCCACTTTTAACCTAATACTTCATCTGTATCGATCCTCAAAGCATCATGGTGTGTGTGTGTGTGTGTGCGCAGGCTTCCCCCTGAATGACCAGCTCTTCAAGATGATGATCCGCAGGTACAGCGACGAGAAAGGCGACATGGACTTCGATAACTACATCGGCTGCCTGGTCCGTCTGGACGCCATGTGCCGTGAGTGTATTCTTACTTCAGCTAAGAGAGAGGATCAGGGTAATGCGCAGAAATGATCTGTGCTTATTAACGAGTTCCAGTAGAATTCATTGGGTATAAATGAAAATTCAGGTTATTGTTAGTTATACAGATTTAGAATTAAAGTTCTTAAGACATCTGGATGTTTGGTCACTGATCCACACTGGGGTCCATTTCTGGGGTAAGCCCTACTCAATAAATCTCCATCTCGCCTCTGATGCTGATTTTGCAGGTTTTTGTCTTTTTTGCAAATTATTCAGTGAAGTAACGTCCAAAACATTCCTTACTGCTTTAAATGTCTCAGACCTGCATTGTTCCTCATGCAGATGCACTATATTGCCAAAAGTTTGGGACATCTGTGCCTTCACATGCACATGAATGTAATATGGAGTTGTCCCACCCTTTGCAGCTATAACAGCCTTCCCAGAAGAGTTGAAGCTTTCCACAAGGTTTAGGAGTGTGTTTATGGGAATTTTTGACCATTCCTCTAGAAGTGCGTTTGTGAGGTCAGGCACTGATGTTGGACGAGAAGTCCTGGCTCGCAGTCTCCGCTCTAATTCATCCCAAAGGTGTTCTATGGGGTTGAGGTCAGGACTCTGTGCAGGCCAGTCAAGTTCCTCCACACCAAACTCACTCATCCATGTCTTTATGGACCTTGCTTTGTGCACTGGTGTACAGTCATGTTGGAACAGGAAGGGGTCTTCCCCAAACTGTAAAACTGTCCAAAATGTCTTGGTATGCTGAAGCATTAAGAGTTCGTTTCATTGGAACTAAGTGGCCGAGCCCAACCCCTGAATTCAATGATTTGCAGGGGTGTACCAAAACTTTTGGCAATATTGTGTATCTAGTGAGCATTGTTGGATAGCTAGGCAGCTAAACTCGTCCCTTTAGGTGCAGGATAATTGTGTGTTTGTGTGCTGTGTATCGATTACGTGCATCTTCATTGTAACAGGTGCCTTTAAGACGCTGGACAAAGACAACAGCGGCACCATTAAAGTGAACATCAAAGAGGTGAGTTTTATTTCAATAATCATTCATATGAAATTAATTCATATCTGAGTGAAGAACACCTATAATATTGCAGTACAAGCACGCGCGCACACACACACACACACACACACACAAAACGAGCTTAAAAACTGAAAAAACAAATGTTTGACTTCTATAAGCGGAATGTTCCTGATCACATGTTCACTGAATATTTGGGATTCAGCAAAGAACTTTCCAGAATCACTTTCACTTCCGGCTCACCTCAGGAGGCAGTTCCAGTTCTGACTGCACTTCCATTTCCAGTTTGCATTCGTTTATTTACACATCAGCTGACATATGCTGGCATGTCTTAGATGTGGGTCAGAAACCAAGAGAAATGTTACAGCCTTTAATGAAATGCTCAGTTTTCTCATGCATCTAATGAATCTTTTGTGAGCTTCACGTCACCCTCTGAGACTGGACTGAGCCTCAGTCGGCACTGATTCTGGTGTGTTGTATTGATGAAGAATGAGAGGCTTGGTACTGAGTAACATATTCGTTCTTTTCCTCCACAGTGGCTGCAGCTGACCATGTACTCGTGAGCGACTCGCTGTGTCTGGATCTCAAGCTCGACGCTCTACGTTCACCCTGTTCACCACGACACTAACCAAAGCAAAAATTAAACACGGCTCTACGTTGCTTTGAAGCTCTGCTTTTATTATTTTCTGCCTTACTGATAACCTTTTTGTTAGCTAGAGTCTAGAGTTCATATGAAGAATTAAGCGTAGTAGAGATTTTAACATGATGATCGCCCGAGAGTGTGGTTTATTAATCTGTACAGCATGAAAAAAGAAGCCAAAAGGGGTCGCCAGTGTACCGATGGGAAGATGAAAGCGCACAGATTTTATAGGAAATAAAGTACATGCAAGTAAATAAAGAATGTTGCCATGATTGTGATGTTTTTAAAAAGAGAAATGGACGATTTCCATTCCTGATGCCACCTCCCCTCGCTGATGAAACACCGAGACGCTCATTGATAACGGCCGCACTTGCGGCTAGATGCTAGCTAGCTGATCGCAAGCAACAAGTCATGTTTCTCTCCTTTGAGCTGAAAGAAGGAAATCAAAACGACGTGACTCTTTCCTGAACATCCTCACAGCTGGATGTGTATCAGGTTTTGCATCATGTTTTTGTTTTTAAACAAATCAGGTCCCTTTTTAAAAAGCTCTATACTCTGCTGTATCTCAAGTTATGAAATTTCTTCCGGTTTCATTTATACAAATAAAAGCGCCTCCAATCCTTGATTGTTCTGTTCTTCCACACAGCTAGTCGCTCGAATAAGCCACGCCCCTTTTGTGTTTTCCCTGCTCATATCGTACACGAATCACCATCAGAATTTGCTTCATGAAAATACGATTTTTTGGGGGGTTTTAAAATTTTTACCTACAAATATAATGAGGTGTCTGGGAAAGGGAGGGGGAAATATTCTTCACGGTGATTTTCGATTATTTCCCAGCTGAGAGTTTTTTGGGGTTTTTTTACCTGAAAGTGCGTCTGTAATATTAACAATGAACCAAACAAACACTTTTGTCTACACTATTTCAAAATAAGAAATGATATTCAGGCATTTTCTCTCTTATGCCAAATTTTTAAGAAGCTCAAACACATCTGTTCCATCTGTTTGTTTGAGGATAACGGACTGATTTGGAAATAAGAAACCATCAAGCCATGCAGAGGGAGTGAATTATTTTAGTTATACTTTCAGTCATAAAGACAGACTGATAAATTCTCAGGTGTAGTGGATGAAGATGAGTTTTTTTTTTTTTCCTTTCCCCTGAGCTCTTGCTGCTTAGCTGTAGCTACAGCAGGGCTGATAGTGTGAGGTTAGGTGCTCAACAGCGCCACTTCTCGCCTGTTGTGGCCGAACTGAGGAAGTGCAGGCCGGGTGGAGGAGGAGACTGAGTTTGCGCGGCGCCGCTGCTGCTGCTTCTGCTCCCGTACGAACTTTCATTATTTCTGGACGCAAACGCGGAAACATTCGCAGTCGAGTCCGGTATTTCGAGGTAATCTTTGCACCGCCTGATGTGTGTGTTAACTGTGTGCGAAAACTAGTTTCGCGAACTAGCCAAGAAAGTGTTCGGGGAGTGAATTTAAGCGGCACCGGGTTCCGTCTAGCTGCACTGTAGCTAGCTATTGTTAAAATTCAACGCAGCTGACCTGTTCCTCTGGCAGGGATGTTTACACCAGCGTTTAACGGGTGTTGCATCCGTAGCGTATGGACGAATAATGATAATAATTCCGACACGGGGTGATTATTAGGCTGGAGCTGCTTTAAGAGCTTGTCTAGCTAGCTGGATTATTTAGCTAGCTAAGTATGATGGCGCTGCAGCTTCACTTTCTTTATTTAAAAAAAAAAAAAAAAAAAAAAAACTACTTCCGGCATGAAGACGGCGGTTTGTTTCCATAGTTACAAGTCGCGCGCTCGGCCCTGAAATGAATATTAAACACTAAACCCTGCCAAATACGAGTAAAAGAATTACTCTGTGTGTGCCAACAAGTCTTTATGAAGTCATGAACTAAAGTCTTGCGTGATATTCTACAAAACCGAGTTATTTTTGAGCAGTTTCTCGCCTCTTGCTGAAATGTCTGTCGCGATAATTATACGTCACTCACTGAACGTAACTTTAACCAGGTCCATATGATCCATTGAATTCGCGCAGAGCTGTAAATCACACATGTTAAATAAGTATTAGAACCTGTAGAGTACACACAATGTTATGATGTCGATAAATCAGTGTTTGGCAGTAAGGTGTAAAAGTTTGCACATCTTCAGGACACAAGAACTTCTTTCCTTGCTCGTTAGGAAGTTGGGGTCAGAGGTCAGGGTCAGTCCTGATACAGCACCCCGGAGCAGAGACGGGTAACAGTGTCAGTCCGGCAGTGGAAGAGCTATTAATCCCAGACCTTCTGATCCATTATAGAAAGGTTTAACGAATCAACCACCACTTCGTCAGTAAAGATTTTGAGTTCTGTATTTCACAGCAGTTCTTCTTAAATGTTCTGCCTCCAGGCATCTCTTTTACTGTACAAAACATTCCTGTTTAAATGTGCACAGTGATGTTTTGTCTGCTTAGAGCTGTAGCGCTATTTATTCCTGAACATTCCACCAACAGGACACGTTAAGTTCAAGCTGAGATTATTTCCAGGTGCCTTTTGAGGTTCGACCTGTTCCGTTTAAGTGACCAGTCGAACAGGATAACAGCTTAATAATAAACACAATCGTTTATAAACATCAAGAATCTCTGATTAATCAGATCGTTTGAGGTGTTTATCACTGATTACAGTTGGGATATTAGGTGTGGAGGGGAAAAAATGGATGAAATTTATCTCCATTCTTCAGTGTGATTTAAAATTTCTTGTACACTATGTCCAGCGTGTGCTTTTACAACATCCTCCAGCCTCCTTCATGTGTGTGTGTTTGTGTGTGTGTGTGTGTGTGTGTGTGTGATAGCTTTCTATTTTCACCCAGAAACCGTTAGGGATATAGACTTTAGCATTGTATTTTAAAATAAATTTCTTGTTGTATGTTTACAGCATTTTAGTGTCTAAAGTTATTTAAAGGTATAAATCCAGCCAAAACGAGCTACAAAACAAGAAAAGTGACAGTTTTCCATTACAGTGTGTTTATTTCTTTATCAGAACACCATAACATCTAATCGCACACATTATTACGGTAAGAAGCTGTTTACAACGCAATTATAATGTAAAGAAAAAATCCTAATTGCATTGACATCCAGGTTTAGAGCATGACTCGGCAAGTTTGATCCTGGCAGTAATGGAATAATGTAGTTGCATTATGAAGATGTTTTATTAACGATGCTCTCGCATTAATGATTCGATCTGTGTTCTTCATCTGCACAGGAAGCCAAGCAGGGGGGAGAGAAAGAGAGAGAGAGCGAGCAGAATGTCGTCATCGGCGTCGTCTTCGCTGCCCCTCGGCCAGGACGGTGCGGTGCGCTACAAGAAGCGCAAGGCCAACTTCACGTTCAGTGAAGTTCACATCCTGCTGGACGAAGTGCGCAAAAACCGCCACATCGTCGTGGGTGAGTGTGAGAGGTGAAGGAAGACAAGCGGTGCGCTGCTGTGGTGTTGGTTGTGATGGTGTTGATGGTGGTGTTGGTTTTGGTGGTGGTGATGGTGGTTGTGGTGTTGGTGGTGATGGTGGTGTTGGTTTTGGTGCTGGTGGTGGTGGTGATGGTGGTTGTGGTGTTGGTGGTGAGGGGGGGGGATGGGGGTTGTTTTTGGTGGGGGGGGGATGGTGGTGTAGTTGGTTTTGGTGGTATTGGTTTTGGTGGTGTTTGTATTTTTGGTGGTGATGGTGGTGGTGTTAGTTGTGGTGGTGGTGGGGGGATGGAGGTGGTGGTGTTGGTGCTGATGATGGTGTTGGTTTTGGAGGTGGTGATGGTGGTTGTGGTGTTGGTGGTGATGGTGGTGTAGTTGGTTTTGGTGGTATTATTTTTCGTGGTGTTGGTGGTGGTGTTAGTTGTGGTGGTGCTGGTGGTGGTGGTGTTGGTGGCGTTGGTTTTGGTGGTGGTGTTGGTTGTGGTGGTGGTGGTGATGGTGGTGTTGGTTTTGGTGGTGGTGGTGTTGGTGGTGTTGGTTTTGGTGGTGTTGGTGGTGTTGGTTTTGGTGGTGTTGGTGGTGGTGTTGTTTTGGTGGTGGTGCTGGTGGTGTTGGGGGGATGGAGATGGTGGTGGTTTTGGTGGTGGTCGTGGTGTTGGTTTTTGTGGTGGTGCTGGTGGTGGTGATAGAAGTGTTGGTTTTGGGGGATAGTGTTGGTATTTTTGGTGGTGGTGGTGGGGGTTTTTCACTCACAATTCTATTATACAGCTTTAAACACCAAGCCTGCATGGAGGAGAAAAAGATTAAACAGAAAAATATCAGCAGGCAGTAAGTCAGCAACATATTGGACCATTAGGTCGAGATGACAGCATTTTATCCTGGTCATTTACACAGCAATTCAACTAATGGACTGAGCAGCACACTGCAGCTTTTATTTGTTTATTTGCTGAGTGGACTAGCTAATAAAACGATGGTCTGTCCAGTCTGCAGTTGCTAATGTAAACCCTGTGTGTGTGCGTGTGTGTAGGTAAGTTCAATTCTGGCATTCCCAGTGATGTGAAGAGGAGGAAGTGGACGGAGATCACTCAGCGCATTAACGAGATCGGTGAGTGTGACCGGGAAGTCGGCGAGGTCATTAAGAAGTGGTCCGATCTCAAATGCGACACCAAGCGGAAAATCTCTGCGCTGCACTCGGGCGTGGCTCTGCCCCACTCATCAGACCTCACACAGACCGAAAACATTGTGAGCTCCATTCTGGAGCTGGACAAGAAGCCGTGGGAGGCAACGCGCTCGTCACGGGGACGCAGCAGGAGCGAGGATCAGGACACGACGGCAGGAGACGAGGACGATGACGTCGCGTTCATGGGTCCGGGATCGGTTCAGGATTCTCCCAGATCAGGAATCGAGACGAGGCCAATGCTGCCACCACTTCCGGGAGCTGCTGCCGGGGGGTTCGAGATGAAATTTGACTCCTCGATTAACACGGGTAAGAGACGACTCTCCGTTTTTCGAATGGAGGGATGCTAGTTGTAGTTGTTTCCTAAGGTAAAGAGTTCTTAAAGCTGTCGTGACATTTTGCTCTTTCAGATGCAGACTCTCGCGCGATGGACTCGGATGATGACCACCACGACATTATCCCCTCGTCTGTGAATAACTCGTACACAGAGGACGAGGGAAACCTCAGCAGCGTCCCGCACGTGTCCTCGTCCTCCACCGGTCACGCTCAGGCGGGGGCGGAGTCAGAGAGCGCACGTGAGCAGTTAGCACAAAGTGCAAGCCTGAGTGTGCAGGAGCAGCACGTGACGAATGCGCTGCTGTGCACGGTGTCGCGCTCGCTGGAGCTCCTGGCTGAGTCGGTGCAGCAGCTGGCGGAAACGCAGCAGGAGTTTGCGCGCGAATCGCTGAGGCTGCAGAGAGAGACGGTGCAGGTGCTGCGAGAGTTCGCCTCCGGGGCGCTGACACTTCTGCACGAGAGGGTCAACGGCAAACCCCCGCTCATTTAAACGACACGGAAGTTTGCACAAAGTCACTGCCAAAAACTTTACCGCAGCGTGAAGACTGCGCTCATGCAAATCACACTAACTTTTTATCACTATATTATACATCCAAGAGGAATTTCTCTTCAGTCCTCTCGCGCTGTCCAGCAGGACGCTGGGGCTGACCGCAAAAACACAACACTGCGTCCTTCTGAACGAGACTGATTTTATTCTCAGGAGAAGAAACGCTACTTAGGCAGCCTCCTTCTGAAAACACAGCAGCGTTAACGATCACGTCCTGAAGCGCTCGTCATGCCGATGACGGCGATGACGATGGAGCTAAAGAGTGTTAAATATCATGACGTAATCACTTATCAGCAGGGAGGAGACGCCACAGTCTCCGTGTTCTGACGATGATCTGAGATTCTAAGATAACTGCTCCCACATCACTTCTTAACGTACACGACACCGAAAGCTGCGTTATTTTCCCATGACTAATCCCCGTGAGAAAATTCCACATGCTGGTGCCTGAAACTTTGTGTGAGACAGTGTTTTAAACATTCATAGCGAGAGTGCTGTAATGAACTTTATTTTTTGTTTAGATTTTATGTTTATATATATATATATATATATATATGTCTGTGGATATGGGTAAAAACAAAAAAAATAACCTTAATCTTATTCAATAATCTTATTCAAAATACGCCTTTTAAAGTGCTGGACTGAGGTAACAGATGATCGCTACAGTTGCTAATCAGTGATGGGCGGGGCTTAGATTTCACACTCAAGGACAACCGATCAAAATTATTTCATTGCCATGCCTTTTTTTTTTTTTTTTTTTTTTTTTATACACGATATGACCACTGCTAAAACAAAACAAACGTGATTCCTCAGTCTGAACTGCCAATGTTTTTATACTGTTTTTTTGGTAACTCCCGCCTGGTGAACGTAATTATAGGTTTGGGCTCATGTGTTAGTCCTGCTTTTGTGAGCTGCTTCCTAAAATGGAGAAAGGAAAAAAACAAAACCCAACAACATTCCACGATGAAAATATCGTGTTTGTAGTATTCCCATGATAACAATGCCTCCTGTCTATACCTGAAGAGATTGTTCTATGATGGGAATTTTTGTTGTTGTTTTTCTTTTTCTTTCTTTCTTTCCTTTTTTTTACTGTAATGGACACGTATTAAAGAGGTTCGAGGTTCTTCTGTAAAAAAAAAAAAAAAAAAAATGGAAAGGTATTATTCTTCTGGATGCCATACATCATGTACATTTGTCTAAAAGAAGTGAAATAAAGTCTTTGCTGCTCTTTTTTTTGGAAAAAAACAAAAACAAAACCTTGTGGTAAAATATACACCTTTTTTGTTGTATAACGTGGAACATTCTGGATTGATCTGACAAAATGGCGGCTTCCTTCACCGTTAGCTTTGCGCACTGGCGTTATGCTAATTGCTGACGGACAGCTTTGTGTTTATATTTTTCCACACAGCGCTGCTGAATTTCTGATTTACTCAAAAGGTGTGGGTTTATTTGTACATTCAATTTATTTGGGTTTATTATACATTAATGCGCTCGGGCGATATCGTTTCCATAGTAACGGTTGGACTTAATGAGGAAAGATGAATTAAGACGCAGCGGCCACCAGAGGGCAGCAGAGGCGTGCTGCTTAAATAGCACATACATTTACAATAGCTTTGTGTCTGAATGCGTCATTCAGTTGCTCATTGTTCATACACAGCTGCTTGTGTGTGTGTGTGTGTGTGTGAGGGGAGAGAGAGACAGAGCATGTGGTGGCAGGCAGAGAGAGGTCAGAAAACATAATGAGATGAATGGGGCAGACCACAAGAGTAATATTGGTGTGTGTGTGTGTCCTAATAAAGAGCAGCAATGCAGTGCATTGTAGGTGCATTTGTGTGTGTGTGTGTGTGTGTCCTGATGCATAACAGCAGTACAGTGGCTTCAGTATGCGTTTTAGTGATATTGTGTGTGTGTGTGTGTATGTGTGTGAGACAGAGCATGTGGTGGCAGGCAGACAGAGGTCAAAAAACATAATGAGATGAATGGGGCAGCCCCACAAGAGTAATACTGGTGTGTGTGTGTGTGTGTGTCCTGATACAGAAAAGCAATGCAGTGTGTGTGTGTGTTACAGCAGCTGCCTCGAGGTTTACAGAGCTCGGCTCCTGCATTGTGTCTCTGCCTGTGTCTGTAATCTATCCACCATTTATCACACACACACACACACACACACGCTGCTGTCATAACTCAGCTATGTTCCACTGGAGGTCATTAATATCTATTAAACACGAGCAAAGCAGCTGCTTGAAGGAGCTCAGCTTCAGAAAGACTCGGCGATTATAAAAACACTCGGATTCTCTCCTTACACACGGACGCTTTAAACACGTTAACATCATCACACACACACGTGTGCTGGATCACATTCACCTTCAGCTGCTCATTTATCCCTCAGACTTGAACCTATATCATGAACCTTAACTGAGCTGTTTATCTGTGGTTTGTTTTTATGAATTTTTAGGATGAAATTGACTTTTTAAAATGAAACAAATTCCTGTAAAAATACTTACAATATATCTGACTGTCCTTCATAAAGCTCATCTATTCTACTCCACTTCTTTTCTTATGATTATGTTTATAATGTCAGGTTTTTCATTCTTATCGAAAATGTATTTATTTATTTGCATTGAACTTTTTTTTTTTTTTTTAATTATCGACTTATCGATTATTTTTTAGAAAGTAACACCAACGAGACAGAAATAAAAGCTCTGTTGTTTTTTAAAATTAAACATTTTGAGCCTAAGACTAAACAATTAAACTAAAGTACTATTAAAAATGAAACGAACTTGATAAATAAATAATAAAAAAAATTAAATGAACGTAAAAAATAAATTTAAAAAAAGGAAATGAAGATGATAAATAAATAAAAAATGAAACATGAAAAATAAATAATTAATTAAATGAGCATGATAAATAAAAAGAAAAATGAAATAACATGATAAATAAATAATAAAAAAAATTAAATAACGTGAAAAATAAATTTTAAAATAAGGAAATGAAGACAATAAATAAATAAAAAATGAAACATGAAAAATAAATAAATTAATTAAATGAGAATGATAAATAAAAAGAAAAATGAAATGAACATGATAAATAAATAAAAATAATTTAAGGACATGATAAATAAATTTAAAAAATGAAATGAACAGGATAAATAAATAAAAGTAATTTAAGGACATGATAAATAAATAAAAAATAAATGACATGAAAATAAAAAGAAAAAAATGAACATGATAAATAAATAAAAAAAATTAAATGATGAAAATAAATTTTAAAAAAAGGAAATGAAACGATAAATAAATAAAAAATGAAATGAAATAATAAAAATTAATTAAATGAGAATGATAAATAAAAGAAAAATGAAATGAACATGATAAATAAATAAAAATAATTTAAGGACATGATAAATAAATTTAAAAAATGAAATGAACAGGATAAATAAATAAAAGTAATTTAAGGACATGATAAATAAATCATAAAATGGAATGAACATGAAAAATAAAATAAAAAAATGAACATGATAAATAAATAAAAGGAATTCAAGGACATGATGAATAAATTTTAAAAAAATGAAATGAACATGATAAATAAATTATAAAATGAAATGAAATTATAAAAGTAATTTAAGGACATGATAAATAAATATTAAAAATGAAATGAACATGATAAATAAATAAATTAATTAAATGAACATGATAAAAAAAAAGAAAAAAATGAAATGAACATG
>JAUCMX010000027.1:1749013-1761513 GCA_033459395.1 Hemibagrus guttatus
ACTGTCATTTTCTAGCCTACACCAACCGGCTTCGAACAATGGCAGAGATCGAAAGACTAACACTAACCTATTAAACTGTAGAAATAACTAACTAACTTTGTTTAGAACAGAACTCTATAGCATTTAGGATTACTTTCGCGAACATTTTACAGTTTAAGTCACATTATAAGGATACTTTTGTGCATTTAGACTTCTGTAGTTAGCACATGCTAATTAATCCATTCACTTTTTAACCATCTGTAGCTAAAAGCTACCATTTTTTTCTTCTTCATTATTTCTCATACAGGGGAGCACGGTGGCTTGGTGTTTAGCACGTTTGCCTCACACCTCCAGGGTTGGGGGTTTGATTCCCGCCTCCGCCATGTGTGTGTGGAGTTTGTATGTTCTCCCCGTGCCTCGGGGGTTTCCTCCGGGTACTCCGGTTTCCTTCCCCGGTCCAAAGGCATGCATGGTAGGTTGATTGGCATCTCAAAATTGTCCGTAGTGTGTGATTGTGTGAGTGAATGAGAGTGTGTGTGTGTGTGTGCCCTGCGATGGGTTGGCACTCCGTCCAGAGTGTATCCTGCCTTGATGCCCAATGATGCCTGAGATAGGCACAGGCTCCCCGTGACCCGAGAATAGTTCGGATAAGCGGTAGACAATGAATGAATGAATTTCTCATACACAATAAAGCACTTTTTATAATCTCTTTGTTGTTACACAAACTGAAAAACAACTACATTTCAGCTTTTGTAACCAAAGCTCTATAAAGATAACTAGCCTAGTGTAGAACCTCGAAAAACAAAATGGAACTAAACTTTACTTTCGCTTGTTTTTTGTTCTTTATACATTTTATGTGGTACAACATGGTTATAGTGTACATTAAAAAAATATTTAAGATACAAATTTTCCTTTAAAGCTTTGACGGTATACTATATGTACACTACACACTTAATGAAGATACATTCTAAAGGTATAAAAGCGAGATTTTTGATGACACAACCCCAGCAACAAGGAGAACAATAAGAGTACCATGGTTTTGTGAGAAATTTTAGAACATTTTGTTATAGCGTACCGTAGATATGCTATACAATACCACACGTAGTGTACATTCTTATCTACATTCGGACTCTGGTTCTTAAACATTTCTTACACAGAACCTTTTTTTTTTTTTTTTTTTTAAACAAATGAATCAGAGTTGCCTGACCCTACTCTGATTAGCTAATTTCAGCGTAGCCTATTCAGCTAAAGTGGTGTAATCTACTTGGCCATTATATAAAGAAGCTGGTTCACGTGCCTCGCTATTCTGTTGCTCTGAGCTGCTGTGAAGGAAACTGCGGAAGATGAATTGTAATTTAAATATTAATGAGCTCTGGGGCCTTTTATGGCGGATAAATCAGGCAAATTGTCTCTCATTATATATTTCTTCCTTCTTTCCTTCCCAAGGAAAGAAAGAAAAGACAGTGACACAAAAAGGAAAGCTTCTTATTAGAACTCTTTATTATTATTTTTTGCTCTTGAAAATCTCTAACAACACAGTGATATAATATAATAACAGTGAAACCTTTGATACTGAATATTATTGTATTAATTTGTTTCCACAGCACATTTGTTTTGTTTTTCAAAATCTATAATAATAGTGATAGAAATAATTAAAAAAAAAGAGAATATGAACACTTAATATCATTTTATTAAGTCATTTCTATAGCACTCTTCTTGTTAGCCTTGCAGTCTGTAAATAATAAGACCATTAAAAGTGTGTAAAACTCGTTCAAGAATTCTAAACATGGAATAAAATATAAGTCCAATCCTTGATTTAATACATCAGTGTTAGTTCTGCCTCCAGGCACAAAACAAACTCAATCACTCAAACATCCTTCCATATGGTAAGGCCACCTTTGCCCCGAGTCTCCTTCTGACGTCAGAGTGAAGGGGTGGAGTCAGGGAGTATAAAAGCCCGCCCCCTGCGTGTGGTTCTTGAATGAAGACGCAGAAGACACGCGTAGGATAAGGACAAGGACTTCTTCACCGTGTCTGAGGTTGTGTATCTGAGGAGCTATATTTTGACCTCGCTGCTTTGGATTAAATAAATTTTCGTTTTTTGTTTGGCTTGTCGATTTTTTTTTTCTGTTTACCGGATGCTAGCACCTGTGCGCAATTGGAAAAGTTTTGGCCATGGCGCGTCTCCATCTCCGTTTCCTCCTGCTGGCTCTGTCTCTCCTGCTGCCCCTGGTCAGTTTCACAGACTCTCGTGGGATGGTTGTAATGCTTTAGTGTGATTTTAGGATTTTGGGATGCTATACTGAGTGTAATATGAATGAACACATTATAGGTGTTTTGTTGCGGTAATTGTGTATTAACAGCCGGTTATTTGTGACCTCTCCTCCTCTGTAGGTTGCCTCCTCGGGGTTGTTTGAGCTGAAGGTGCACTCTTTCAGCACCACACGCCGCTTCTGCAGGAGAACCCGAGACTGCAACATATTTTTCCGCATCTGCCTCAAACACTCGGAGGATGTGATCTCCGCCGAGCCGCCCTGCACCTTCGGAACCGGGCAGACCGGAGTGATGCGGGCCGAACCGGGAGCCATCTCCAACAGCGCCGCCATCCGAGTGCCCTTCCACTTCAAGTGGCCGGTAACTTCACGCACGAGCAAGTCTCACACTGCTGCTTTAAAGTTTTTAAAAGAAATGTAGATTTCAGCTTTGGTTATTATTTTTTTCTTTAAAAAGTTAACATGGAGTCGCATGAACTCAGATTTCATGCGTTTTGCGATTTAGACCCTTCAATTAAACATATAATATGATTAAATCTAGGTTTTAGCCAACACCAGTTTCTGTTGCATTAAATCACATTAATTCATTAACGAAATCGTGGTTTAACAGAATATCTGGGGATTATATATTTATTTATTTACGAATATATTTTTAAAAAAAATATTTATTAACTGATTTTATTTCTTAGGGAGAATGTTTCCTAACTGGACATTTTTTAATTTATTTTAATTAATTTATTTATTTTTATTTACTAAAACGTTTTTTTTTAACAGTATTCTAAGACTGTAAATATTATAAGAATTTTTATAATTTATTTTCACACAAATTGAAATAATTTAGCGTAATAAACAATTTATTTAATTGTAAGCACAAATTAGTGATTTCAATATGAAGTGACAATAAAGTTTGTTGTGGTGTTGAGTTTACTTTTTACACTGTGGAATTAAAAAAAAAACAAACAGAAAAGTTGACCGAACCCTGATAGTACACAATTAACACCTGCAACTACATCTAGCATCTACAGTGTGTTATATTAAGAGCTAGTGTTAATTAACGAACACTGTTAGCTGTTACACTGTTACTACAGAACTGGAATCATTTGAATTAACACTTAATGTTCATTTAAACTGTTTATCCAGTCCGCAACTGTTTTGTCTCGGCCACAGGATTTCAATACCAGCGTCATTTACTTCATTAGCCAGTATTTTAACACTACTGCACTTCTTTCTTTTTTTAGGGAACGTTTTCTCTGGTTATTGAAGCCTGGAATGCCGAGTCACCCAAAGAGCATGCTGACCACACAGGTACGTGTGCAGTGAGCCGCCACCTCATCTCAGCAGGTGCATGTGACCCCGATCCTTCTCTGTGTTCAGGAGGGTGTGTGTAATGTCTAGTATAGATGCTAAATCACATCAGTGGTCAACACATAGTCAGGACACTTCTATAAATTTGAAATCTTAATAAAATAATTTAGTAATAATTTATTACTAACCCTAACCCTCTCTGCGCCACACTAACAGAGTAGTGTTAAACAAGCTACTTTTTATGCTAACTCCACCACCAGTTTACCAGTGGGTCCAGTTCAATGTTAATCGGTCTTGTTACCTGCAAACACATTAGCGTTTCCTGTGCAAAAGTGTTCATATTATAACACTAGGTCATTTTTAGCCTGTTTACTAACATGCTAGTACCTAGCAACAAGACACTAGATCATATTTAACTTGCTGACTATAATATTAGCTTGATGGAGGCATTGGTGGCTCAGTGGTAGGTTGCTCGCCTATCATGCGGAAGGCCCGGGTTCGATTCCCAGCCAATGCCTCAACCCCAGCCACTGGATGCAGTGCCGGTCCCAAGCCCGGAAAAATGGGAGGGTTGCGGCAGGAAGGGCATCCGGCCTAAAACCTGTGCCAAGTTGTTGTGCGGACCAGTTGGTACGCTGTGGCGACCCCGAACAGGGAGCAGCCGAAAGCAACTGCTACTATAATATTAGCTTGATCATGTACTGTGATGATAGCTATTTGTATGTTTCCTATACACAGAGAACCAGAACAACCTGATCAGCCGTTTAGCAACACGGCGGCGTTTAGCCATCGGTGAGGACTGGTCTCAAGATGTGCATTTCGGAGAGCAGAGCGAGCTCCGCTACTCGTACCACGTGTTCTGTGACGAATTCTACTATGGAGACGCTTGTTCAGATTACTGCAGGCCACGAGACGACACACTCGGCCACTACACGTGCGACGAAAATGGAAACAAACAGTGTCTGGATGGCTGGCAGGGAGAATACTGCTCAGATCGTGAGTGTTTCTCTGTCTCACACACACTTTTTGAGCATTGTGCTTGGTGTCATTATGTCATAGCTTATAGCACTTTACACACTTTATTTACCAAAACCCACTTGTCCCTTGATGTAGCCTGAGCAATTGACAGCCATTTTACTTTTGAACACAACTTTCTTTTTAATGTTTGCTAATAAAACCACTAGCCAGCAACAGTGTGTGTGAGAGAGAGAGAGAGAGAGGGAGAAACACAAAGAGAGGGGGAGTGTATATGATATGTCAGATGGCCAGATGTCTGTTCAGTCCCTTGGGGAAACTTCGTCTGGTCTGGAAGCGTCTCGACGCGTGGTTTTGTGAGAGTCTGCTTGTACATGAATGAGTTAATGAATGAGTGTGTGCGTGTGTGTGTGCAGAAATCTGAGCTGTAGCTCTAAAGCTTATCTACATCTAACATGTGTGTGTGTGTGTGTGTGTGTGTGTGTGTGTGTGAGCATCTCATTCAGTTCTTTTGTTCATCAGGACAATAGGAGCACAGAGCAGACACATGCTGTGGGCTCATTCAGTGTGTGTGTGGTTGTGTGTGTGTGTGTGTCAGCTCACCAGCTGCTGGCCTGAACACTTAACACTCCCATTCATCTGTTCTCATTTAGCTGGGCGTGGCCAGAGTGTGTGTGTGTGTGTGTGTGTGTGTGTGTGTGTAACCTCTCTCCCCTTCCCCTCCCCTCACAGCCATCTGCTCGGCGGACTGCAGCGATCGTCACGGTTACTGCGAGGCCCCCGGTGAGTGCAAGTGTCGTCTGGGGTGGCAGGGCCCGTCCTGCAGTGAGTGTGTGCGCCACCCCGGCTGTCTGCATGGCACCTGCACGCAGCCCTGGCAGTGTGTGTGTAAGGAAGGATGGGGAGGTCTCTTCTGCAACCAGGACCTGAACTACTGCACCAACCACCGGCCCTGCGCTAACGGAGCCACCTGCACCAACACGGGCCAGGGCAGCTACACCTGCACCTGCCGGCCGGGATATGGAGGCACCGACTGCGAGCTGGAGATCAACGAGTGTGACTGCAACCCCTGTAAGAACGGGGGCAGCTGCAATGTGAGTTACTTAACACACCTTAACCTTTCCACCTGAACATACCACCTTACACACTTTCACTTACTGAAACCCCTTCAAAGACAAAAGATGCAACGTGAGTCCCCATAATACACCTATAATTTAACATCCCATAAACACTAAACACTGTCACAAGAACATTAACACCATAATGTTAATCCCCTAAAACACCATTACTCCAACACACAAGTTGAGCACCACCACCCTAACACACTCATTCCACACTTTCACTTACCGCAACCCCTACAAGGACAAAAGGTGCAATGTCCCCATAATACACCTTTACTTCAGCCTTTACTTCAACACACCCTAAACACTGTCACTAACCACAAGAACACTTACACTGTAATGTTAATCCCCTAACACAACACCTTACACACTTTCACTTACTGCACCTTCTGCTATGACAGCAGGTGCAGCATGGCTCCCCATAATACACCTTTACTAACACACTCTAAACACTACAAGAACACCAACACTGTAATGTTAATACCCTAACTCGGCATTACTGCAACCCACCCTAATTTAGTCCCCCCATTCTATCACACCACCTTACACCTTACTTTCACTATCCACAACCGCTGCAGTGACAACAGGTGCAGCGTGGGTCTCCATAATACACCTTTAATTCAACACACCATAAACATGGAACACTATCACCAACTACAAGAACACTAACGCTATAATGTTAACACCCCAACACAACTTAACTCCAGCACACACACACTAACCTCAACACTAACCCTCTAACACAGACTAACCCTCTAACACAGCCTAACCTCAACACCTACACTAACATTCACTCTAATTCTAACACTAATACTCTAACACCCGAACCTAGCACCCTAAAATACTCTTAAGTAAACACTAACCTTAACACTCTAATACAGCCTAACCTAAACACTAACACATACAACTAACACTGATGCACTAACACACTCTAAACCTAATATTTTAACAAAGCCTAGCCTCAACACCAAAGGCTCTAACACGCTCCAACCGTAACACTGTAATAAACTCTAACATCGATAATAACCCTCTAACACGCTCCAACCGTAACACTGTAATAAACTCTAACATCGATAATAACCCTCTAACACATTTTAGCTTTAAAACTAACACCCAAATACACACTAACCTTAACACTAACATTCTAACACACCGTAAGCCCTGCAAGACCAGAATCCTCTGCAATGTGAGTCTAAATTTATCTAAGCTTATTACTAACACTGTAACACACTAACACCCCAACACACCTTTACTGTAACACACCCCATAGATGATATAAATACTCTCTCTCTCTCTCTCTCTCTCTCGCGCTCTCTCTCTCGCGCTCTCTCTCTCGCGCTCTCTCTCTCTCTCTTTTACGTTGTAGGATCTGGAGAACGATTACTCGTGCACATGCCCTCAGGGCTTCTATGGGAAAAACTGTGAGATCATAGCAATGACGTGTGCCGACGATCCGTGCTTTAACGGAGGAACATGTGAGGAACGTTTCACCGGAGGCTACGTGTGCCGCTGCCCCCCAGCCTACACTGGCTCCAACTGCGAGAAGAAGCTGGACCGCTGCAGCCACAAACCTTGTGCTAACGGTGTGTTACAGTCATTACATTAAGAGTTTCTGTGAGGTTTCATCCTCCTTCATAAAGAACTAATTCAGACAATTCCATAATGAACTGTTGGAGTGTGTTAAGTCTGCTGCAGTAGTTGAAGTGTGTAAAATGTTCTCTGCGTAGGTGGTGAGTGTGTGGATGTGGGCTCAGGGGTGCTGTGTCGGTGTCGTCCGGGATTCGCCGGGCCGCGCTGCGCCATCAATGTGGACGACTGTGCTCGTTCTCCGTGTCAGAACTCGGGCACGTGCGTAGATGGTGTAAATGACTACACATGCTCATGCACGCTTGGGTTCACCGGGAAGAACTGCAGCGTACGCGCCGATGCATGCCTCTCGCACGCCTGCCTGAATGGCGGTACCTGCTACACACACTTCTCAGGCCCAGTGTGCCAGTGTGTGCCTGGATTCATGGGTCCCAGCTGTGAGTTCCCCTTGCTGGACAGGGCCGGTCTGGAGCGGGCGGCATCACGCAGCTCCCGAGGCTCCTCCCCTTCCACGGTGGCGGCGCTGTGCGTGTTGGGTGTGCTGGCAGCTTGCCTGGGCGTGTGCGTGGCTGTGGTGTTCCTGAGGCGCAGGAGGCAGCGCCTGCGCAGACAGCAGCTCTGTGACTCCGTCTTCAACGACCTTGAGACGGTCAACAATCTCGACCGCCAGCACTACCCATACGAACGCGAATTCCTGTCCAGAGCTGTCAGTCAAGTGAAGCCGAGCAACACCGAAGCCAGGCTCAGCTGCTCACTGGCTCCCGGGCACACACTTCCTGCTACGAGGGACTTCCTGTGGAGCGCTGGAGGGCCAGGGATGAGATAACATTCACACTCACACACATAGATAACACACACACACACACACAGGATCAGGAAACACGTTTCTAACACCAGACACGCACAAACTGAGTGATGAATGAATGCGATGTAAGCACTTGTTTTCCATAATTTCTTTTTACAGCGAATGAGAGAACTGCTCAAAAACGTGACACAAAATATGAGTTTGAACTTTTCTGTAGGACCGTTGGAGTTTAAGCTCCAAAAACCAAAAAAAAAAACAAAACCCTATAACGTACTTGTTACTTACGTGTTCGATTCGGTATTAATGGTGATCGCTACAGAATTCAGCGTAAACAGTGTGCGACTCCATCATGAATACTACAATTCTGTACATTAAAGAAAATCCACAGAATATATAGAAACTTCTTTATTTTTAAGAATACCTCACAGACTACCTGTAGGAAAGGGAGGGGAAAAAAAACATGACTTAGAGTTTGGGACTTTATGGTGTGTTAGACCAAATCCTGACTGGCTTCTAAAACCTGAGGTCAGGCTTTCTTTTTTTTTTTTTTTTTTTTTTTTTTCAGAATGAGTGAAACGTCATTCCTCGTTTTAATTCTGAATTTCAACAGTATGCTGAATGTTCTTTAAATCTTTTACTTTTTTTTTTTTTTTTTTTTTTTTTAAATCTAAATCTATATTGATATTCATGTAAACAATGAGATATCTGAGTTAGCTAGATAACTGAATTCTTTTATACTTCTGGTTCAGCTTATACAGCTAATTGTAAATTCCTGCTTTCTTTATTTTTATAGATATATAAACTCGCTAAATCTCGAACTGGGAAAGTTCAAAGTCTGCATTTCCGCCGACGTTCGATTGTAGCAAAGTCCCAAATAATGGATAAAGTTCTCTCAGACTCCTCCTCACATCCTGTAGGGATGTTTGTTGTACTTTTGTACGATCTAACGAAATGGAGTGCATTAGATCCGTACTTTCTTTGTTACAAAGTCAGAAATATATTTATAAATATTTTTGCTAAACCAAAACGGGGATATTGTTAGCCCAGCGTTGTATTGCTATGTAGCAGCGAGCTCTTTTTTTTCCTACTTGTAAGCGGGAACTTGATGTCATTCTTTTTATAAGTAAAACTTTCGGAGCTTTCCGAATGCGATGTTTCTGACTCGTATAAAAAAAAAAAAAGTGATTTCTGTGGCCATTTCACCTTCCATGACTTTAAACCTGAGTTATTGCCTGCTTTATGTTCCTGTTTTGCATTTTTGTACTTTTTAATTTCAATCATTGTTCTTGTAAACAAATATTTTATGTTAATTTATTTTGTCTGTCTGTTTGTGAAGGTAATAAAATGAGTAATATAACCCGCTCATAAAAAATGTGCATACATTTGCAGAAGGGCAAGTGATTGGGTTCTGGCTAGATTAACAAGCAATCAGAATCCAGCTTCGGGGAAGTGAGCGTCAAACTTTCTGCTATCAAATGTGATCGACATGTGGCTTTATTTTAGCGAAGTACACAAACTGAGCAAGAACAAAGAGGTTGATCGATCACTCATGGATATCTGAAATTAGTTTTTTTTTAAGTTTTAAAACCGATCGTTTTAAATAAGAAATTAAGCGATCCGTCACCGAAACACTAATTAGAAGGCGTTTAGCTCCCCCTAGCGGAATAGCGTAACATGGCAACTAAATGAAAATGAATTAATATTCAGTGCATTACGTTTGCTTCTCTATGTTTGGACAATGTGAAAGCTAAGTTTAACTGGAGTTACACTGTATGGCGGACTGATTTATGTAGTTATTCCCCACAGCGATTTATTCTAACCACAAAATGGAGATACATCTGGAATGGGATGTTCAGCATCCACATGTGGGTGTGACGGTCAGGGGTCACCGGGGTCATGCGTGTGGTTCACGTGTTGGTGTAGATGTCTGTTAACTCAAACAAATGACGTGCCATAAATGCGAGTAAAAGTCCTCTTTATTTCGAAAAGATCGCTGGACACAGTGATAAATATGGCAACATGTAGGAAGCTGTTTCTAACTTGATGCCTTGTAGCTAGGTTTAAAAGTCCAGTGCGAGCATTTACCGGACAGCAGAAACCCGTGAAATAGTTCATTTACGAGTTACATACAGTAAATATCTTCCTTTTTTTCTCTCGATGTAGTCAGGCTAATTAATGAGATAACCCATGCGTGTGTATGAAGGCAGAACCGGAAGTAAGTGTGCACACTGGAAAAGAGTGAAGAAGTTAGAAAAGAAAGATGCGCTGCAGGGTGCGCTCTCCTCTTTTAAATCCCTCTCACACACACACACACACACACACGCGCGCGCGTCAGAGCGCACGCGCGCGTACCCATCCCTTCAATCCCTCAGCACACACTTCTCTCCCATTCTCACGCGCACACACACACCATGTCCGACAAGCAGCAGGATCGCCGCGGTCATCCGCGAGCACCGGGGCCGGCGCGCGACCACCTGCAGAAGCGGCCGGCGCGCGTGACGGTGAAGTACAACCGGGCGGAGCTGCAGAAACGCCTCAACACCGAGAAGTGGATCGAGCACGCGCTGGAGGAGCTGTACACCGGGGCGGTGAGTGCACGCGCCACCGCGGCCATCCGCTTGCAGTGTAGTTTAGAAAGTTTAAAAAAAAAAAAAAAAAAAAAAAAAAAAGATTTCACACACGGATTTTTATGTCGGTTGAATTCTACGTGCTAACAAAAGCTGAATGTCCGGACGCTGTTTTCTGGAGAGTTGATCTTCTCACGGTGTCCGAGCTGCGAAACTGTTCGAGTTCTGAATAAACGTCTCCTTACCGATCACGCCTGCATACTATGCGGTTGCTATAGAAACGTTATTAGCACCGGCGTATTAATAGACCTTGATTCATTTGCAGAGGTGATGTTAAAGAAGATCCATCACCTTCTGACCAATCAGGATCGAGAACTCAACAGCGCGGTGCTTTCGCTTTGACCAATCAGAACGGAATCTGATTAACGGAATCTGATCTGATAAACCGATAAAATTGGTTTATTGCCGTGATTGTGATGTCACCTTTTTTTGTTTGTTTGTCCCCCAGCAACCACAAGCTGTTTAGCAAACCTCCGCAAATCCCTTCTAAAGTGCACTTGATGTAAACAGATTTGTTCTGGAGCAGCGTGGTGGACGAAGAGGGTGGTGGTGATCCTGGTGGTGAAACTCAGGGCAGTGTTTACTGGCAGGTTGTGGAATTTGACCGAGGTCACAGTTTAGCTCTAAACTAAAGAAAACTTCCTTATCTTTGGAATTGTGCTTATTTTTCATTTTGACATCGAAAAACAACATCGAAAAACTGGATATTGACTTGTGGTCAATATCCAGACCATGTGACTTTCAGAGCTCTCACTCTCACACACCAGAAGATGGACATTGCCCACGATTCTGCACATCAGTCATTCCGAAACACTTAGCTTTAAAGGCTAAAGGGCAAATACTTCAGTGATAACAAAGATAAAATGAGCGTTCTAAGCTGTACAAAAGGTAGGCTTTGCTAAACAGATGTATATCAGTAAAACAAGAAAAGTTGTGCTTTTAAACAGCTAGCTACTTGTGTTCTTAGCATAGCTAGAGAGCAAAGTGGAGCATTTTTAGCCAGCTATCTAGTTCATGATAGCTAATTTAGTTTCACAGCCACACGGGAGAAGTCTGAAAATTTAGCCTGAACTATAGATACGTTTACTTTTTTTCTGTCAGAATCTAGGTAGCAACTTAACCAGCACCTTCAATATGCAGCATGTCTCCATTTTTTCGGAGGTAAAATCTTGCTCAGCGAGACTACTACTCAAACAATTGAAGTCCTATTTCGCAATACAATTGTTTCAGGTGACTAACTAACTTGTTAGCTTGATTAGATCGTGCTATTCTGTCATGGTCATTTTGTGAAGCGTTATCCCAGCTAGCTAGGCAACGTAGACTGATACACTTCCCAGAAACTCCATGACTGTGAGTGACTAGCCACTTAGCCAGCGCTATGAATATTTAGCAGCACAGAAGCTTGAACGTTCTGCATAAAATGTGATAGGGGTAGATGATGTATTTCCGTGACATTTCTGGTCTGTTACCTTGTGCGCGATGTTTGAAAGAAAGGATTAATGATGGTGTAGTAATGTGTGTCTCTCTTTCTGGGCTTTATATGGCGCTGTAGTGTGTGTGTTTGAGATTAGCATGTAGGAGTGAGTGATGTTTCTGCTGAATGTAGCCCACAGCTTTACAGATAAACATAATAAACATTATAAATTACACGAGAAGAAGTTCTCAGTGAGTTATCTGTGGGCAGCAGGAGGAACGCTCCGGTCACATTCCTTTAATTCCTTTAAACCCACTTGGACGAAACTGCGGTATTTGCGTGGCTTGATTTGACGGTGCAGTCTGTAATATTTAAAGGTGGTTCTAGTTTCGAAGGATCTAGTGAAGTAGAAAA
>JAUCMX010000027.1:1766513-1904013 GCA_033459395.1 Hemibagrus guttatus
CACAATGCTGGACAACACGTGCGTGAGATTATGTTTTAAACACATAATCTGGATCTTCTGAGAAACAGAACCTGTGTTAAATAATAGTAATAATGATTTTTTGATTGATGTTTGTCACAGAGACACATTATTCGAACTGGTGTTTTTGTTCCTGCGCTACATTCGAATGACCACCAGAGGGCGGTAGAGCACAAAGAAACAAAATCACTGGTCATCTGGGATGTAGGACTGAACGTTTAACCGTGTTTAGGGCTAAACTCAAACTAGAACTGAAGTTAAATTTAGTAGGACCTAAACAAACATCAGTTGAAACTGAATATTAATCGGAACTGTACGATAAATAAATGTTACACGGATACTTCTTGTTTGGTCGTCCCTGGGTGGGAACTTTTCCATGTAGAACAGTGTTTCCTTGTTAGAAAGAGTGTGCAGAGTGTTGAAGTGTTTATGTATTAAATGAATCAAATTAAAGACCTCTCAGCTCTCTGCTTTTAAGCATTCGTGCTAAAAAGAGCTAACTATAAAGGCAGCAAAATGAAAGAATATCAGAGGGAACAGAATTAATGGCTAATTAGAGCACAGAAAAAGGGAAGTGAAGTCCTAAGTGATGATTAAAACACAGTGTTGCATGCGGTTATAGGAAACTAATCAACAACAAGATGGTGTGATGAAACTTTTTATTATATTTCTTTCCTACAGCAGAACATCTGCAGTGCTTTCTTCTTCTTCTAGCGCAGCAGTTTTCCAAAAATCCCAGTTTCTTTCATTTCTTAAAACAATGGCACAGCATTCCTCTTGTTTTTATCCATTAAATGATGTGGAGCGTCGAGAAACAAGTCAGATCCTGTTCTCTCTCGCTGGTTGTAAAATGTGCCTCGCCAGCCTCTCTGTTTTCTCTCTCTTGATGCTAATAAGCCAAAAAAAAGTCTTTAAAAAGATTACAGCTTTACCGCTGACACTGGAGACTCCTTCCATCAGTCCATCAGCGTCAAAGCAACATCCTCCTACAGAAAACTTCGTCGTCATGATGTCTTTGTTCAAGAAAACAGGGGAAAAAGGATCTGTTTAGTTTAGGCCACAGAGGCTATGGAGCGTTGATCAGGGAAGTTTCTGTGTGCTCAGATTTACCGCTGAAACAATAACGCGCTAGAATGAGCGCAGAGTGCTGTTAGAGAAAATTCATCAACACCTTCTGACCAATCAGAAGCCACGATTCAGTGGGGACAGGACAATATAAAATGACAGGAAGATTAAACATGTATTTTTCATCTAAATGAGGCTCAGTGTGTGTGTGTGTGTGTGTGTGTATGTGTGTGTTGTATTACATTTGTGTGTATTTGTATTATATTTGTGCGTATTGTGCGTCTGTGTGTATATTATATTTGAGTATATTATGTGTGTGCATGATGTGTGTGTATTTATTTGTGCGTATTGTGTGTGTGTGTGTGTGTGTGTATGTTATATTTTTGTGTATAATGTGTGTGTGTGTATTATATATGTGAGTGTATGGTGTGTGTGTATGGTATATATGTGTGTATTGTGTGTGTGTGTATGATGTGTGTGTGCATTATATTTGTGTGTATTGTGTGTGTATTATGTGTGTGTATATTATATTTCTGTGTATTGTGTGTGTGTATATTGTATGTGCGTGTATGATGTGTGTGTGTGGTTATGATGTGTGTATTATATATGTGGGTGTATTATGTGTGTGTGTGTGTGTATGATGTGTGTATGATGTGTGTGTATATTATATATGTGAGTGTATTATATATGTGCGTGTATGATGTGTGTGTGTGGTTATGATGTGTGTATTATATATGTGGGTGTATTATGTGTGTGTGTGTGTATGATGTGTGTATGATGTGTGTGTATATTATATATGTGAGTGTATTATATATGTGAGTGTATTATGTGTGTGTGTGTGTGTTTGTTTAAGGAGGGCGCCTCTGTTTCCTCAGGATAACACATCAGCATCTGGTAGCAAACGAAATGCCGGTGGCCGACATTCCATCAGACCTGTCTGGCATCTCTGAAGAAGAAACACACACACACACACGTGCACACACACACACATACACACACCCACACTGCTTCTGTGGACCCTCACACACGGGAATGGCTCAGCAGTGAAGAGCCTGTTCACTGGAGCTGAAGGTAAGACCACAAGTCTGTGTGCGTATATGTGTGTGTGTACATGATGAATAAGTAACTAAAAATTAGCCACTGAAATTATTTGAATGTTTTTTTTTTTAAAGCACAAATACTGCATGATAAAATGGAGATATTGTGTATAAAAGTGCTGAAAACACAAACATGAGCGTGCGAGTGCGCAGAATCACGTTTACCTAAAAGACTTAAATGCAACTTGAATTAATTCTAAAATGAATTCATTGCATATTTATTTCCAGAGGTAGCTGAATCTTCCTGAAATAGATCAGCACTAGGTTTCTGAGGAAGAAGATTTCAGAGTTAAAGTTAAATTTATCTGCTAATTCAATTTTTGCTAATATATTTTGCTGATCAAATACTTTTTGTAATAGCCGGGTGATGCTGATCTGAGGTCAGTGCTTCAGTTCTATTAATAAAGCAGTTAAATAAGATTTGGTTCAAATGTTGCTGATGCTGGATTTGTGTGAAAATTAAAAAAAAAAAAAAGATTAATATGTAATTTTACCTCAGTTGATCAATTATTTTTACAGTATAAATGTAGGATTTTCTAGTTTTTAGAACTTTAGGATCCGCATGTTGTTATTTTGTACAGAAACCCAGCTGTAGTAGGGGGCACAAACTTTTGCACAGAACAAAAGAGAGTGGGAGTTTATTATAAACTAATAGAGGAGTACTGAGAGACTTTAAGAGGAATTTAATCGGTGAAAACACACCCACTGGGTCGTTTAAATGTGTGTGTGTGTGTGTGTGTGTTCGTCCATCCTCTCGTTTATGTAACGTTGTGTTGGTTATATAACCTCTGTATCTATGACTCTGTGTCCCGAGCCGCTGTGCTTCCCTGTATTTACTAATACACACACACACTCTGTGAGCCACACATCATAACCAGTCAGCGCTAACGGACACACGCTGCTCCTGGTGACATGCCCTGTGTGTGTCTGAGTGTGTGTGTGTGTGTGTGTGTGAGGGAGAGAGGGATTGTGTGAGTGTTGACACATGTATGAACAGCCACATGCTGACTTGCTTCATCTGCTAGGGAGAGACATTCCTGTAGGAACAGGGTGTGTGTGTGTGTGTGTGTGTGTGTCTGTGTGTTGGTAATGTAGTATCTGTACATCATGTTTAAGGTACACAGATGTTCTGACACACACACACACACACACACACACACACACACACACACACATATACGCAATAGGTGTTTTCTTTTCAGAGTTGTGAAAGCTGGATGAAGGAAAAATGTAGCAAAGTCCAGCGTGTAGTTCAAGATTAGCCATAAAATTAGCATTTTTTCCCATATTTCTATTTCATTTTTCTCTTGAAATCATCATCTGCTCTGGTCTAACAACCATGATGGTGTCTTCAAAAACCCCGCTCAGTGTAGAGCTTATATTTTTATGCCTTATTTAATAGCTTATTATGAGTGACAGCAGCTAGCTAGCAAGCTGTGGCTTTGTTTTGGTTAGCTTTCAGCTTTAGGATATTTCCATAGTAACTGAAGGACCTTATTTTTTAGGGAAAACCTTCTTAGCTAAAGTAAAAACAAGTATAAAAATAATGTAAGTGCCAATATTTATCATTTCAAGCCACAGTTGGCTCGGAAATTTGATCACTGGCTGCTAAACATAACTAACTAGGAAGGTTTTCCTGAAAAAAAAGTGCTGTGGAAAAAGCTAAAAACTAATCGAATAAAGAATTCTCAAAACAACATAAACCAAGAACTTCATTTTATAGCAGTGGACTAGCTAGCTAGCTAGTGAGTTAGTTTAGCTACTCAAACAGTGTTCATATCTAATGTAAAATACTTATTTTTTCTTAACTAGCAAGATTTTTCTTCATAAATTTTGTGGAAAAGTCTTGAAGGTGAAAGCTAATGCTAAACATAGGACCAGTTGTTGTTCATCAGAATCTCTCTGCTAATGAAATAAACAAATTCATGACCAAAGAACATTTTATTCACTCTATTTCCTTCCATCATTTGCTATTTTAGCGATAATATACAATACACATCATATTTAATATCTTTCTTTATGGTGCTTTAGCTAGCTTGCTGTTTCTGCTTAGCTAATTCTGTTTTAAAGCTAGCTAGTTTATTTACTTACACGCATTTCAAAGCAAGCTGGTTCATATTATCCAACCTTTGTCTCTAGTCTCTAATCTGTTAGCATTGTGCTTTCTATATTCTATATTTCAATCTTACCTAGCATCACCGCTTCTCACATGTAATTGTTCAGCTTTATCGGTTGACCCGAAGAACCCACACAGCAGCCGATGCCAAACAAAACACAATTTTTCCTATTTGCTGTTTATATAAAACCGTCCTCAAAACACACATATTACCAGAGAAATAAACAGCGCTTTCCTCTCAGGCATATAATATTTATGAATCAGGTTTCCTATTCAAGATAAAAATATTGAAAGAGGATACACCTCCAGACCCCGAAGTGAAAACACGGCACTAATTCAACAAACACTAGCGCTCATGCCAAGCAAAGCACACACACACACACACACACACACACACAAACACACACAGTGCTCCTTATTCTTACTAAGTTCTCTCTTTATAATATAAAACGTTTTGCTCACGTAAAAAGCTAGTTCTGTTATCATGCTACATTCAGACACGGTTATGTTTTCACTGTTTTTTCTAGAAGATTCCACATGAAATCCGTGTTTCATACTTTTTATGACTTTAATCTTAAATTAAAAATGTGATATTATGCTAGCTTCAAGCACACAGTCGTAATACAGTGTTAATGGCTATGGAAGGTTTGTTAGCATTCAATTTTTAATATACTTGGAGAGGAATTTCAGTGGTACAGAGCCTGATATTAGTAAATAAACTACATTTCTGAGGTAAATGTTGACGTTTCTGATAGTTTTGTCCCACTTTTATTGGGTCTTCAGCTATGTACACTATATTAAGAAAAGTTTTGGGACGTCTGCCTTTACATGCACATGAATGTAATATGGAGTTGCCCCGCCCTTTGCAGCTATAACAGCTTCAACTCTTCTGGGAAGGCCTTCCACAAGGTTTAGGAGTGTGTTTATGGGAATTTTTTTGACCATTCCACTAGAAGCGCATTTGTGAGGTCAGGCACTGATGTTGGACGAGAAGGCCTCGTTTTTGGACACGAGGGTGTCCCAAAACTTTTGGCAATATAAGTGTAGCTCTGTGCTGTCAGAGTTGTTAGCTAGCTTAAATGCTGGGAAACTGTGTATTACTTTTGCCTAGAAACACTGTCCTCTCTTCGACCACTTTATCAAAAGTGTTTATTTTCCCATTTTTAGAACACAAACCTATAATTTCCAATCAAATCCACTTTTGTGTTTCAAGAGACAACAAAGGTTGACATTTTTTGAAATGGTACGTTTCTAAATTTTGTGATTCAGTGTGTGGTTGATCTGTTTGCTGACAGGACGAACCCACAGCCATTTTGTTTCCCAGTGTCAAACCCTTCCCGGAGCCAACATGCCAATTCTGAAGAAGCTCCCCGGGAGGTCCAGGAGTAACCTCAGCAACAGTGATGTGATGCTTAAGCATAACCATGACAACAGTAAAACAATGCTACAGAGTAACCACGGCAACGGCGAGCTCATCCTTCCGCCATCCAGCCTCAACCCCTTTGACGATGTGGACCTGGACGTGGGTTGGAATGAGGAAGAAGGTGGGGTATGGGAGAGAGGGCGAGGCCTGACGAGGTCAACGCATGAGGGTGAGGTACTTGAGAATGAGGTCAACGCTGAGCTGCACGGAGGCCTGAAGGTCACGGACAGGTCGAAGGGCAGCTCTCCTCTGAGAGGGACACTGGAGAGGATATGCGGCTCGTCACCGCTGAAGACGTTGGGAAAACTGAGCAAGGGGCTGCGCATGACCAGACGAAACGTGTGGAGCAACACCCTGCCTGCCACGCCCACTACCGGGAAGGAGAAGAAGAAGAAGAATCATAGGAGGCCATCTGAGGAGATCATGACCCTGCTGAGGTCAGTGAATCATTTATTTAAAAATGAGATCAGAAGCAAGGATGTGAAGGTGTGTATGTGTTTGTGTGTGTGTTTAGGTGACGCTAGCTTTGGAAAACTAAACAAGCTAAACCTCAGTCACTATAAACGTCATGGCTGATCAAACACCATGTATTAAAATGAAACCTTCATTCACACCAGATTCTGCAAGATGCATGGTTGTTTATAATTAGCTTGTTTAGCGCCATGTGTGTGTGGTATGTGGTAGGTCTGTGTGGAAAGATTGGCTCTATTAATACCAGGTACATTGTTTCCCCTGGTGCAGTGGGCTGTGTCTCTCTTCCATCGTAAACACACAAACACACATCCGTTTGTTTATTTATAATACACAGAAAACCGTTTCGCAGGAGCGACACAATGAAATGCTCAGGCCATGTCCGTTCACCCCTACCTCTGCTTAATTAATTCTTATAGAGTTATTCAGGAAACTTGCTAAAGAACACACGCCTCGGGAAACACTCCTGGAGAGAGCAGATGAAATAAAAAAATAAAAAAACTATAGAGTTATAGATCTGTGGAAATGGAATGTGGGCTGTGTTTGGGAGAGCTGATGTATGAGTCCCTTTTTACTCATTCAGTTCTCCTTCCTCCTTCTTTAATTTCAGCATTTAGCATTTTAGCTGATGTCCAAGTTGTCAGTAGTCATAATGCTATACAGCGGAAGAAAAGATTTTGGGTGCAACAGACTTTCATTACTTATCTCTCCAAAACAGAAACAAAGGAAAACACTTGGACACAAAACTTTGTGCCAATTTGGTACCTCGATTACCTTTGGGCGAAAGGGAACATTGTGGAAGTCTGATCTTGTGCCAAACAATTCCACTCTTAAACCGTTACAAAGGCTGTTTCCCATAACCACCTGAACCCGGTTGGTTCTGTCAGGTTTAACCTCACCATCGTGGTATGAAGATAATAATGATGTCCTATGTTTGTGTTTTACGTGTGATAGTTGTTACACTGCTGAGTCCATCTTCACCTTTCCCTTCATCTGTTCCAGGCTAGCGGGCAGGAGGAAGAAGAGTGAGAGGAGGGAGAGTCTTCCCGAGGGGGAGGTGAACGGTGAGGATGATGAGGATGCCGACCGTCGACCCTCGTTCCTGCGCAGCCTGAGCAAACTCC
This sequence comes from Hemibagrus guttatus, assembly GCA_033459395.1. Lineage (NCBI taxonomy): Eukaryota > Metazoa > Chordata > Actinopteri > Siluriformes > Bagridae > Hemibagrus > Hemibagrus guttatus. The sequence continues at coordinate 1,773,828 of JAUCMX010000027.1, forward strand.
GCGGAGACTCCCTCACCAGCCACGACTCCCAGGAGGCAGAACAGGAGAACCCAGAGGAAGAGACGCCCATCAAGCGCAGGGAGCCGCTCTCAGGTGAGAACCTTGTTCCTTTTTGGTGCTTTGTGGCTTCTCTAACATTATCCTTCAGGTGTTTGATGTTGTTTTATGACATATTCTTGCTTCCATGTGAACAAATCAAGGCACCATGTGGAACGGGAATCTTTAAAAAATCATGAGGGTGAAAATTATCTTTGTTGTTCATGTCACTAGTTTTATATGGAAGCTACAAGGCTAAATTTGCAGTTGTGTTATTGTGGGCATTGTGTAATTTATGAACGGATGCTGAATAATGGCCCTGGATTACACAAGAAAACAAACAAGGTCACTGAAAGTGGGAAACGGGGAGAGAAAGCCGCGAGTGAAAACACGTATATGCCCTGACCCTTGTCTTTCCTCAACCTGTTTACGTCGCTGTTCTGTAGTCAGCACATCAGAATGAACAAGCACCAGGTCCTGACCTGACTGACGCCTTCTTTTCTTCCTTGTACGAGTGAAACAGAAAGTTCATTGACCTGAATGCTTAAACAGACCTGAATTACATGAACAGAAGTTTGAACACCTGTGAACCCTGATTCCTTTATTGGCAGCCCATCGACGTGCTCTCGGATTGCTAACAGGCTGGAAGTCTGTTCCATCTATGGCCGGAGACTTCATCACCTCACCTACAATGCTTTGCTCTTAATAAGTAGCTCGGGGTCTTAAGGTCCGTCTGAGTCATTGGCAATCAACCGAGAAAAAATCAGGAAACGACGTACATTCACTGAGCATTTGTCCTGATAAGACTTTCACCAGAGGCTGCGTCAATGCTCAAAGTGTTCTAATTGCAAGAACACCCTTAATGACAACAACACACTTTCACACAGTACATAATGCATTTCTCATGTTCTGAACACACCTCACACGACAGAGTGGGCTTTGATTTACGTTATTTCAAATCGTGGTTTGTACAAAATGTACCAGAACATTACAATCAACAAAGACGTATTTGGTGTCTAGTTCTTTGGTGTTAGTTTTACTTTGAAGCTATGACGTTAATGTAGTAAGCACATTTATAGTTTCATCATAAATTATATTACATATAAAACTATAAATAGCATGAGTACAGTATTAAGGCATGTTGTTTGAGGTACTTTTAACTATCTAGCCCAAATAACACAATCTGACAGGATTACTGAGAAGATTTTAAGTTAAATAAGGTAAATTTCCTTTTGATGGTCAGGTGAATCTCAGAAATGGTTGAAGAGTGTGTCTTTGAGCTTGTGTATGGACATCACGCTTAATAACACACCCACCATTAATGGTTCTGAGAACTGATGTAAATAGGTCCTACTGTATGGTTTAAATCTTTCACAGGTTGTTTTGATATAAATTTCTAAAATCATTTCTCTCTTTGTTCAGTCCTTGAGATCCTGCAGTTGGTGAATGAGCGAGACCTCTTGCTGGCCGACACTCACATCCAAGAGCTGGAGAGAGAGTGTGAACTTGACCCCACCCTTCTGCAAACACCGCCCACCACCCCAACAACCATGGCTGCAACCCCTCCCCCCCCATCTTCCCCTTTGTGGCTCTCCCTGGCGGGCCAATGTGATGACGAAGCTCCAAGTGCCTGGGACGCAAGCTTGAGGAAAATCAAAGATGTGGAGCTGCTCTACGAGGCACTGCAGCGAGAGATGTGGGATGTGGTGCGCGAGTCGCTTCGCCAGCCATGTGCGGGCCCCCAGCTCGGGCTAGTTGTGCTTGTGATCCAGCAGGAGGAGCACGCAGACCGTGTCTGGGCCTTGCGCAAGGAAGCTCAATCTGAGCTCCATGATGGGGCCCAGACTGACCTGCATGAGAAGGCCCCGTCAGACCTTTGTGAGAGGGCCCACTCTGACCAGCGTCAGGAGGCCCAGTCCAATCTGTTTGAGGGGGTCCGTTCCAGCAAGCGTCCCCGGAGACTGCGGCAAAAGTGGGCGGAGGCAGTTGGAGAGGCTGCTGATTGGTCACTGCCACAACCTGGGGGTATCACAGCTGGACAGATGGGCATGTTCCTGGACCGGCTAAGAGGACGAGTGGTGGAAGACATGGACGCAGCGAGGAGGAACGTGGTAGGAGTTTATCCGAAGGAGTTCTCTGTGTTTCAGGTGTACATGCAGAGCTACCACAGAGGTGTGGCCAAACGTCTCCGAACCATCACTGCAGGGCAAGTGCAGATCACTGATATCTACTCACTGCTCGACTGGGTCTACAACATCTACAACAGGTAGACTTTCTTCTACCATTTCCCTGAGAATGTTATAGATGTAGCCTCTGACTTTTAGAAAGTGTTTAAAATGTTTCTGGTCCAGAAATAAACCCTGCCCCTGATAAAACAGATATACCCAGTTTTTCTCTCTTTTCAAAAATACCAATAATTCTGGGCTCAGGTCATTTAGTGGAGACAGAAAATGTCTGTCTGTATTTTTATTGTAATTCATATCACAGGCAGGAAGGGGCTCCTGAAAATTACAAACTGCACCTTTAAGGACTTCTAAAAATAAAATATATAACATTTCAGATGTAACACAAAATCGGTTTCCTATATTTAGAGATCTTTATAACCACAGTATACACACAGCAACACATTTACAGTTTGTCAGTCTTGGGCTGTACCATTATGGCTGACTGGAGGGGTGTGTTGCAGGGATGTGCTGGGCACGGTGGGTGCTATGGGGTCTATGGACTGTGGAGCTCTTGAGCCATTGCTTCCTGCCGAGGTCATGGACAGACTGGAACAGGAGTGTCTCGACACCGTCTGGGTACACACATACGCAGCCACACACACACACACACACACATTTAATATACACAGGTATACACACTAACACACAGGGACACCATCACTGGAAGTGATTTCAAATGTAATGTAATCTGTGACCTGTGTGTGTGTGTGTGTGTGTGTGTGTGTGTGTGTGTGTGTGTGTGTAGGATAAGGTAACTATGGAGCTCTCTCAGGTTCTGGAGGACGAGGAGAAGCGATGGATGAAGACTTTACACATTGAGGAGTACCAGTCCGGCCTCGCACGTTCAATTATACAGGTAAAAAACACACATGTATGTTTATATATATATATATATATATATATATATATATATATATATATATATATATATATATATATACAGTGGGGCAAAAAAGTATTTAGTCAGCCACCAATTGTGCAAGTTCTCCCACTTAAAAAGATGAGAGAGGCCTGTAATTTTCATCATACGTACACTTCAACTATGAGAGACAGAATGAGAAAAAAAATCCAGAAAATCACATTGTCTGATTTTTAAAGAATTTATTTGCAAGTTATGGTGGAAAATAAGTATTTGGTCACCTACAAAAAAGCAAGATTTCTGGCTCTCACAGACCTGTAACTTCTTCTTTAAGAGGCTCCTCTGTCCTCCACTCGTTACCTGTATTAATGTCACCTGTTTGAACTTATCAGTATAAAAGACACCTGTCCACAACCTCAAACAGTCAGACTCCAAACTCCACTATGGCCAAGACCAAAGAGCTGTCAAAGGACACCAGAAACAAAATTGTAGACCTGCACCAGGCTGGGAAGACTGAATCTGCAATAGGGAAGCAGCTTGGTGTGAAGAAATCAACTGTGGGAGCAATTATTAGAAAATGGAAGACATACAAGACCACTGATAATCTCCCTCAATCTGGGGCTCCACGCAAGATCCCACCCCGTGGGGTCAAAATGATCACAAGAACGGTGAGCAAAAATCCCAGAACCACACGGGGGGACCTAGTGAATGACCTGCAGAGAGCTGGGACCAAAGTAACAAAGGCTACCATCAGTAACACACTACGCCGCCAGGGACTCAAATCCTGCAGTGCCAGACGTGTCCCCCTGCTTAAGCCAGTACATGTCCTAGTTTGCTAGAGAGCATTTGGATGATCCAGAAGAGGATTGGGAGAATGTCATATGGTCAGATGAAACCAAAATAGAACTTTTTGGTAAAAACTCAACTTGTCGTGTTTGGAGGAGAAAGAATGCTGAGTTGCATCCAGAGAACACGATACCTACTGTGAAGCATGGGGGTGGAAACATCATGCTTTGGGGCTGTTTTTCTGTGAAGGGACCAGGACGACTGATCCGTGTAAAGGAAAGAATGAATGGGGCCATGTATCGTGAGATTTTGAGTAAAAACCTCCTTCCATCAGCAAGGGCATTGAAGATGAAACGTGGCTGGGTCTTTCAGCATGACAATGATCCCAAACACACCGCCCGGGCAACGAAGGAGTGGCTTCGTAAGAAGCATTTCAAGGTCCTGGAGTGGCCTAGCCAGTCTCCAGATCTCAACCCCATAGAAAATCATTGGAGGGAGTTGAAAATCCGTGTTGCCCAGCGACAGCCCCAAAACATCACTGCTCTAGAGGAGATCTGCATGGAGGAATGGGCCAAACTACCAGCAACAGTGTGTAAAAACCTTGTGGCCACTTACAGAAAACGTTTGACCTCTGTCATTGCCAACAAAGGGTATATAACAAAGTATTGAGATGAACTTTTGTTATTGACCAAATACTTATTTTCCACCATAACTTGCAAATAAATAAAAATCAGACAATGTGATTTTCTGGATTTTTCTCATTCTGTCTCTCATAGTTGAAGTGTACCTATGATGAAAATTACAGGCCTCTCTCATCTTTTTAAGTGGGAGAACTTGCACAATTGGTGGCTGACTAAATACTTTTTTGCCCCACTGTATATATACACATGAGTGTAAGTGTGTGTGTGTATCTGGGTGCACATTATTCTTACTCAGAGAGATTATTATAGTTGTTATTATTATTATTATTATTATTATTATTATTATTATTATTACTGTGACTGATGGGACATTCTCATTACCATGAGTGATCAGAATTTATTGTTTGTGTGAGTGACTGGACGTTATTATTAGTGAACGTAATCACTCGTGTCATAAAGACGTGTGTGTGTGTGTGTATGTGTGTGTGTGTGTCTGTGTGTTGTCAGAGGCTGAAGGTGGACCTGGACAGATCGACTGGTGTCAGTCAGCCTTTGGGAGCTCGAGTGGCCAGGTGCACTCTCAAAGGGTTAGCCGACTTTCTTCACAGGTGAGGAGCAGGATGATGATGATGATGATGATGATGATGATGTGTGTGAAATTTTGGCAAAGAATTATTTTGTGTGTTTAGTTTCCAGAGAAAAGTGGAGATGTTCCACGAGACTCAGTCAGAATTCGGGGATCGAGCTGATGGTTATGTGTCCCGCACCATCGCTCTGGCCAACTGCGTCCCTCCCTTCAGGTCAGTTCAGGAGCTCTTCTGATTACACACATCTCTGTTATCTATAAACAAAACCAGTCTCACACACACACACACACACACACACACACACACACACACACACAAAATTTCACTGCAAGAAACTTCAAATGTAGTGTAATGTGTGACCTGTAATATGTATGTGTGTGTGTGTGTGTGTATGTTTGTGTGTTTGTGTGTAGGAGCTTTGTGGAGCGCTGTAGGCAGTGTGACCCCCTCGGCAGTGAAGACTCCTCCCACAGAGCGCGCTCATCACTCGAACGCATCATCAACCAGTCTGTACGAGTTCTCACCGACAGACTGTTTGAAAGCATTAGGGTAACACACACACACACACACACACACACACACACACACACACACAAATATGATTTTATGATTTTTTTGCCTTTGTGTGTGTTGTCTAGCAGTGTGTGTTCTCTGCCCTCTAGCCCTTCTTTGATAAACTGCTCAGAAAGAAATGGCTGAACAACACAGAGGCGTATGAGAGCATCGAGGCCTCCATCAAACAGCACTTTAAAAAGTTTCGCAGGATGGACTGTCCTCCCTATCAGGTACAACACACACACCCACACACACACACACACACACACACACACACCACAGAAAAACATCTGACAATAACCTGGATATTTCACTGAAATTTAAATAATGTACTGTATCTTTTATATCAGTTAACTGATTCAATTACTCAAGCAAAAAGATTCATGATGAATTGACTCATTGATATATTAAATAATTTGCACATTGATATATATTCAATGTCTTATTGACTCACTTTCTTAGTGAATTACTGAGTCATTGTCTGTGACTTATTGATTCATTGATATGTCGACTTATTGATTCATTGACTGATTGATTTATTGACTCATTGGCATATTGATTTATTTACTCTCAGGCCATTTGACTCCCTGAATATTTGACTCGTTGACTCATTGATCTGTTGACTCACTGATTGATTGACTTGTTGACATAATGACTCATTGACACATTGACTTATTGATTCATTGATTTGTTGACTTATTGATTCATTGACTGATTGATGTATTGACTCACTGACATATTACCCTTTGACTTGATGATTTGTTGAATCACGGATCCATTTACTCTTAACTGATTGATTGACAGACACTGGTGAACGAGGTGCACAGGCGGGTCATGGTGGAATATGTTCGCGCCATCATGAGGGGGCGGGTCATCTGCACATCACTCAAAATGAGGAAGAGACTCGCATTCCGACTGCAGGATGAGACCAGACAGCTCAAAGCACTTTTTAAAGACCTGGTATATACACACACAGACACAAACCCAAATACATACAAATACATTGATCATTGTGTTCTCTTGACAATATCACACACATTCTGTTCACTTTCATTGATGTTAAACTTTAAATAAAACATTAAGAAGAACCTCAGCGTGGTTGCTAAATCTTAGCCGCAGTTCCAAGAAAATGCGAGAACAGCCAGAGTCAGCTGAGCTTTGTATTTTTTCCTGAGTGTCCGTGTTAGAGTGCATGAGCAGCGCCATTCGTATCTGTCCAGTGTTTCACTTAAATAACCCGTCCATCATTTTAACGGAAAACAGGAAGTGGGCCACTTGGGCACTTCCTGCCTGCTGTCTTTGAAGGCTTTCTGCAGCTTAGAACTGTTTCCGTGGAAATGCCCAAACAAGCTTTTAATTCCACAGAGGATATTTAGTTTGCGGACAAGAGCGAGAGCGTTGGAGGATATTTATGGCTCATGCCTATGTGAAACTCCTCTGAGTAGCATAAAGGGGTTAGAATCGGACTCGGAGGAGCTCTGAACTCCAAATTCCCAGCATACAAACTCCAGTCGAGACACAGCAAAAGGGAAACATTCAAGCTTATCAATCATTTTACTTACACTAGCCTACAGGATCACTCAAATTATTAAGTATTGATGAGCTAATTTTCAATTCTCTCTCTCTCTCTCTCTCTCTCTCTCTCTCTCTCTGTCCCTCTCAGGAGTCTACCTGTTCCTGGCTGGATAATGTGATTGGTCACCTGGCTGACATCATCCTCCTGGAGGACACGCCATCTATTCAGATGGAGGTGGGAGTGCTGGTGAAGGAGTTCCCAGATATTCGGTATGAATCACACACACACACACACACACACACCATAGAAAAACATCAGACATTAACATGGATATCTCATTGAAATTCATAATGTACTGTATCTGTGGGATTACTTAACTGATTCAATTACTCAAGCAAAATGATTCATGATGAATTGACTCATTGATATACTAAATAAATTGCACATTGACATATACTCAATTGACTCACTTTCTTAATGAATTACTGAGTCTTTCAGTAATTGACTTATTGATTTAGTGGCTCATTGACTGATTGATTTATTGGCTCATTGACATATTGACTTATACACTCACAGGCCATTTGACTCCCTGACTATTTGACTCATTGACTCATTGAACTGTTGGCTCACTGACTGACTAACTTGATCAATCATCAGGAAAAGCTGCCAATATTACAGACAGACTAACAGACATTGGTTTTTCACTGGGACTGCCAGTCTTAGTCAGTCTCTCTCACACACACACACACACACACACACACGTATTTATTTGATCCATGATTAATCAACAATTAAGAAAAGCTGCCGCTACTACAAGCAGACTGACGGACAGAGAAGCCAATCCTTCTTCAACAGTCACACACACACACACACACACACACACACACACAGAACAGGACGTTTCTCTGCAGCGTGCAGCAGAAACACGATCCATTACTCAGCGTTATCTCTTCGGACCCTTTAACACCCTGAGCGCTTCATCATTTTTATAACAGCCGTATGAAGTGCAGAGCTGGCAGACGGAAGCGAGCGGCTCTGAACTCTGTCTGTCACAGGCGCACTTCATTCAGAAATAAGTGAACCTCTCGACCCCAACCTCTTCCTGTCTCTGCAGAACGGCTATTTTTCACAACACCCTTCACCTTCCTGAACTCTTAAGAATGTCTCGCCGAAAATAGTCCCCGTGGAGATGGAGGGTTGTGACACGCCTCGGTGCCAAATTCCCTACGAATAGCGCAGAGACTCAGCTGGCACGAGAGGAGGAGGTGTGTGAGGAAAAGCCGGGACAAAGGGAGTCTTAAACCTAATGTGTGTTTTTTAATTTTTTTTTGGTTAAAAATGTGTCTGAACACCTGCGAAAACAAAAAAGAAAAAGAAAAGAAATGCTTCCTGTGACTGGAGAAAATAGTACTGCATTGACTAGGAGAAAGTTAGCAAAAATAAGACTCCAGGAAAAGCTACGATACAAACTAAGCAAATAATGAGCCATTTTTTTAAACAAAAAAATCAGCATTTTATGGCCCCGCCCCCCTTAGTTATGGCCCGCCCCTAACAGCGTTCGTGTATTGGGACTCAACGTGCTTGTGTGTGTTTGTTTAGTCAATTGCCAAAGTGTAAAAAGTGACACTGCTCAGACTAAACATGCTAAAAGACCGAACCCTGGAGTCAGTGAGATTTATTCTGAAGAGTGTATGAAGCTTAAGTCATCAATTTTTGTTAAGAAACTTTGAATTTTGAAAATGCAATTTAAATTGATTAAAAGTGAAAGATGACATGGAAGACATGGAAGGCTTGTTTGAAGACCAACCCTGTGTGTGTGTGTGTGTGTGTGTGTCAGTGTGTGAGAGAGAGACAAAGGAGAGAGAATCAAACAGTTGAGAGTTAGGAATTGCGTGTGAGGAAGATATACAGAGACAGAGAGATAATGTGCACATTTCCGTGATCCTGTTATTCAGTGTACAGGGTCTCAGGGACGGTTTGATTGACGTGAACCGTAAATCCTTCTTACAGGCCATTCTGACGGAATGTGTGTGTGTGGTGTCATTGGCTGGCAGTGCTCCTGTTTGCTGACGCACAACTCGGCTCCGCCAACAGGAAGCCACTGTGTACTACTTCCTGTACTTGCCAGGTCACAGGAGACTCGCTGGTGCCATCACTCCGAAAAGATACACACACTAACGCTAAAACATTCCAGTGAAGACACTGGTTCTATACACACACACACACACACACACACACACACACACACACTTGGCAGTTCTGTGTAAACAGATCAAAGTGATACTTGTGACCCTGCATATGGTCACTGCTTCCTGTTGCTGATTGTCTCTGTCAGTTAAACTCGGACAGTTTCAGTGTCATTGCAGCATGATAACACAGGTCTCAGATCAGCTACTCGAGATGATGGTTTAAGCTGACTGTAAGTCTCAGGACTCTTCCAAATCTTTGGCCAAAGTTTCATTTTTGTAGTTTTTGTCCAACAGCAAATGATTGCATGTGTATCGATGAGATACAATATAAAACATTTTGCAGAAAATAAAAAAGTAGTGGTAAGACCCACCTCCTTTACTTGGACTGACTGATGCAGAGGCCATGCCTCTTTTACTTGGACTGACTGATGCAGAGGCCATGCCTCTTTTACTTGGACTGACTGATGCAGAGGCCACACCTCCTTCACTTGGACTGACTGATGCAGAGGCCACGCCGCCTTTACTTGGACTGACTGATGCAGAGGCCACGCCTCCTTCACTTGGACTGACTGATGCAGAGGCCATGCCTCCTTCACTGGGACTGAAATGCACATGCCTCCTTCATGAGAACAAAGCTAGAGAACCAGGGGAGAATCGGGATGAAACGGGATAAAAACAAATTATTTCTTTTTATTCTTTCAGGAGGAAGCATGTCTCTGCTGTACTAAACGTCAGAGGGATGGTCCAGCAGGCAGAAAGACAGGAGATTCTCGCCGTTGTCCGAGACTTTGAGACCAGCAACAGCCCCACCCAGGTTTCCAGAGACCACGCCTTGTTCTCTGAGATCACTGTGGCAACGGACATGCCCTGTCTGGGACTGGTTCTGATCCGTTTTGGACTGAGGGTGTCATCATGGGTGTCGAGTGCCCGACCTCGCAGGAGACGTCCCACAAGGTTCTCGAGCCGGAGAGCAGATGATGTGAATGAACACGTTACACAAGAGAACCAATAACATCTCACTAACCAGTTACACAAGACAATGAGTCACTAGTCAACAAGTCAACATGTTACAGAAATCAGCCTAGACGTAAAAAAATAAAAAATTACATACAGACTCACAAACTTGCTCTTTAGTATGTAAAAATTGCTCAGGCGTTTTCCCAGAATGTTTATGGTGGACATGCATCCTTCATACTTTACATTATCTGTCATTAACTGTCAAAAGGTTTCAACCTACACTGAATTATTCGCCTCATAGCTAGCTAAAAATCCGATTTGCATTTGTAGATTGCCAAATCTAGTAACTGACTTTAGAATAACCTGCTAGTTAGCATCAGTTAACAGAAAAATGGTTCAGGTACGCCAATAAACTAGCGAGAAATAGCAGGTATGTCTTGTACAGGCAGCAGCCACATACGATGACACTGTAATCCGTTCTGAACCTGAACCAGGTTTTGGTTTTGCTCGCTAATAAGGTGCTGCCTCCAGAATGGAACAACCAAATATTATAGACACGTGAGCGGTGTTTAATTTAAGTGACACTAAAAACACCACAACTACACAAGACACAAACTGAGTAGTCGAATCCATGCGTTCCACAAGACAAGCGCAGGAAGAAATAGAAAAATGTGACCCTCACGTTTCTTTGAGGCAGGAGGATTCAAACAGGAAGTACTCTCCATTATTCACACAGCGAACAGGAAGTAGACTAAATGACCGCCGAGTCATCAGTCCCTCAGTCTGACACAGCTAATGGTTCCTCCGGTGGAAACAGAGCTCTAATTCCAGTTCACGGCAAACAATGGAGCTCGCTCTTGAATAGACACAGGGTCTCGTCCCATTTTAATCCAAATTGCACTCATGTGCATTGTTAAACCGTTTAGTTAAATAACATATAAAAAAGTAAACGCTTACAAGATATCCTTATTCCATCTCAGACATAGGATGCACTGAATGAAAAAGTGATTTCCGGATGAACTGGTGCACGAGTTTATACAAATCCAATAGGGAAGGGTTTCAATTATGAGATTTTTTTCCATTATTTATATATCCTCCTGACTACCAGGAAAAAATAAATGTCCCGAATACTTGTTTTTTAAACTTTCCCAATTGTTTGGAAGGTAATGATAATACTAAAGACATTTTTGGTCTCATTTGAAAGTGCTAAACGTCCTCTTTAGAGCACACAAGGAGTTGGCTCAGTAGTATGCAGGGTGTAGAAGATATTAAGGTTGACAAATGTCCTCTACAGAGGACAAATTTGAACTGTGGGTAGTCAGGAGGATATAGAAAGCAGTTACTGTGGAAAACATTGTGTTTATTGGTAATGCTTATCTTGAATAGCTAGCTAGGCTAATCAGTGCCACTGGAAGTGTGAATATGGGTCACTCCCAGGATCGAAGGTTTAATTTGTCAGTAGTGCACTTTAGTAGGTTCTGTGATTATTGGCATATTATGAGATTATTACTTGTCACACTGATACTATGACGATCGGTATGATCTGAAAATCGTCATGTACTGTCCTCTGATTGGTGGAGGAGCATCGAACCAGTGCTCAAACTCAACATGAAAAATTTTCCTCTCTGACAGAACTTTGGTGTCGGCCAGCTTTGCATCTTGGAGCGGTGGTAGCTCAAGTGGTTAAGGCTCTGGGTTGTTGATTGGAAGATTGGGGTTCAGGCCCCAGCACCACTGAGCTGCCACTGTTGGGCACTTAAACAAGGCCCCCAACCCCCCCTGTTCCTGGGGCGCTGCATCATGGCTGACCCTGCACTCTGACCCCAACCCCTAAGGATGGGATATGTGAAGCAAGAATTTCACTGTGCAGTATTATATATGTTACAAATAAAGGCTACCTAACTTAATCATCTGCTTTATAAAGATGTATGTAATGAGGAAGTTGATGGCTTCATGAGTGAGTAAACAGGAAGCTGGAATATGGTTTTCGAGAGCAAGTGTGTTTAATGAAAGAAGCATTAGCGCTCTGTAGGTTCTGCAAGTCCTCGAGGCTCGGGAATGATCTTTCTTTGAAATTTTCAGCATGTCCATCATCATGAATCTTAACACAAAACTCACACTAGTCCATACTGAGTTGAAAGATTTCAGCATAACATATACATTCAAGCCTTTTTTTTTTAATGCACGATAGTCCAAAAGAAAGAGTTTGTCATTAAAGAAGTATTTTCAGTAACTGTACTCAATCATATTCCTATGTGCATCCTTCTAAATAGCTGGTCTTGAACTTTATCTATTCAATTATTTGTGCAGTTTCTTTGTGAAATCAATTGAATGATATGAACTGAAGTGATGTGAAACATTATTGGGATTTATTCTAACGTTTTCAGTGGAAATAAATGAATAAAATAAACACCCATTGACTGGGTATGAAAGCAAAAAACCCCTGTGTCTTCATTTTAGTTCATAATAATCACCTTCCTGAATTCCTCATGTTGTAGTGGGATCTGAAAGGAAGGTTCTCCATGGGCTCTCTGGATAACAAAGGGTTCTTAGTTGAGAATAAAGGGTTCGACTTGGAATCTTTTTGGTTGTGAAACAATTGGTTGTGTCCTTTTACATGGGACATGTACATGTTCCGGGGGGCACGGTGGCTAAGTGGTTAGCACATTTGCCTCACACCTCCAGGGTTGGGGGTTCGATTCCCACCTCTGCCGTGTGTGTGGAGTTTGCACGTTCTCCCCGTGCCTTGAGGGTTTCCTCCGGGTACTCCGGTTTCCTCCCCCGGTCCAAAGACATGCACTGTAGGTTGATTGGCATCTCTAAATTGTCCGTAGTGTGTGACTGTGTGACTGTGTGAGTGAATATGAGAGAGTGTGTGTACCCTGCGATGGGTTGGCACTCTGTCCAGGGTGTATCCTGCCTTGATGCCCAATGATGCCTGAGATAGGCACAGGCTCCCCGTGACCCGAGTATAGATCGGATAAGCGGTAGACAATGAATGATTTGAGGAATGTACATGTTCCCTCAGAGGGACAACTGAAGAACCATCTAGTCTTCTTAACTTTCAAACTATTAGGGAAAAATTTGGTATTTATGACAAAACAAGTGCTCTGACCTGATTTGTTTTGAGAGATAACCTGGGATCTTTACCTCAAACAAGAAGATCTAGGTTTAATGTTTTTTAATAAAAAAGTCCCTTTGACTAAACACTGTGTTTGTTACTGTAGCTATCATGGGGAAAATGGAGTTTATGTTTATTCTGAGGGATAAATTAAGTATTTAAGCCAAAGTATTCTGGCTAGACTGTTATAATGGATTAATGGGGTGTTTAGGATATGGACAGTGCTTTGGCTGACCACTTTTTGTAGGGTATGTGGTATTTTGGTCAACCAAGGTGTTTGGATGTAAAAAATGAGGTACCTTTTTTAAACAGATATTTATTTCTATGAGCAAATGTGATATTTTGACTACATTTACATTACATTATATTGACTACATTTAAATGCAGATGCTCTTATCCAGAGCGACGTGCAAGAGTGCTTTGAAGTCTCCATCAATGAATACATTAACACTGGTTCAATAGGTCACAGACTTAGGATACCATTAGCCTACAAACTGTTTACTTTTAATATATTGACATAGAATAATACATAAAACATGGAAAAACAAGAGCTAGTTTAAGTGTTTCAGGAAGAGGTAGGTCTTCATCTGTTGTTTAAAGATGGTCAGTGACTCGGCTGTACTGGACATCTAGGGGAAGTTTATTCCACCACCTCGGTGCCCGAACAAAGAAGAGTCTAGATGTATACCTACCTCTTACCCTGAGAGATGGTGGGATCAGTCAAGCAGTGCTAGGAGATCAGGTGCGAGGTGTAGTGTGAAGAGTAATAAGAATAGTAAGATGTAAGATTTGAATGTTATTATTAAGAAATGATACGTGTTGCCCAGAAAGTTAGTTTGCCAAATGGTTATGGTAGAAAATGTTGAAACAAAGTCTTAAGGCCAAATCATTTGGACTGACAAAGTTATGGTAGATAAACGGGGCCAAATAAGTGGTTCAGGATCAAGGGTAATGGTAAATTTTGTGTGGGTAATTGGGGGGAAATGGTAGACATTAGCAGAGACGAAGGGATTTTGGTGAGACGGTTAGATAAAGAGGATGAATTATTTAGGTGAAAGTTCTCTTTTCAGGTAAACAGTGTTTGTGTTTGGGGTAAAGAGTTTTTGTTTAGTTTATGTTTTGTGTGTAGTAGGAGGTTTGGGAAGTGAAAAGGGTTTTACAAGGGTACACAAGCGCTTCCTGTTGTGCTGTGAGGTGCCAAACGGATCCTCCGATCAGAGCCAAGTTTACAAACCAGCGCAGGCGGCTACATCCTCTCTCTCACACAGCAACGCACTTTCATCTGTAACAAAGCACTGTCCTAGAATAGCACACACACATGCACACACACACACGGTTCTTGGAATGCCCAAGCACAAACTCACAAACACACTTCGAGGTGTCGCGATGATTCATTAGCATTAAATTAGCATAATGTTAGCTTTGCACACATCTTGATCGTTTTCTCAAAGATGGCCTTGGCCCATGATTCTTAAACAGCAAGACTTGCTCTTCCTCCAGCGGCCTGTTGTCGCAACCAGTAGCATTGTGGGTAATGGATTCATCAGATACTCCAATCAGTGAAACCTGATGAAACACGGGAAATTGGGACGCCTCCGAGCGCTGGGGTAGAATTCCCAGAAGCCGGTTCCAGGCTTCCTGTCATTATGGATCTCAAACCTTTGGAACCTCGAGGCAGGAACGTCGAGGAGGAACTTTTCAACATCTGGTCTTTTTTATTAACTCTCCCTCTCTTCCTCTCTCTCTCTCTCTCTCTCTTTCTCTCTCTCTCTCTCTCTCTCTCTCTCTCACTCTGTGTCTTGTTTCACTCTCTGCCTCATTGTCCCTCTCTTTTTAAGCCACTTTGAAGTTTCAGCAATATTTTGACGATTCTAATAAAACCATGTCCTCCATGTCACATTATATGCTTAAGATCCTTGCTGTTGATCTGTGAGTAAAGAAAATGAGGTTCTGTTTACTTCATCAGTCAGAGTGAAACGGAAATCCGACAACAGGCTTGCATAAACATTCTTCAAATTCTATTTTTTTTCAGACAAAAATTCAGACAAATATTTTTTTTGTCTGTTAGGATGTTTTGCTGTGATCCCAGATTTTAAGCAGCCAGAATTTTGTCATCAGCTGTTCAAAACTCTTTGTTTGCCTCTCGCCGTAATTCTTTTACTTTTAATATCACTGGCTATCTGACACTAGCTAAACTAGCAAGCTAGCTAACATCAGGTAAGCTTTTTTATTAGGCTCAACTGCTTTTGTGTCATTTTAATCATTAGCCTGTTCACTAGCAAACTAGCAAAGGTTACGAACTCCCCTAACCTAGCTTGATGACGCTGTCATAGCAGGATGTGGCCACAAAATGTCTGACTGACACTGTGGTACAGTAATGGCTCCCGGGTGTGGCTGGGATGATTAATCGTTTTTCTCTTGATCCCTTTTAAATGTGTTTCCTGTTGTCAGGAAAGTCGGCAGCCTCTGATTCAGCCTCATGGTTTGTGATGGATCTTAATCATCTCATCCAAGATATTTGTTGATAGCATAAATATACCTGCGCCTGCAGTGAAGCGATAATCATATCCGTTTATTTTTCCATTGTGTGCCGGAGGGTGAGTAGCGGTACCTGCCTTCCTCCGGCTTCTTTAGGACACTGGTGGTGGTTATAAATACAGTTGATGATGTCACACTTTGTAAACAGTCGTCGGGGTGAGTGACACGCTCTTTCCTGCGGGTAAACATTCTTAAGGTTTCAAGAATCCTGAGAACGACGCACAGACTTTTTATGTCTGTGTATATACAAAATGAATTATTTATAATGGTACACATCCTGCTGTCTAGCCAACCTGGCAAACATCACACACACAAACACACTTACTTAACTATAACAATACACACTTTTCAGTCATACACAGTCATGAGACCACAATAAAAATAATTGTAAAGCAGTAAAATCCGGCTCTGAGTAATTATTAGTAAGACCTTCAACAGAGGAAGCTTGTGTGAGAAACTCGGAAGTACTGAGCTGGAAAAACCCAGAAGGATCTGTTTTTCTGAAGATTTTCTGACATATCATACACAAAAAAATCAATTTCTGTATCTGTATCCATTCATTGCTCCAATTATTTACAGAACTGAAGTGGGTGTGGCTTAATCAAGATCAGGGGTAGAAATGTCAGCGACATTGCCATGTGACATTTTCCTCAGCCTTAGCTATATTCATCATAAATTTGGTCTTTCTTTGTCCTGACCACTTCCTCATGCCTGCATGTACCCAGTGAATCCCAGTCCTGATACACACATGCCCTCTGATTCTCTCCAGCAATTGTTCCTACTCATAATAAAGTATTTTTATTCGATTAAATCTGAATTTTATGTATCACATTCAAATGATACATGTGAATATGTGCTATTACCTTTTTTACTTATAGAAAGTTGAGTAATGCTATGAAAAAACTTGTTGCTAGGTGACTGGGAACTAATATATTAATGATTAAAGTTGTTTGCTACACTAGAAAGTCAAATGTAGACAATGGTAAAGGCCGAGAAACTGTAAAAAGGACACAAACTAAGAGAACGTCCACCTTTACCTCAGGTCTGTTAACAGATTTCTAATAAAAGGCGGCGTATTAATAAAATTCCAATAAAATTCCACTTAGCGTCGATGGCTACTCTGAATTAGTATTTATTAGCAACCTAACGTGATTTTTTGCTACACTAGAAAACCATTTAGTCAAATACAGACCATGTAAAGGCCCAGCGACTGCCAAAAGGACACAAACCCTTAGAGAACGTTCACATTTACCTCAGATATGTTATCACATTTTTAATAAAAGGCGGCGTATTAATAAAATTCCACTAAAATTCCCTTTAGCATCTTATTGCTACTCAGAATTACTATTTGTTAGCCACCTAACTTGATTTTTTGCTACACTAGAAAACCATTTAGTCAAATGCAGACAATGTAAAGGCCCCGCAACTGCAAAAAGGACACAAATCCATAGAGAACCATATTTACCTCAGATCTGTTATCAGATTTCTAAAAAAAGGCTCTGAATAAATAAAAGTCCACTTAGCATCTATGGCTACCCAGAATTAGTATTTATTAGTGACATAACATGATTTTAATCTAGCCATGGGGGTCACAGTACAGTGTCCTCTGTGTCGGTCCCAAGCCCAGATAAATAGAGAGGGTTGCGTCAGGAAGAGCATCCGGCGTAAAACATTGCCAAATTTGATCATGCGAATCGTCAGTACAAATTTCATACCGAATCGGTTGAGGCCCGGGTTAACAACAACCTCCACCGGCGCCCTGTAGGTCAAATTGGGCTACTGTTGGTGGAAGAAGTAGAGGAGGGAGGAGAGTGCACAGACAGAGAGAAAAGAGGAAAGGTAAGAGTGTAGGACTGAGAATAGGAACTCTGAATGTTGTTATTATGACAAGGAAAGGTAGAGAGCTGGCTGATATGATGGAGAGAAGGAAGGTGGATATACTGTGTGTTTTTCTTTGGGAGTGACAAGATTGGACAGGATTAGGAACGAGTACATCAGAGGGACAGCTCATGTTGGACGTTTGGGGGACAAAGTTAGGGAGGCCAGATTAAGATGGTTTGGACATGTTCAGAGGAGGGAGAGTGAGTATATTGGTAGGAGAATGTTGGACATGGAGCTGCCAGGCAGGAGGCAAAGAGGAAGGCCAAAGAGGAGGTATATGGATGGAATTAATGAGGATATGAAGCTAGTGGGTGCAAGTGTTGAGGATGCAGAAGATAGGGATAGGTGGAGAGAGATGATTCGCTGTGGCGACCCCTGAAGGGAAAAGCCGAAAGAAGAAGAAGAAGAAGAAGAAGAAGAAGAAGAAGAAGAAGAAGTGACATAACATGATTTTCTGCTACAGTAGAAAACCATTTAGTCAAATGCAGATAATGTAAAGGCCCAGCGACTGCAAAAAGGACACAAATCTATAAAGAACGTCTACATTTACCTCAGCTCTGTTATCAGATTTCTATTATAACTAAAATTGTATAACTAAAATTCCACTTAGCATCGATGGCTACTCAGATTTAGTATTAGTTAGCATCCTAGCTTGACTAGGCAAAGACTGTAATAGATCTTGTCTGGATATTGTATTTCACACACATTTAGCTAAGTAATACAGTGTTTTTTCTTCCTCTCTAATCGTTTTCTCGATGCAAAATCAGCTTTTCCTTCATTATTTTTTTTCTCTTGATAATATATCTGACTGATGAGAATCTTTTTTCTCTTTTTCCTTTTTTTAGTCAGATGAAACAAACACTTCACACAAACGCACACACACACACACACACACACACACACACACACACACACACACACACACACACCCCGGACTACTAGAACGCTCTTTTCTTCTGTTTTCAACTGAAGAAAAGACCTGACCTGCTCCGTACAGCAGTATTCTTCTTCTTATTAAAGGTTTTGATGTGACGCTGATAAACCTGAATAATAACGTCAGCAAGGTCTGGGTGATGAATTGTTTCCTCCTTGATCTGTTTTAAATGTGTTTCCTGTTGGCAGGAAAACGGGCAGCTTCTAATTTAACCCTTTGCTTTGCTTCAAGTGGATCTTAATCGTTGTGTAAATATACTTGTGCCTGCTGTTAAATAACAAGTACATCTGTATTTATTTCCACTGTGAGGGTCACGAAGGCTGGATTTCAGAAATATCCGAAAGCTCTATCTTGATGCTGATTCGCGGCTCATGAAGAAAAACATATTAGCGTAAACATTCTTGAGGTAGTGAAGGGATTCTTTCTGTCCGTTAGCATGTTTCCTTCACGCCATCATCGCTACCCTGTTTTCCTGTTAAAGGATTTTGTATGAACTTAGCATACTGAGAGTTTAGAGGAAGATTTCTCAGCAACAGTAAAATCAAGGCAACGTAAAGTGTACAACGTAAAGTCAGCTTTAGGTAGGAGGCGTGGCCTAAAGTCAACGGTTGTTTACGATGATTCTTTTTAAAAAAAAATAGGAAATCTGATATAAAAACGTATTTTCCGGAGACTAAGTAACAATTTCACGTCAGAATGAACCTTACACAAATGAACCTACACAGTGATGGGGTTCAGTATACAGGGACCTCAGATGTAACACACACACACACACACACACACACACACACACACACACACACCTGGAACAATCCTTATCTTTAATATCTCCACACTAGCAAACCAGTATGAAAGGAAAGTACCGTGATTCTAAGTACACATGTACACACACACACACACACACACACACACACACACACTCTTCTCATGGTTTGGGTGTATTTATTTGTTCTGTTTTTTCCATATAAGCAGTCAGGAGTATTAATACCTCCTTAAGACACCACAACAACGAGCAGCCTCAGGAAAAAATACTCCATACTTATTAATAGTTGGCATGGGTGGAGTGTGTATGTGTGTGTGTGTGTGTGTGTGTGTGTGTGTGTGTGTGTGTGTGAGTGAGAGGGTACATCTGATGTGTACAGGGTGGACAAGCGGACATCCTCAATAAGAGGACTCTTGTTACAGAGGGACAGGGTGAAGACCCCAGTACTCACACGCACACGCACACACACATACACACACACACATAATATGCTGCCAGGTGAGCACTATTGAGCTCTATTGTTTTAATGTCAGCACTCGATCAAGTTAATTCTTCAGTGAACTTCTCTGCACTTGTTCTTGTTCGTCATTTTTCCCCTCCACGTTTCCTCTCCTCCGCTCTCGGTCTGCGCAGAGGCAGAAAGAAAAAACACTTCGTGTTTGTACAAAGTGTGAGTTTTTTCAGCCAAATCCGTAGCAGGAAGCTTGGCACATAGAGATCCTGAGCACATCCATCACGATCCGGCGACGTCGCTGTACAAAACGATTGCGCAGGAGTTAAAAACAACATGTCACAGGAATAAAACATACCATGCTTCGGGGTGCTGAGATGAAGCGGAGATCCTGTTAGCATGCTGAAGTTGAATGTTTCCCCATAGCATTTTATTCCTTTGACAATGATTACAACGGTTTATAGAGTAGTTACAGGTAAGCGTTTGGAGTGTCTGTGAAACACTCTGTCGCTTACAGTATAGCAGCTGCAAACAGCAGTTCCTCATCAGCTCGGGGTTTTTGATTGTGTTTTTGTCTTAAAATAGAAGTACACAAATGTTCATCTGAGAAAAAAACATGATTTTATATCGAGTAATCAATTATCTATCTATCTATCTATCTATCTATCTATCTATCTATCTATCTATCTATCTATCTATCTATCTATCTATCTATCTGTCTGTCTGTCTGTCTGTCTGTCTAGTCTATCTGTCTTTATCCATCTATCTATCTATCTATCTATCTATCTATCTATCTATCTATCTATCTATCTATCTATCTGTCTGTCTGTCTGTCTGTCTAGTCTATCTGTCTTTATCCATCTATCTATCTATCTATCTATCTATCTATCTATCTATCTATCTATCTATCTATCTATCTGTCTGTCTGTCTGTCTAGTCTATCTGTCTTTATCTATCTATCTATCTATCGATCTATCTATCTATCTATCTATCTATCTATCTATCTATCTATCTATCTATCTGTCTGTCTGTCTGTCTATTTGTCTATCTATCTATCTATCTATCTGTCTATCTGTCTGTCTGTCTGTCTGTCTGTCTTTCTATTTATCTATCTGTCTAGTCTATCTATCTATCTATCTATCTGTCTGTCCGTCCGTCCGTCCGTCCGTCCGTCCGTCCGTCCGTCCGTCCGTCCATCTATCTGTCTGTCTGTCTTTCTATTTATCTGTCTATCTATCTATCTATCTATCTATCTATCTATCTATCTATCTTTATCTATCTATCTATCTATCTATCTATCTATCTATCTATCTATCTATCTATCTATCTATCTATCTATCTATCTGTCTGTCTGTCTGTCTGTCTGT
Organism: Hemibagrus guttatus; assembly: GCA_033459395.1. Classification (NCBI taxonomy): domain Eukaryota; kingdom Metazoa; phylum Chordata; class Actinopteri; order Siluriformes; family Bagridae; genus Hemibagrus; species Hemibagrus guttatus. The sequence goes on from JAUCMX010000027.1 coordinate 1,795,234, forward strand.
CTGTCTTTCTATTTATCTGTCTATCTATCTATCTATCTATCTATCTATCTATCTATCTATCTATCTATCTATCTGTCTGTCTGTCTGTCTATTTTGTCTGTCTGTCTGTCTGTCTATCTGTCTAGTCTATCTGTCTTTATCTATCTATCTATCTATCTATCTATCTATCTGTCTGTCTGTCTGTCTGTCTGTCTGTCTGTCTGTCTGTCTGTCTAGTCTATCTGTCTTTATCTATCTATCTATCTATCTATCTATCTGTCTGTCTGTCTGTCTGTCTGTCTGTCTGTCTGTCTTTCTATCTATCTATCTATCTATCTATCTATCTATCTATCTATCTATCTATCTATCTATCTGTCTGTCTGTCTGTCTGATTGTCTGTCTGTCTGTCTATCTATCTATCTATCTATCTATCTATCTATCTATCTATCTATCTATCTATCTGTCTTTCTATCTGTCTGTCTGTCTGTCTGTCTTTCTATCTATCTGTCTGTCTGTCTGTCTGTCTATCTGTCTAGTCTATCTGTCTTTATCTATCTATCTATCTATCTATCTATCTATCTATCTGTCTGTCTGTCTGTCTGTCTGTCTGTCTGTCTGTCTGTCTGTCTGTCTGTCTGTCTATCTATCTGTCTGTCTGTCTATCTATCTGTCTGTCTGTCTGTCTGTCTGTCTGTCTGTCACTATCTATCTATCTGTCTATCTGTCTGTCTGTCTGTCTATGTATCTATCTGTCTATCTACTCAGAGAGTTTGTATATCACTGTTTCACTTCTCGATTTTATCTCATACTTCCTCAACAACCGAATATTTAGTTGTTATTTATTTATTTATTTATTTGTTTGTTGATTTCAGTTGAAATTTCTCGTGTGTAAGTGGGTGACAGCCTCGCAGCCCGTGCCATTTAGCTCAGCTTTTCCGATTCCTGGTTGTTTGATGTGTGTTAATGATTCCCGGGATACAGCGCCGGGACTTCAGAAGGTCACAGCACGTCAGTGAGGATGCGGCCGAGTTTCCTCAGAATCACTGACAGAATCATGATCCAGCATTTCATCCCTTCATCCTGCTTCCAGCTGGAACAGGGTGGCTTCAACTTCACAAGAAGAATGAGTGAGGGAATGAGTGTGTGTGTGTGTGTGTGTGTAAATAAATGGCTGAGTGAATGAGTGTGTGTGTGTGTGTGTGTGTGTGTGTCGTGCAAATAAATGGCTGAGGGAATGAGTGAATGTGTGTGTGTGTGTGTGTGTGTGTGTGTGTAAATAAATGGCTGAGTGAATGAGTGTGTGTGTGTGTAAATAAATGGCTGAGTGTGTGTGTGTGTGTGTGTGTGTGTGTGTGTGTGTGTGTGTTTTAAATAAATGGCTGAGTGAATGACTGTGTGTGTGTGTGTGTGTGTGTGTGTGTGTGTGTGTGTAAATAAATGGCTGAGAGAATGAGTGTGTGTGTGTGTGTGTGTGTGTGTAAATGAATGGCTGAGTGAATGTGTGTGTGTGTAACTAAATGGCTGAGTGAATGAGTGTGTGTGTGTGTGAAAATGAATGGCTGAGTGAATGTGTGTGTGTGTGTGTGTGTGTGTGTGTGTGTAAATAAATGGCTGACTGAATGAGTGTGTGTGTGTGTGTGTGTGTGTGTGTGTGTTTGTAAATAATGTCTGAGTGAATGTGTGTGTCTGTGTGTCTGTGTGTGTGTAAATAAATGGCTGAGTGAATGTCTATGTCTGTGTGTGTGTGTGTGTAAATAAATGGATGAATGAATGTTTTTGTGTGTAAATAAATGGCTGAGTGAATGATTGTGTGTGTGTGTGTGTGTAAATAAATGGCTGAGAGAATGAGTGTGTGTGTGTGTGTGTGTGTGTGTGTGTGTGTGTGTGTGTGTGAAAATAAATGGCTGAGTGAATGAGTGTGTGTGTGTAAATAAATGGCTGAGTGAATGTGTATGTGTGTGTGCAAATAAATGGCTGAGTGAATGAGTGTGTGTGTGTGTGTGTGTGTGTAAATAAATGGCTGAGTGAATGTGTGTGTGTTGTATGTGTGTGTGTAAATAAATGGCAGAGTGAATGTGTGTGTGTTTGTATGTGTGTGTGTAAATAAATGGCAGAGTGAATGTGTGTGTGTGTATGTAAATAAATGGATGAGTGAATGTGTGTGTATGTAAATAAATGGCTGAGTGAATGAGTGTGTGTGTGTGTGTGTAAATAAATGGCTGAGAGAATTTGTGAGTGTGTGTGTGTGTGTAAATGAATGGCTGAGTGAATGTGTGTGTGTGTAAATAAATGGCTGAGTGAATGAGTGTGTGTGTGTAAATAAATGGCTGAGTGAATGTGTATGTGTGTGTGCAAATAAATGGCTGAGTGAATGAGTGTGTGTGTGTGTGTGTGTGTAAATAAATGGCTGAGTGAATGTGTGTGTGTTTGTATGTGTGTGTGTAAATAAATGGCTGAGTGAATGTGTGTGTGTTTGTATGTGTGTGTGTAAATAAATGGCAGAGTGAATGTGTGTGTGTGTATGTAAATAATGGATGAGTGAATGTGTGTGTATGTAAATAAATGGCTGAGTGAATGAGTGTGTGTGTGTGTGTGTGTGTAAATAAATGGCTGAGAGAATTTGTGAGTGTGTGTGTGTGTGTAAATGAATGGCTGAGTGAATGTGTGTGTGTGTAAATAAATGGCTGAGTGAATGTGTGTGTGTTTGTATGTGTGTGTGTAAATAAATGGCAGAGTGAATGTGTGTGTGTGTATGTAAATAAATGGATGAGTGAATGTGTGTGTGTGTAAATAAATGGCAGAGTGAATGTGTGTGTGTGTGTGTGTAAATAAATGGATGAATGAATGTTTTTGTGTGAAAATAAATGGCTGAGTGAATGAGTGTGTGTGTAAATAAATGGCTGAGTTAATGTGTATATGTGTGTGTGTTTGTGTGTGTGTGTGTGTGTGTGTAAATAAATGGCTGAGTGAATGAGTGTGTGTGTGTGTGTGTGTGTGTGTAAATGAATGGCTGAGTGAATGTGTGTGTGTGTGTGTGTGTGTGTGTAAATAAATGGCTGAGTGAATGTGTGTGTGTGTGTGTGTGTGTGTGTGTAAATAAATGGCTGAGTGAATGAGTGTGTGTGTGTGTGTGTAAATAAATGGCTGAGTGAATGTGTGCGTGTGTGTGTTTGTATGTGTGTGTGTAAATAAATGGCTGAGTGAATGTGTGTGTGTGTGTGTTTGTATGTGTGTGTGTAAATAAATGGCTGAGTGAATGTGTGTGTGTGTGTGTTTGTGAGTGTAAATAAATGGCTGAGAGAATGAATGTGTTATGGGGGCAAGTGCCCCCGATGGACCACTAGGGGGCCTTCAGCAGGGGTTTTGTTTATTTAGTCATGTGTTTGTTCTAGCCACGCCTTTCCCTAATGTGTTCATGCCTGTCACCTGTTCCTAATGTGTGTGTAATCATGTTCCTTATTTATAGTGGCCGTCTGTCTCCCTTACTTTGCCAGTCTTCGTCTTTGTGTTACGTCTGTGTGCTACATGTTCCTTTGTTTAATAAAACCCCTGTCCGCCGTCTAACTCCGCGTTGGGTCTGATTCCTCTACACCGGCTGCATCAGCATCAGCATCATCATCAACGGTAGCAGCGTTTTGTGACAGAGTGTGTGTGTGTGTGTGTAAATAAATGGCTGAGTGAATGAGTGTGTGTGTAAATAAATGGCTGAATGAATGAGTGTGTGTATATGTCTGTAAATGAATGGCTGAGTGAATGTGTGTGTGTGTGTGTAAATGAATGCCTGAGTGAATGAGTGTGTGTGTATTTAAATAAATGGCTGAGTGAATGAGTTTGTGTGTGTGTAAATGAATGGCTGAGTGAATGTGTGTGTGTAAATAAATGGCTGAGTGAATGAGTGTGTTTGTGTGTGTGTCTGTGTGTAAATGAATGGCTGAGTGAATGAGTGTGTGTGTGTGTGTGTGTGTGTGTAAATGAATGGCTGAGTGAACGTGTGTGTGTGTAAATAAATGGCTGAGTGAATCAGTGAATGAGTGTCTGTGTAAATGAGTGTGTGTGTGTAAATAAATGTCTGAGTGAATGTGTGTGTGTGTGTAAATAAATGGCTGAGTGAATGTGTGTGTGTGTAAATAAATGGCTGAGTGAATGAGTGTGTGTGCGTGTGTGTGTGTGTGTGTAAATAAATGGCTGAGTGAACGTGTGTGTGTGTTTGTATTTGTGTGTGTAAATAAATGGGTGAGTGTGTGTGTGTGTGTGTAAATAAATGGCTGAGTGAATGAGTGAATGAGTGTGTGTGTGTAAATAAATGGCTGAGTGAATGAGTGTGTGTGTGTGCAAATAAATGGCTGAGTGAATGAGTGAATGAGTGTGTGTGTGTAAATAAATGGCTGAGTGAATGAGTGTGTGTGTGTGCAAATAAATGGCTGAGTGAATGAATGTGTGTGTGTGTGTGTAAGTGAATGGTTGAGTGAAAGTGTGTGTGTGTAAATAAATGGCTGAGTGAATGTGTGTGTGTGTGTCAATAAATGGCTGAGAGTGTGTGTGTGTAAATAAATGGCTGAGTGAATGAGTGTGTGTGTGTGTGTGTGTGTGTAAATAAATGGCTGAGTGAATGAGTGTGTGTGTGTGTGTGTGTGTGTGTGTAAATAAATGGCTGAGTGAATGAGTGTGTGTGTGTGTGTGTGTGTGTGTGTAAATAAATGGCTGAGTGAATGAGTGTGTGTGTGTGTGTGTAAATAAATGGCTGAGTGAATGTGTGTATGTCTGTGTGTAAATAAATGGCTGAGTGAATGTGTGTGTCTGTGTGTGTGTGTGTGTAAATACATGGCTGAGTGAATGAGTGTGTGTGTGTAACTAAATGGCTGAGTGAATGAGTGTGTGTGTGTGTGTGCGTGTAAATAAATGGCTGAGTGAATGAGTGTGTGTGTGTGTGCGTGTGTGTGTAAATAAATGGCTGAGTGAATGAGTGTGTGTGTGTAACTAAATGGCTGAGTGAATGAGTGTGTGTGTGTGTGCGTGTGTGTGTAAATAAATGGCTGAGTGAATGTGTGTGTCTGTGTGTGTGTGTGTGTGTGTGTGTGTGTAAATAAATGGCTGAGTGAATGAGTGTGTCTGTGTGTGTGTGTGTGTAAATAAATGGCTGAGTGAATGAGTGTGTGTGTGTAACTAAATGGCTGAGTGAATGAGTGTGTGTGTGTGCGTGTGTGTGTAAATAAATGGCTGAGTGAATGTGTGTCTGTGTGTGTGTGTGTAAATAAATGGCTGAGTGAATGTGTGTGTCTGTGTGTGTGTGTAAATAAATGGCTGAGTGAATGAGTGTGTGTGTGTGTGTAACTAAATGGCTGAGTGAATGAGTGTGTGTGTGTGTGTGTCTGTGTAAATAAATGGATGAGTGAATGAGTGTGTGTGTGTGTGTCTGTGTAAATAAATGGATGAGTGTGTGTGTGTGTGTGTGTGTGTGTCTGTGTAAATAAATGGATGAGTGAATGTGTATGTGTGTGTAAATAAATGCATGAGTGAATGAGTGTGTGTGTGTGTGTGTGTGTGTGTAAATAAATGCATGAGTGAATGAGTGTGTGTGTGTGTGTCTGTGTAAATAAATGGATGAGTGAATGAGTGTGTGTGTGTGTGTCTGTGTAAATAAATGGCTGAGTGAATGAGTGTGTGTGTGTGTGTGTCTGTGTAAATAAATGGATGAGTGAATGAGTGTGTGTGTGTGCTCTGTAATGGTCCAGAGTTCTATCCAGGTCGTACCCCGGGGTTTTCAGGGATACAGTCCGGCTCCACTGTGCCTTGTGTTATAAAAGAAATCAGATATTTGGAACTTGTCAATCATGTACATTCGTAAGGTTTTTTTAAGTCTCTTCCTTTGAGATCAAACTCTGACCCTGTTTCACATTGTGACAAGGTTCTGACCGCAACCTTAACCTGAAGGTGTAGGAGGAAGGTTAGATCCGGGTCTTCAAACAAACAAACTACTAACACCCACCCACACACACACCCAAACACACACACACAGTACTGTACCCAGTGTTCACTCCAAGAACATGTCGCCATGTGCTGAGGATCAGATAATTTACGGCGTCTCTTGGGCAGCGCTTGGAGGGAAGCATGTCAGCACGGCTGCTGAGGGGAGGATTCGCAGAGCGCAGAAAGAGAGAATGAAACAATAGTGCGGAGTCTGACGAACGGCAGCGGGAGGCCGACCTTTGGCCCTCAGCAGCAGCCTACACCGCCTGTTTACGCAAACGGGGCCCCGCTCCATGCATCGGCCAATCAGGAAGAGGCGTCGCAGGAAAAGGCAAAGGGGCGGCAAAGGTCTGACACGGGGCAAGCTCAAGACAACAGGCCGATACACGCGTACAGCACAACACACACACACACACACACACACACACACACACACACACAATGCAACCAGATCCTAGTCTAATGAACTCATTCTACCCGTAATTCACATCCCATTCTATAATTCCCTATTCGCATGAACATTTTCTATAACTGTCAAAATTTGGTATGTGTAGTTCCTGGCTTTTTTTTATGTGCATTAGTGTGTCTCTGAGCAATATTTTCATTTGGCTTGTAGTGACAGATTGATCTGAGTGATGCGGCTCAATGATGAAAGAAAGAAAAAATGATCAAAATGGACGTCATGGCTTTACACTAGAGACTGGAATTTTTCCTTTCCTTTTAATTTCAGGAATGATGTCCAAACAAAGCAAAGAACAATTCAGCCAGTTACATTTTTTTGTGTAATTCTGTTACCTTCATGACAACATCTTTATCGTCATGTTAATCCCATTATCCATTTCTCAACATTATTAAACTTCTATCATCACGGTTACGGTTACATCATTCCTGTAACTCTTCTTTCATCCCGGTTACTGTTACATCAAGCCTGTTATTGTTACTTTATCCCTGTTACTTTTACATCATCCATGTTACTGTTACATCATCCCTGTTACTGTTACATCATCCCTGTTAATGTTACATCATCTCTGTTACTGTTACATCATCCCTGGTAATATTACATCATCCCTGTTACATCATCCCTGTTAATGTTACATCATCTCTGTTACTGTTACATCATCCCTGTTAATATTACATCATCCCTGTTACTGTTACATCATCCCTGTTAATGTTACATCATCCCTGTTACTGTTACATCATCCCTGTTAATGTTATATCATCTCTGTTAATGTTACATCATCTCTGTTAATATTACATCATCCCTGTTACTGTTACATCATCCCTGTTAATGTTATATCATCTCTGTTAATGTTACATCATCTCTGTTAATATTACATCATCCCTGTTACTGTTACATCATCCCTGTTAATGTTACATCATCCCTGTTAATGTTATATCATCTCTGTTACTGTTACATCATCCCTGTTAATATTACATCATCCCTGTTACTGTTACATCATCCCTGTTAATGTTATATCATCTCTGTTACTGTTACATCATCCCTGTTAATATTACATCATCCCTGTTACTGTTACATCATCCCTGTTAATGTTATATCATCTCTGTTACTGTTACATCATCCCTGTTAATATTACATCATCCCTGTTACTGTTACATCATCCCTGTTAATGTTACATCATCCCTGTTACTGTTACATCATCCCTGTTACTGTTACATCATCCCTGTTAATGTTATATCATCTCTGTTAATGTTACATCATCTCTGTTACTGTTACATCATCCCTGTTAATATTACATCATCCCTGTTAATGTTACATCATCTCTGTTACTGTTACATCATCTCTGTTAATGTTACATCATCTCTGTTACTGTTACATCATCCCTGTTAATATTACATCATCCCTGTTACTGTTACATCATCCCTGTTAATGTTACATCATCCCTGTTACTGTTACATCATCCCTGTTACTGTTACATCATCCCTGTTACTGTTACATCATCTCTGTTACTGTTACATCATCCCTGTTAATATTACATCATCCCTGTTACTGTTACATCATCCCTGTTAATGTTACATCATCCCTGTTACTGTTACATCATCCCTGTTAATGTTATATCATCTCTGTTAATGTTACATCATCTCTGTTAATATTACATCATCCCTGTTACTGTTACATCATCCCTGTTAATGTTACATCATCCCTGTTAATGTTACATCATCCCTGTTACTGTTACATCATCCCTGTTACTGTTACATCATCCCTGTTAATGTTACATCATCTCTGTTACTGTTACATCATCCCTGTTAATATTACATCATCCCTGTTACTGTTACATCATCCCTGTTAATGTTACATCATCCCTGTTACTGTTACATCATCCCTGTTACTGTTACATCATCTCTGTTACTGTTACATCATCCCTGTTAATATTACATCATCCCTGTTACTGTTACATCATCCCTGTTAATGTTACATCATCCCTGTTACTGTTACATCATCCCTGTTAATGTTATATCATCTCTGTTAATGTTACATCATCTCTGTTAATATTACATCATCCCTGTTACTGTTACATCATCCCTGTTAATGTTACATCATCCCTGTTAATGTTACATCATCCCTGTTACTGTTACATCATCCCTGTTAATGTTACATCATCTCTGTTACTGTTACATCATCCCTGTTAATATTACATCATCCCTGTTACTGTTACATCATCCCTGTTAATGTTACATCATCCCTGTTACTGTTACATCATCCCTGTTAATGTTATATCATCTCTGTTAATGTTACATCATCTCTGTTAATATTACATCATCCCTGTTACTGTTACATCATCCCTGTTAATGTTACATCATCCCTGTTAATGTTATATCATCTCTGTTACTGTTACATCATCCCTGTTAATATTACATCATCCCTGTTACTGTTACATCATCCCTGTTAATGTTACATCATCCCTGTTACTGTTACATCATCCCTGTTACTGTTACATCATCCCTGTTAATGTTATATCATCTCTGTTAATGTTACATCATCCCTGTTAATGTTACATCATCTCTGTTACTGTTACATCATCTCTGTTAATGTTACATCATCTCTGTTACTGTTACATCATCCCTGTTAATATTACATCATCCCTGTTACTGTTACATCATCTCTGTTACTGTTACATCATCTCTGTTACTGTTACATCATCTCTGTTAATGTTACATCATCTCTGTTACTGTTATATCATCCCTGTTAATGTTACATCATCTCTGTTAGTGTTACATCATCCCTGTTAATATTACATCATCTCTGTTACTGTTACATCATCCCTGTTACTGTTACATCATCCCTGTTACTGTTACATCATCTCTGTTAATGTTACATCATAACTGTTAATGTTACATCATCTCTGTTACTGTTACATCATCCCTGTTAATATTACATCATCCCTGTTACTGTTACATCATCTCTGTTACTGTTACATCATCCCTGTAACTTTTCTGTCATCCCTGTTACTGTTACATTATCCCTGTAACTCTTCTGTCATCTCTGTTACTGTTACATCATCCCTGTTATAGTTAGGTTATCCCTGTCACTTTTAAGTAATTTCTGTTACTGTTATGTCATCCCTGTTACTGTTACATCATCTCTGTTAGTGTTACACTATCCCTCTTACTGTTACATCATCCCTCTTACTGTTACATTATTCCTGTTACTTGTCTGCCATTCCTGTTAGTTACATCATCCCTGGTACTGTTACATTATCCCTCTTACTGTTACATTATCCCTGTTACTTGTCTGACATTCCTCTTAGTTACATCATCCCTGTTACTGTTACATTATCCCTGTTAGTGTTAAATCATCCCTGTTACTGTTATATCATCCTTATTACTGTTACATCATCCCTGTTACTGTTATATCATCATTATTACTGTTACATCATCCCTGTTACTGTTACATCATCCCTGTTACTGTTGCACTATCCCTCTTACTGTTACATCATCCCTCTTATTGTTACATTATTCCTGTTACTTGTCTGCCATTCCTGTTAGTTACATCATCCCTGTTACTGTTACATTATCCCTCTTACTGTTACATTGTCCCTCTTACTGTGACATTATCCCTGCTACTGTTACATTATCCCTGTTAGTGTTACATAATCCCTGTTACTTTTAAGCCATCCCTGTTTCTGTTACATCATCCCTGTTACTGTTACATCATCCCGGTTACTGTTACATTATCGAAAAGTCAAGAAGCTTTTCTTGTCATTCCAACCACACAGAGCTGACACAGTACATAGTGAAATGAGACACCGTTTCTCCAGGACCCTGGTGCTACATTAAAACAACATACAACATGTAATTACAAAAACCGAAACAACAACACAGAGCTAGGACAGAAGTTTGTTCTAGCTACATAAAGTACACAGTGTGCAAACAGGTGCAAAGACAAGACAGTGCAAAGACAAAGTACAAAAGGAACACAAGACAGAACACAAAAACATGTGCAATGGGCAAGATGGAATGTGATGTGCATTACATATATATTTGTAACCATATACATAAAGTAGCAGCATGTCCAAATGTATTGGCAGCAGTTAAAGTAGTGCAAATAAGTAATCATTTATAACAGCCATTGAGGTAGTGCAAATAGAAGGTAACATTATATTGAGAGTCCATTCACATAGGTGTGTGTGTGTTCACACAGGTGTGTGTGTGTGTGTGTGTGTGTGTGTGTGTGTGTGTGTGTGTGTGAGAGAGAGTTGGTATAGTTCGTTTCTGGGTGTTGAGGAGCCTGATGTCTTGGGGAAAGAAACTGTTACAGTCTGGCTGTAAGGGCCTGAATGCTTCAGTACCTCTTTCCAGACAGCAGGTGAGTGAAGAGTGTGTGTGAGGGGTCAGTGGGGTCATCCAGCTGTCAGCTGTCCTCACTATCCGCTGCAGGGTCTTGGGATCCGAGACGGTGCAGTTTCCAAACCAGGCAGTGATGCAGCTGCTCAGGATGCTCTCGATGGTCCCTCTGTAGAACATGGTCAGGATGGGGGGAGGTAGATGGGCTTTCCTCAGCCTCTGCAGGAAGTAGAGATGCTGCTGGGCTTTCTTGGTGATGGAGGTGGTGTTGAGTAACCAGGTGAAGTTCTCAGCTAGATGTACACCAAGGAATTTGGTGCTCTTGACGATCTCCACAGGGGTTCCGTCGATGAACAGTCGGAGAATGGCCATTCTGTGCATCTCCTTAGTCTTGTCAACATTCAGAGACAGGCTGTTGGCTTTACACCAGGCTGCTAGTCGTTGCACCTCCACTCTTTACGCTGACTCGTCGTTCTTGCTGATGAGACCCACCATGGTCGTGTCATCTGCAAACTTGACGATGTGGTTTGAACTGTGCATTGCTGCACAGTCGTGAGTCAGCAAAGTGAACAGCAGTGGGCTGAGCACACAGCCCTAAATAACATCCCTGTTATTGTTATATCATCCCTGTTACTGTTATATCATCTGTCTTACTGTTACATCATCCCTGTTACTCTTCTGTCATCCCTGTTACTGTTACATCATCCCGGTTACTGTTACATTATCCCTGTTATTGTTATATCATCCCTGTTACTGTTATATCATCCTTCTTACTGTTACATCATCCCTGTTAATGTTACATTATCCCTGTTACTGTTACATTAACCCTGTTAGTGTTACATCATCCCTTTTACTGTTAAATCATCCCTGTTACATAATCTCTTGTTACTGTAACATCATCCCTGTTAATGTTACATTATCCCTGTTACTGTTACATTAACCATGTTAGTGTTACATCATCCCTTTTACTGTTACATCATCCCTGTTACTGTGACATTATCGCTGTTACTGTTACATCATCCCTGTTACTGTTATATCATCCCTGTTACTGTTATATCATCCCTGTTACTGTTACATCATCCCTGTTACATAATCTCTTGTTACTGTCACATCATCCCTGTTGCTGTTACATCATCTCTGTTACTGTTACATCATCCCTGTAACTGTTCCATCATCCCTGTTATTGTTACGTTATCCCTGTTACTTTTAAGTAATTTCTGTTACTGTTACATCATCCCTGTAACTGTTACATCATCCCGGTTACTGTTACATCATCGGTGTTACTGTTACATCATCCCTGTTATTGTTATATCATCCTTCTTACTGTTACATCATAACTGTTACTCTTCTGTCATCCCTGTTACTGTTACATCATCCCTGTTACTCTTCTGCCATTCCTGTTAGTTACATCATCCCTGTTACTGTTACATCATCCCAGTTATTGTTATATTATCCCTGTTACTGTTACATCATCCCTGTTACTGTTACATCATCCCCGTTACTGTTGCATTATCCTTCTTACTGTTACGTCATCCCTGTTACTGTTATATCATCCCTGTTACTCTTCTGTCATCCCTGTTACTGTTACATCATCCCTGTAACTCTTCTGTCATCCCTGTTACTGTTACATTATCCCTGTTATTGTTACGTTATCCGTGTTACTTTTAAGTAATACCTGTTACTGTTAAATCATCTCTGTTACAGTTACATCATCTCTCTTACTGTTCTGTCATCCCTGTTTTTGTCACATTATCCCTGTTACTGTTACATCATCACTGTTACATCTATGTCTTCTCTGTTACTTAACCACTACCACGAGAAATAGCACTGCCGTTTCCCTTTTGATCACCCTATTACCATGTTGTCATCCCTGCTACCCCGTGTGAACCTTGTCTTCTTTATGTGTCTTTATGCCACCTTTATGTCAACCTTTTTACCCTCAGGTCTTATCTTAACCCTGTTACCCATAATAACACCTGTGTTACCTTTATGGCAGTGCTGTTACCCTTGACTTTGCATTAAAAAAAATCCAATCAGATTTTTAATATGATTTTTATTTTTGTATTCTTTATTTTTATTTTTTTTTTTTTGAGTTACATGAAGTAGCCTAAAAGGGAAAAGATGACCCATAGTGCACTGCGTTGTATGTTGAGAATAGGAAATAGGCAGTAGGGCAGATCACAGATCGCGTCTGCCCTCTAGCGGCAAGAAATGTTGTAATAAATGCAGTTTGAGGAAATAAACATTATCTAAAATATCTAAAGTTTCCTGGCTTACAAAAGTTGAGCTAAGTAAAAATATTTCGCTATGAAACAAAATCTTTACTCTGCTGTTCTCGTCCGATTCGGTTTTAGCCGCTTTATGCTAATTACAGTTTAATAATTTAACTCAAAACACTGCCTAAAACTCTGTTGTTATTGTTAAGGTGTTTCAATACGAATTGCAAGTGCTTGGGATTTCAGCTGTTTTGACCAGAATTGTCCAGTTTGTATCATTTTAACACCTCAGCAAAATACCTCTATATGTGAATTCCATTTAAACGCTGAACATGTGAACTGTGAATCCCAAACGACACTGAAATATCTATACAAGTGCACTACAAGTACACTATAAGTGTATGAAATTATAGCTATGTGCAGCTTTTATGCAAATAACAGGAGCACTAATATAAAATGAAGTCCAAAACCGCAAATGATCAAACCTAGTAGTGTCAGGATATATATTATTGACAGTAGGACACACTATGCAATGTGTGACACAGGCGCCTACGTGTGGCCGAAAGCAGTTAGCGCACTCACCTGTGCGTTACATTTCAACAGCATGAAGTGCCACAAATTATTATTATTTTTTTTTTTGAGGTTCCTGGAAAGCAGAATGTTTTAAATATCGAAAGTACCTCATAATTTCAATCCTCAGCGACCTTTTGTTTAGTTAATGTGCCAAAATGTTTTTATTATTTGTTCTTTGTTGACGCTAAAACTCACTTTTCCCACCGTCTCAGCAGGTGTCATGACTGCTAAGATTTCTGTACACAGAGACATGTATGCGAACTGGGTCTAACCTTGTATCACGACGAATCCAAATGATTCCTCAGAATAATCGTATGTGCAGGTGGTCCGACGGTGGTTTTCTTCAGTTTCACCCAACCACCAATTTTCACACGTATATTGCGTCTATTTACCGTTTCTCAGAAAAGAAAATTCGAAATTTTGTCTGGTTTTGAGGAGAAAGAGTCGTTTGGGAGATGAAAGAATCGGCTCGTATTGATCAGCTGAGCTGAGTGCTCAGTAAATTGTTGTAGTGGACCAGGTTGCTTCTGCCAAGTGGTTAAGACTTAGAATAGGTGGATTATTTATAAAGATACAAAGCCAAATTGTGCATTTAGATCAACACAGGAAACATAAAGGAGTGGTGTTATCATTTGCGTATAGGTCTGAGCTGTGTGAGCAGGTGTGTGTGTGTGTGAGAGAGAGAGAGAGAGAGAGAGAGAGAGAAAAGAGAGGTGTGTGTGTGTGTGTGTGTGAGAGAGAGAGAGAGAGAGAGAGAGAGAGAGAGAGAGAGAGAGAGAGAGGTGTGTGTGTGTGTGTGTGTGTGTTTTAGCGTCAGTCGGCGGCGGCACTCCCGGACCGAGAATCATCATCATTATCATCATCACCATCATCAGCCGCGCGCTTGAATCAGTCACGGACATGTGACCGAATTTTGGTCCTTGAGACAAAATACAAAGCTTCCCTTCCCTTTTTTTTTTTTTTTTTTTTTTTTAAATCAGCTACGACTGTTAGGGCCCCGGTGTGAAAAGGTGCGGAGGGTTAAACCGGAAGCGCGATTATGAGAAAAGGGAGCGGGTTGTTTGCGTCGCGCGCGGAGATGAGGCGGGGGGCGGCGGCGGCGGCGGCGACGAGGTGCTACGGAATCGTTGCTGCTCTCTGGCCGAGCGTCGTTGTGTTTTAGCAGACCCCCCACCCCCTCTTCATCATCCTCATCCTCATCATCTTCCTCCTCCTCATCATCATCAGCCTCCCCCACCACCACCACCACCACCACCACCACCATTTTGCGTTTCAGTACACCGGCTTTTTCAGAAGCGGCTGCTTTGAGAAGGTAACGGACGGATTTGTGTGCGGTGCCATGACAGGCTTTCCGGTGGGCTCCACTCGGGCCGGTTAGCGGCCTGCACCCGCGGCCCCGGTGTCGGAGCGAGATTGCATGCATCGCCTTTTCATCCTGCATCTCTAATCGGTTACAATCTCAGGGATTTAAAAAAAAAAAATAACACAAAGAAAACAATTTTAAAAAAGCAAAATGTCCTCTCGGCCTGCTTTGCCGTCTGCCACCGACCGGAGCTCGGATCACGTAAGTGCACGTTAATATTATTACTCAGGTGCGCATTTCACTTGTTTAGTAAATTGTGCCGTTTATTTTCCTGCTTAATTTTGACCCGCGACTTAGCAGGCCTTCGTTAGCGTACATGGCTAAAACGGGGAGGAGGAGGAGGAGGAGGAGGAGGAGGGGGGCATCCTTGAATGTGTGTGAACGACAAAAAACGAGCTGCACGAGATACTCGAGGAGCGGTCCCCGTTTTCATCCGGGCTACGCTCCAAAACCGCAGAGGCTACTATCCTACTAAACAGTATGCTAGTGCTGTTCAGACGCCTGCATAGCTACTGCATACTAGCCTACTAAGTAGTATGTCAATATAGGAGGCTACACGTATGCGGTTTTGGAACGTAGCCATGGCGACCGATTAGAACGCGGCCGTTGGTGCTGAACCGTTTGCGTCCTAAATGCCGTGTTTATACTCTACATACTGCGCCAGTGTCCGCTTTACTTTCCACTAATACATAATCTGGAGTTTATGTCCATAATCTGTTGTGTTGGTACTCAGTATTCCCAGAATGATCATTCGGTAGCCTGTACTACACCATTGGTCATGTGACTAGCTGTCAATCAAATTTACTCGTCTCAGAATTACCTCAGACTCCTTAATTCTTGTGCACGGGATTGTAAGAAAATGAACTCTTAGTGTTTGAAGCCAAAAAAAAATAAAATGATGTAAAGAATCGCCTGATGTTGGCTTTAAAGCTGTCAAAATCCTTTTTACCTGCACGCCAATGTAAACACACTACAATAACGACATAAACTAGTCAGCTAGCTAGCATAAGTCGTTTGTAGTTATCAGCTAGCAAATGTCACAGCCAGTTAGGAACACTTGAACTTGAAGGTTTTTGATAAAATAAATAAAAAATAAATAAATCTGCATTTTCAGTGATAACATGTCTATTACAATGATTGTGTGATATGGTGTTAAACCGATTATTAACTTATTGGTGAGAATAATAAAGAACATAAAAATTTTGCAATTCAAAAAAAAGCTGCATTATAGTTTTATGGTACTTGGGAGTCGATAGGTTAATACACCAGTCCAAGCATGCTTATTAGAATCTATTAGCAACCATCTCGTTCTACAGTCTGTTAATTAGTGGTCTCAACTAATGGCGAGACTAATTTGTGTTTGCGACATGAGGCAGCAACCACAGTGTTCTTGTCACTGACCTGGATAAATTTGAGAGAACACTGTTGCTAGGCTGCTGGGAAATATGGACCCCAGCTAACAAGCTAGCTAATAACGAATGCCATTGAATCAGCCAGATAGCACATAGCTGGAAACACGTCAGTAAATTTGAAATATAACGCTCTCTATTGAGTTAATGTACACTATAATTACCTAGCATCAAAAGCAACGCAAACTTCAATGGATTCTGCAATATTAAGTTGCCCGTGTTGTGTTTACTATGAACTAACAAACAATTTCCACAAGCGTGAGCTGGAATCCTTTTGTGAACATAATGAACATACAGCCACGGTTGACCAATGCGTTATTGTGTTGCACTAGAAATAAACAACAAATAGGTCAGTATGTATTGCAAATAACCGTTACATGCATTGATGACGGATAGATAGTTATATCTCTTCCTATTTTAACTACTTGTATATCAAAGAGATAAGAAGCAGCATCAAAATCCATAATGTGGTCAGCTCAGGCAATGAGTTTATTCAGTGTAGCACACTTGAATCAAATTATAGAGGGTCTGATTATGATATCAGGTGTATCAGGTATGTTAGGTGAGGGAAAGCAATGCCGCAATGTTTATCTGCATGATTGGAGCTGGTGGGTCTGCAAATCCTTGGCCCCAACCTGACCCCTCTTCACCAATCAAGACCCCTGGTGTACTTTATTCCTTGTTGAATCATTCAGTGTTTTCCCCTCTTCTGGCACCCCAGGCTGGAGAACCCTGTTGTTGGTGTGATATAAAGTTTGGTTATTGGGAGCGAGATGAAACAGTGGCTCCTGGTCCCTGTCTTTGGAGACCATAACACTGCAGTGAATGTTTCTATATAAGCTAAATCCAAGTGTGCTAGAGCAGCAATCCTTCAGGAGTGCGGCCAAGAATGGGCGGTGGAACTGGGATGGAGTAGGATGTGGTTAAAGACTATTGGCTGGCCAACAAAAGTGAAACACTAGTAGGGAAGTTTGTACTTTATTGCATAGTATAAGCAGGCAAGCAGTCAGATATATAGCATAAAGAAAGATATGCACAAGGCATATGCACAAGGCATTCAGTGTTTATTCACTCATCCTTAATCACAACACTAGCGTAAAAAACGTCCTGAAGTCTTAAACCAATGAACTCGAGTGATGGAGTTGATTTCGAGCCATCATGAGTAGTTTTCCAGTGTTTCTGGTAAAATAATAGTGGTAGGGTTTCATATTTAATTTTGTAAAAAAAAAAATTCAGGGTTTAGTCTAAACAATTCTGGCATATAGTCTACACCACTATTTCGCGGCATCCTGAACGTGTCATATATATTAAAATGGCTATTGAGTTTTTGAGTGTAGTCTAAATTGTGTGCCAGCTAACTGAAATCAAATCAAGATACGTGACTGTCGCTTTATATTTGGTTTGCTTGACTTATGGAATGTGAATCTGTGATTAGTCGTGATTAAATACATATTTCATGCCTGCTGCCCACACTTGTGGTGAATTAGTAATAGGGGAAGCCTCTGGCACTTGGTCCTGATGTAATAGCGTAGCATGAGCTGAGTCAGGTGTGTTTCAAGCCTGTGACTTTGCTAGTATGAATGATTAATGACTGCAGATTAGTTCACTAAGCCCTAGTCTAATACACCTGAGCCTGATTTTCAGAGGCTCCACGGTATTAGATCCATTTACGTGGAGTTGTGGGTGGGGTCAGTATCGAATCCAGCACTTCATATGTGAAGATGGTAGGGTTTAGTGGTTTTAGTGGTGAATGATTGTATGGGTTTGGGTAGTGATGGTAGTTTGTGTTTTGTGGTTACTTATAGCGTGCCTGGGTTTACTGTTGTGGTTAATAATAGTGCTGTCGTTAGTGATCGAGTGAAGGGATTAGTGTTTTAGGGGTCAAAGTGATGTTTTAAGGGTTAGTGGTAGTGTAGTAGAGGTTAGTTTTTGGCATTTTATTGCTTTGTGGTATTGTGGTTGGGGTTAGTGTTTAAGGGCGTATTGATAGTGTGGCAGGGTTAGTGTTTTAGGGTTTAGTAATACTAGGGTAGGGGTTAGTGTATCATGGTTAGTGATAGTGTAGTAGGGCTTAATGACAGTGGTGTAGGAGTTAGTGTAGCATGGTATACTGCTTATTGATATTGTGATCGAGTCTAGTGAAATTGCAGGACTGGTTAGTTATTGTGTGATAGGAATTAGCCTTGCTAGGGATTGGTGATAGTCTAGTAGAGGTTAGGGGTTAGTGATGGTGTAGAAGGGGTTAGTGATAGCATAGTAGGGGTAAGTGGTAGTGGATTAGGGTTTAGTGATAGTGAAGCAGGGGTTAGTGATATTGTATTAAAGGTTAGGGGTTAGTGATAGTGCATTAGGGGTTAGTGATGGTGAAGCAGGGGTTAGTGGTAGTGCATTAGAGTTTAGGGATATTGAAGCAGGGGATAGTGATATTGTAGTAAAGGTTAGGGGTTAATAATAGTGCATTAGTGTAGTAGGGATTAGTGGTAGCATAGTAGGGGTTATTGATATTGCAGTTAAGGTCAGTGAATAGGGTTTAGTGACAGGGCTTTGGGTTTTGGAGGTTAGTCATAGGGAGGTAGGGTTTAACAATAGTGAAGAGGGGTTAGTGTTCATGCAGTAGGGGTTAGTGATAGTAGGTCAGGCTACAGTGTGAGTGTAAGCAGAGTGAGTGGATTAAAAATAATAAACATAGACCACCTGATCTTATTATATTCATCCAGATATTAGATGATTAAGTTTTCTCTCTCTGTCTCTCTCTCTCTTTCTCTCTCTCTCTCTCTCTCTCTCTCTCTCTCTCTCTCTCTGTTGTTATTCCGTGATCATGTGATAGTATGTAGCATGGCACAGATGGTGGTTATTGAGTATGTGTGCGTGTGTGCGTGTGTGCGTGTGTGCGTGTGTGTGTGTGTGTGTGTGTGTGTGGGAGGCAGAGCGAGAGAGAGCTCCCCTCACCCCCATGGCGTTGCAGTGGAGTGAATTCAGAAACATTAAGTATGTGTTGTTTTGCTGTCAGAACACATCTCACTCATTTCCCTGTTTAGATACTATTTCATTTTCTTAATGTTTCTGTTTTCAAAGGCAACCCCCCCCCCCCCCCCCCCCAAACACACACACACACACACACCACACACACACACACACACAAATGCTAAAAGAGCACTGAGTCACTTGGTTAGAAAAAGGCTCTGAATGAATAAATTAAAAAAATACTACAGTTTCAGTTGTATTATAGTTTATGATTTTATTGCATCAACCAAACATATATATGATATAATATTAGTTTTATTGTTATTTATAGAATATGGCATTTATATGGAGTTTTAAGGCTTTAGAGGATTAAATAAAGCAAAGAAATTTTAGAGGGAAAAAAAAAGGTTTTTTATTTATCACTTTGTACCCTTAATGGAAGATCCTCCATCTCTCGGTGTGCTCATGCTTTTTTGCCACAGCCACGTTAATCAATACGATAATTAATCTGATCATCAATATCACTTAGTCTGAATGGAATAATGCATTAACACATCAGGCCCTGCATGTGTGCGTGTGTGTGTGTTTCCGACACTCTCCTTTGCTTTGTCCTATTTTAAATGCGTACATGCTGATTGATGAGTCTGTTGTCTGTAAGATCAGTTCAGTCAGCTAATCGCAAGTTTAGCATAAAAATGACTTTATTTGCAAAATAAAACATTTTAAATGTCATTAGCTTAGATAAGCTCCCAAGTGACTTAATGTGCAGCTACTATGCCATTAGCTAATCTTTATCAGTAGCCATCTGGCATTATGTAACTAGCAAGCTTGCTAATGTTTTATTGTTCAAGCCTGCTAATGTTTTATTGTTCAAGCCTGCTAATGTTTTATTGTTCAAGCCTGCTAATGTTTTATTGTATAGTCAAGTCTGATAGAAAGCTAGCTCACATCATTCGATGTGATATAAAGTAGACAAGTTTGTTACAAGCTAGTTAACATTAGCGTAACAGCCAAAGAATAGCTAGCTAACGTTATGCATTTTTGCTAGCTAGTTTTTTTTTTTCTAAAACTAAACATGCAATACATGAATACAGGTAAGAAGTGAAAAGAAATGCTGTGTAGTTGTGTTGTCTACTACTTTTATTCTAAGCGCACTTTTTTAGCTGCTTATAATTCTCATTTTGTCCCTTCATCCCGATGTAGCATGCGTCTCTGGCGACGAGCCGTTCAGAGAAGGGCACCAGCGTGTCGAGTCGTTCCCTCGGCGTGCGCTGCCGCAACTCCATGCCCTCGTGCCCGGACGACCCGCACATTGGCAACTACCGGCTCCTCAAAACCATCGGCAAGGGCAATTTTGCTAAAGTGAAGCTGGCTCGCCACGTCCTCACCGGCCGAGAGGTGAGAGCACGTCTCTGTTCTGACTCACACAACAACATTCAATTCACCTCCAAAGTGAGGCTTTGTTTGCCGATTAGCTGATTTTGTGTCTGTTTAGGTTGAACAATAGTTCTAAGTTATAATCTTGACCATATCACACTGCTAGTTTACATGTTTGTAGCTTCTCATAACTTATTTAATTTTCAGAAATGAAATAAAATTCAGCCGGGGCACGGTGGCTTGGTGGTTATCACGTTTGCCTCACACCTCCAGGGTTGGGGGTTTGAGTCCCGCCTCCACCATATGTGTGTGTGGAGTTTGCATGTTCTCCCCATGCCTCTGGGGTTTCCTCCCCCAGTCCAAAGACATGCATTGTAGGTTGATTGGCATCTCTAAATTGTTCGTAGTGTGTGAATGAGAGTGTGTGTGTGTGTGTGCCCTGCGATGGGTTGGCACTTCGTCCAGGGTGTATCCTGCCTTGATGCCCCGTGACCCGAGAGTAGATTGGATAAGCGGTAGACAATGAATGAAATAAAATTCACCCATCATTTACTCAGTTATTGAGTAAAACTCACCCAGCTAGCATGAGATTCAAATTCCTGATTTTAATTGACTCCTGAGGTAATTTGGTTTGATTTACAGATGTGTTTTAGGTTTAATATACAGAACTAGTTTACATAATATTAGCCTGTTAATCTGCTTGGCTAACAGTTGATATCTACCTCAGAAGTAACTGACCAGCTAGCTAGCTAGTATCTCACTAGCCTATAGATAATATAGTTATGATAATAGATAATATAGCATTATTATACACTTAAGCTCTACACAGAGTTGCAGTGGGATATGATCAGTAGGACCAGACAGAGAGAAAGCTGAATGAATGTTTGAATCAGACCTTTCGCACATGTGACTGACTTCACACTCTGACAGATTTGTCACCGGACACCAGTGTGCGAAATCGCGGTCCACACAGAGCGCACAAGTTGAAAGAGAAACGTGTCGTTCGTCTGTAAAAGTGAGAGGAGCCTCTAAAAGGAGAGGGCACGCTTACTTTCGGGCACGTCGCCCTTATTGTATGAATCATGTGTGGATTTTAGAACAATGCCATATTTATCTGTGGAGTGTTGGCAAGCGCTAGTGTTCTTGCAGAGTGCTGAGTCTGAATTAGCAGCTTTAAAAGAAGAGCTGGCATTAAAATCACATCCACGCAAGTTCCTCCTGGTTACAGAAACAGCTGATCAACTTGAGACGTGTTTGGTGTCCGAGATTCTTCGGCTTCTTCAGATTAGCCAGGAAGTGAAAAGACTCTAATAAGGTCCATGGTTTTAAAATAGCAGCAATGAATTTAAGCTCTTTTAAACTTTAATGATTGAAAGGTGTGGCCTGGTAAGGGTGCGGAGACATGATCTTGCCACCGGGGGGTGGGGTGGGGGGGGGTGAGACTGAAATCCCACCACCTGACTTTTACACTACACTTTTAGCATCTTCAGGAACTAATCCCACTTCTTCTTACCTATTTCAGGTTGCAATAAAGATAATCGACAAAACTCAGCTGAACCCAACCAGCCTGCAAAAGGTAAGCTGTTCTGCTCAGCATCAGGGCTTCTGGCATGAAGCTAACTGGATAATTAGCCCCTACAGTCGAGGCCGCAGTGGGTGTTCATTTAATCGCAGCTCTATCACAGTGTTTGAGCAGAGAAAGAGATTTCTGGTGCATTAGATACGTCTTCTGTATTCACGTCGCTGATGTCACTTATGGTGCCGCTTGACCATCACAATGGTTCTTCCTTCCTGTGCTGTAGAATGAAGAGATCTCTCTGGACAAAATCTGGTTTTATTCACAGACTTAAGTGTGACATGACCGGCTGAGTGAGTACTAGCTCGTAACTAGCAAGCCAGAAATGAGCTTGATCATTTATAAGACAGCTAGTGACGGAGGAGGAACGGAACACGGGGCAGTGTTTAGTGAGGTCTTTGTAGTGGCTGAGCAATGAGCTGCACTACAGTGACAGGAAGTCCAATTTAGTTCTGATCCCTGAAGCAGAGCAGCAGCTGTTAACATCGATCAATAGACAGATTGCCCGATGGATGGATGGATGGATGGATGGCCTAACAGATGGACAAATGGATGGGTGGATGAATAGGTGGATTAACAGAGAGACAGACTGATAGATTGATTGACAGATAAGATATATGCAGATAGATATATGCATGGACTGACAGATAAATGAATGAATGGACAGAGAGGTAGATAGTTGGATATTTGGATGGTTTGATGGACAGATGAATAAATGGATGGACAGATAACTGATGGATGGATGGATGGATGGATGGACTGATTAACAGATGAAAGGATTGACAGTTTAACATATAGATGGATGCATAGACGGTCAAATGAAGGATAGATCGATAGATGGTTGAATGGACAGATGAGTGTATGGATAAATGAAGGACTTGGATATATGGATGGATAGATGGCAGAGCAGATGAATGGGTGAAGGGATGCATGGATTGATGGATGGATGGATGGATGGATGGACAGACAGATGAATTGGTGGATGGATGGATGGATGGACAGACAGATGAATTGGTGGATGGATGAATGCATGCATGCATAGAAGGACAGCTGGGTGAACAGATGAATGGTCAGATGGATGGATGGATGGATGGATGGATTGTGTAATATTCTAGTCAATCGTGGCTCTGTTCATTGTAGCTTGCTCTGTGACTCATCTCCCTCCCAGTAGATGATCTGTGACACTCACGCACATGCACATACACGCACACACACACACACACACACAAAACACACACACACACACAGTCTTACACAGTGACAGGGATCAGAAGCTTTGTCCTGATCCATTCACGCTGTGCTAATGCCAAACTAACCACTTTACTGAATCTTGTTTTAACATGTGCTGTCTGTTTAAATGTGTCCACTTTAAGCTAGTACTAGTTAATGCTAACTTGTATCATATTTAACCAAGTTAGCAGTAATAGTTAGCTGGCTGAAGAGGCCAAAAATATCAGGGATGTGAACCTAATTATGGTGAGTTTCTGTACATAACTTGCTTTAGGCTTTAAGACTAGCACTGGAAGGGTGTGTGTGTGTGTGTGTGTGTGTGTGTGTGTGTGAGCCAAAACATTTCAGCTACAAATTACAGCACACAAAGTGCACACTGAGCCACGCTTGTCTTTAGACACAGTCCTGACAACCCGCTGACCCGACGTTTCTGCTCAGTGTAGGACAATCAGAAAGAGGACGGAGAGAGAGAGAGAGAGAGACAGAGAGAGAGAGAGAGAGAGAGACAGAGAGACAGACAAGACGGAGAGAGAGAGAGAGACAGGACAGAGAGAGAGGACAGTCAGAGGGAGGACAGAGAGAGAGAGAGAGGGAGAGAGAGAGAGAGAGAGAGAGAGAGAGAGAGAAGCTGGAGAGAGAGTTGACGCAATGCCCAGCGAGCTGCTGCCTCTGCACTAGTACAGAGTTAATGTACAGCAGTAATCAGCCGCAGCACATCTGCGCTAACCTTGCTGGAAGATTCCACCATGATCACATCATGTTTGCTCAGCCCTGATTTACGCTCGGCGAGTGCGTCCGCTGCAAAGCTGTCCACTAATAAATCAGTTTTTATGCCAGTTCCGAGACTCTTGGAAGGTTGCCGGCAGTCACGGTGACGCACGCCTCCTGACTTTTCCGAGGCGGCGGCGCGGATGGCGGCGCGCGCCGAGCATTTCTGATTAGTGAAACTGAAATCATGCCAGAATTTTCCTGAAGACTTTCATTTGTACTGGTTCCTGTTTAGGAAAGGTGACTGTTTATTTTTCCTGCACAGATATTAGGGTTTGCACACACCGGTCAGACTTACTGATTCTCAAATGATAAAAAAAAAATAAAAAATACAGACTGAACAGAATAAATCAGTTACTGATGTTGAACGAGTGCAAACAGGAAATGCATCACGCATCAGATACACTCTGTGGGGGTGTGTTAACCTGGTCTCAATATATTGCGGTAAGCAATCGACGTTTAAATCTTTCACACATTTTCAATGCAAACTGATTGAAGTTAAGTGCTGGTTGTAGTGGGTGTGGCCATGTAGGTTGATCACATGACCAGAGGTATGTATGATGATATTTTGGACATGAAACCATGACCCCAGGAAAGTATAAAATGCCAGGTTCTTACTAGTTAGTATCGCTAGTCAGAACCTCTTCAGTACTTTGGCTGAGAACATCACACCTTAACAGAAAGGCATCTTTTGATTGACATGTCAAACGACCAATCAGACAACACTTGTCAAAAAGACAATCCTTTATTAAAAAACTCTTTACGTTTAACGTTTCCGTAAATGTTTTGTTTTGAGTCTGTTTTAAGTTAGTCAGGTTTATTGTTCCAAAGTGTGTTTCCTGTGCTGGAGAAGCAGCAAGTGCCGAGAGCCAATCAGATCGCATCCTGAAGCTTGTGGCCAGAAAAGTGTACTTAGCATTTGTACAAAGAAGCTAGTGCTTATTTTCAAAAGTTCATACAGTGTTCTAAACCCTGTGTGTGTGTGTGTGTGTGTGTGTGTGTGTGTGTGTGTGTGTGGGAGATGAGAGGTCGACAGATGCGGTCCTCCACAGGCCCCATCACTCCCTCAGTGTCTCAATCTGAGCGCTGTGTAACACACACACACACACACACACACACACACACAGGCACACACACTTCTGTAAACCACGTCATTTATTTTTGGTGTTACATTCAAACGCAAGCCTGCAGATAAGGTGGTGCAGATTAGCATCTTGGCATGTAGCACAGAATCCAAGATGGCCGCCAGACTGCTGTGAGGCTGCAGCTACCAAAAAGAATAAGCAGCTAATCCATCAAATGATGTATTAATTATTAATTAAATCATATATTTACTCTCAGCAGAACATCCTGAGCTGCTGAATTGTTTATGACTGGCGTCTTGAATGATTTTCATTCAGTCAGATTCCATTTAGACAAACGCGAGCGCTTGATTTATTTATTTTTTCTCTCCTTGTTCACACAATGTTTACAATCTCTTAACCACATACCACATTTCTCTGAAGTGTGTAATTGTTTCTGCTGCCTTTATTTTGCTGTATAAGCAAGAGATAAAGACCAAAGAAGCCTCCAGGTATCACCTCAGCCAATGTTTCAAGCTAACTAGCTAACTTGCTAACTTTGGATAGCAAACAGATTTGACACAGAAGAAGAAAATGAACAAATGACTTGATTAAACTTTGTGATATTGTTATTTAATCAAAGATGTGACCTGCGTGTGTGTGTGTGTGTGTGTGTGTGTGTGTGTGTGTGTGTGTGTGTTGTACATACACTTGCTATAAAAGCTATGAATGATGCGTGAGGTAACTAGCTAGCTAATTTCCTCCATTAGTCACTCACTAACATTCCTAAATAAATTTCCCCTCATCGATATGTTAATGTTAAACTAATGCACGCTTTATGCTAACAGTGCTTAGCTTTGCTGTTACTATGGTTATGATGTGAGAGGGTTTTACTGTGTGTCAGAAGTAGGCGTGGCTTCTGTGTGTTTTTTTCTGTTATATTCACTGTTTAGAGAGCAGCTAAGATGTTATTAACCAAGCAAGTTGTTGACTACATTTCCCAGAATCCTCCGGGAGTGGAGGCGTTTAATTAAAGCCACGCTAACTGAGTGCTACAGATGAAGGTCTCTGGTGTGGCGTAGCTGCTAGGTTAGTTCACTCCTTGTTTGTGTTGTGGCTTCCTGACTGCTGCACACGTATCCCATCATCCCCCCCGGCTCAGCTGGACCAGCACTCGGTCTCCTCACAGGGGTTTCCATGGCAACAGGCCCGATCTATAGGATCCTGCCTGAGGATAAGAGAGGAGGAAAGAGGAGGAGTGGAACAGAATGTGTTCTTTCTCTGTGTGTGTGTGTGTGTGTGTGTGTGTGTGTGTGTGTGTGTGTGTGTGTGTGCACAAATCAGCTAAAGCACCTGTGCTAACTGAGCCGCAGATTCTTGTTTTCTTCCCCGTGTGTGTGTGTGTGTGTGTGTGTGTGTGTATGTGTATGTATGTGTGTGTGTATGTGTGTGTGTGTGTGTGTGTGTGTGTGTGCTGTGTTTTCACCATGTACCTGTAATTTTTTGCAGCTGTTTCGTGAGGTGCGGATCATGAAGGCTCTTCGTCACCCCAACATAGGTGACACACTCGCACACACACACACACACACACACACACACACACACACATACTCTCTCTCTCTCTCTCTCTCTCTCTCTCTCTCTTTAATTAATGCCTAAGCATACCATATAACTTACACGGTTGCACACACACACTTATAAACTATTTGTGTCTGTCTGTTTGTCTTCTCTGTCTGTCTCTCTCTCTCTCTCTCTCTCTCTCTCTCTCTCTCTCTCTCTTTTATCTTTGTCTTTATAACTGTGAGTCTATCAGCCTGTCTCTGTCTGTCTAAATATCTTTGCATGTGTCTGAAAGAGAGAGAGAGAGAAGATAGAAAGAGAGACAGACAATAAGATGGACATCTTATTGTCTGTCTGTCTGTTAGTCTTCTCTCTCTCTCTTTCTGTTTTTATAACAGTGAGTCTATCTGTCTATCAGCCTGTCTCTCTCTCTCTCTCTCTCTCTCTCTCTCTCTCTCTCTGTTTTTATAACAATGAGTCTATCAGCCCTTCTCTGTTTGTCTCTTAATCTGTCTCTCTCTCAGTCTGTCTGTCTGTCTACATATCTTTGTATGTGTCTCTCTATCTAATTGTCTGTCTGTCTGCTCTCTCTCTCTTTCTCTCTGTCTGTTTTTATAACAGTGAGTCTATCTCTTTATCAGCCCGTCTCTGTCTCCCTCTCTCTCTCTGTCTCTCTCTCTCGCTCTCTCTGTCTGTCTTTATAACTGTGAGTCTATCTATCTATCAATCAGCCTCTCTCTCTCTCTCTCTCCCTCTCCCTCTCTCTCTCTGTTTTTATAACCGTGAGTCTATCTGTCTATCAGCCCTTCTCTGTTTGTCTCTTAGTCTGTCTCTCTCAGTCTGTCTGTCTGTCTACATATCTTTGTATGTGTCTGTCTATCTAATTGTGTCTGTCTGCTCTCTCTCTCTTTCTCTCTCTGTCTGTTTTTATAACAGTGAGTCTATCTCTTTATCAGCCCGTCTGTCTCCGTCTCTCTTTCTCTCTCTCTCTCTCTCTCTCTCTCTCTCTCTCTCTCTCTCTGTCTATCTTTATAACTGTTATTCTATCTGCCTATCAGCCAGTCTCTGTCTGTCTCTCTCTCTCTCTCTGTATGCCTATCTTTATAACCGTTAGTCTATCTGTCTATCAGCCAGTCTCTGTCTGTCTCTCTCTCAGCATTTATTTTAACAGGTTTTTGTGCTAATATAAGGTTTTGTCGCATTTCAGTGCAACTCTTTGAGGTGATCGAGACGGAGAAGACGCTGTATCTGGTCATGGAGTATGCTAGCGGAGGTAAGCGTCCGTGACGGAACACGTTAATAAGACCATCTGAAACCTTTGCTTAAAGATGTCTGTGTTTCACATCTTTGTCCTCACTGGGGTGCTTTTTTTAGTGGGATTATCCAAAGGACCCCCCCCCCCCTTGAGTGCACAAATGGTTTAATCCACTCTACACACAGATTCATTTGGCTTAATGTAAAAAAACAAAAAACAGGCGGCATTGCAGGCAAAATTGTGATTATTTCTCTCTTTATGTTAATGTGATTATTTCATCAGGCGAGGTGTTTGACTACCTGGTGTCTCATGGGAGAATGAAGGAGGTTGAGGCCAGAGCCAAATTCAGACAGGTGAGAATAGAAAATAAATCATCACCTTTTGACCAATCAGAATCCAGCATTCCATTTGCTCACTTGCTGTGGTAAAAACGATGGCCGACGGTTTTGCCGTTTGTGTGCAGATCGTCTCGGCTGTTCACTACTGTCACCAGAAGAACATCGTTCACAGGGATCTGAAGGTAACCTGGAGAACATCAGAGAACATGGCTAGTTAACGATCGCTGGCTTGCTAGCAATTCGGCGTGTTGATGCTAATTACACAGTGAAATCATTTTAGCTGGTTAGCATAGCTTTAACATGGCTACTGAGTTCAGATCCACAGGAAACTTGTTAGCTAGCTGTCTCTAAAACATGCCTGCTGAACGTAATTAGCAAGGTAGCTTAACTAACCCATTTACTGGGTTAACATGATACTGCATTTAAACATGTGGCTAGTTCATCTAAAGCAGCTAAGATAAAGCAACAATGGCAAATTTTAGCGTAGCTCAATTCTAATTTGTTACTTTCTTTTTCACTCCAAATACTTTTTCTTTGACTCAGTATTTCTGGCTTTCTGCTCTCTCTCTCTCTCTCTCTCTCACTCTCCTCCTCTTCTTTCTCTCTGCAGGCTGAGAACCTGCTGCTGGACGCCAACTCTAACATAAAGATAGCGGATTTCGGCTTCAGTAATGAGTTCACGTTAGGGAATAAGCTGGACACGTTCTGCGGCAGCCCGCCCTACGCCGCACCAGAGCTCTTCCAGGGCAAGAAATACGATGGGCCCGAGGTGGACATCTGGAGTCTGGGAGTCATCCTGTACACGCTGGTTAGCGGCTCGCTGCCCTTCGATGGACAAAACCTCAAGGTCAGGGGTCAGGGCCTACATTTCCCCCAACTCACCTACGCACTTCAATTTTAATCCTTCTTTACTATTCCCTTGTTTGCTTGCTCCCTTCACTGCTGACTCGTACCTTAATTTACACACTTCCCTAGAGTCTAGTACACACACAGCTGTTTGGACTCAGGTTCAGGTTGTTGAACGTAATGTACATTGTTGTGTGTGTGTGTGTGTGTGTGTTGCAGGAGCTGCGTGAGCGTGTGCTCAGAGGGAAGTATCGAGTGCCCTTTTACATGTCCACTGACTGTGAAGAGATTCTGCGCAGGTTTCTTGTACTCAACCCCAGCAAACGCTGCACACTGGAGGTACACACACACACACACACACACACACACACACACACACACACAAACACACACACACACACACACACACACACACAGTTCAGGTGTCCTGGTTACTGTAGGCTAAGTGCTTGGACCCCTTATGTCTCGCTTCACAGCAAGTGATGAAGGACAAGTGGATGAACACAGGGTTTGAAGGAGACGAGCTGAAGCCTCACACAGAGCCGGTGGAGGACTACAGTGACCCCGCCCGCATTGGTGAGTCCACACACACACACACACACACACACACACACAGCAGACTAACACCTGAGGATATTTAGGTGCCTTAGTGATCAGACATTGGAGGATGATGTTGTTTTCACATTTGCCTTTTCCCCCATGAGTTCGATATGTTCGGTGAAGCAGCATTTGAGCGGAAAAAAAAAGAACTATTTTGGCTTCTACAGAGCAGACTTGAGTTTGAGCCACAGAAGACCAGATATTTCGCAGTGCACTTTGGAATATTTCTAAATTTGGACTAATTTCAAACACGTCTTAGAAACGAAGACAGCAGGTCTAGTTACTTTCTTCATTTCATCATAACTTCAGCTGAGATTTTACCCTCTTGGATATGATTTCCAGCTCCGCCCCCTTTTCCTGAAAGGTTGGGGGTCGTTTGGTGACTGAGCGATTAAGATCGTTTCCATCGTAAATGGTCTCAGATCCTGCAGAAACATTCCACGCTGCTGCTTTAACCTGTTTCTCTCTTTCTCTTTGTAGAAGTGATGGTTGGGATGGGCTTCACTACAGAGGACATCAAAGATGCGTTACTCAATCAGAAATATAACGAAGTCACTGCGACTTACCTTCTGCTGGGCCTGAAGACTGAGGTTATACAGCCACACACTGCGCTCAAACTCTTTTCAAATCTTTTTCCTTACAGTTAAACAAACGTCTGTGGTTGTGTTTGCAGGATGGGGCGGAGACGCGCGTGAGCGGCAGCATGACGTTGCCGAGAGTGAGGCCGAGCCCCATCACCAACGGAACGAACAAACACTCCGCCACCGCAGCCGCCTCTTCATCCTCGTCCTCCTCTTCGTCTCACAGCAAGACGCAGCGCAGTGCCTCCACCTACCACCGCCAGCGGCGGCACAGTGACTTCTGTAAGTGACACGCCCTCTACCCAAACCTGGTCCTTATGTACCTCCCACACACTAAACCAAATGATGGTTAAGTTTATTCCAGAATTATTAGCACCCTTAATTTTAAATGACACAAAAAGAAATTTTGAACTTATTTTTGCATACTATATATAGCTTGTTCTCCTTTTATTTATTTATTTATTTGTTTGTTTGTTTATTTATTTATTATTTTATTTTATTTTGCATACATGAATTCATTTAATTCAGACCAGGATGTTTAAAAAGGATACACAGCTGTTTAATAGCTGCATCCATGTTGATGTGGATGGATGTTTGGAAATAAAGGCAACAAAATGGCTGATGGAGAAAAAAAAAATCAGCATATTTTCAACAATTTTTTTATAAGGCTGTTTTCTTAAGGGGTGCCAAAACTTCTGGAAGTGACGTTAATGAGCAAGCCATACTGAAACTGAGGCATAGAACAGGAAAGAAAAATGTGCAGGGTAGGATTGGGACACACACATATACACACATACACACACAGACTGATCCACGTGTGTGTATGTGTGTTTTTCAGGTGGTCCGAGTATGCCGGTGATGCACCCTAAGCGCAGTCCGACAGGAGGGGCAGACCGTGAGCTACGTGAGAGCCGCATGCCTCCACGCAAGGCCAGCTGCAGCGTGATGGGCAGCCGCAGCCTCCCGCCCTCCAGCCCCATGGTCAGCACGGCCAACAACCCAAACAAAGCCGAGATTCCGGAGCGGCGGAAAGACATGACCGCCACCACTGTAAGCCAGTGAGAGACTAAAAGAGAGTCAGAGGAAGGTTATACAGAATCACATAGTCTAAACAATAACACTTGCGTGTGTGTGTGTGTGTGTGTGTGTGTAGAATAACATCCCCGGCAGCACGATGACTCGCAGGAACACGTACGTGTGTACAGATCGGCCCAGCACAGACAGACAGTCTCTATTGCAGAACGGCAAGGAGAACAGGTGACACACACACACACTTTAAAAACACAATGTAGCTTTATAAACACTGTATAAACTGTACATAAACACTGTATAAACTCTCTCTCTCTCTCTCTCTCTCTCTCTTTCTCTCTCTCTCTCTCTCTCTCTTCAGCTCTCTCTCCCACCGTCTCCCCCCAGCCTCTCCCTCCACTCTCAGTATTTCCGGAGCGGGAGCATCATCTTCCTCGTCCTCGGCAGATCGGTGTAGACTGACACGAGGTTCGACCATACGCAGCACGTTCCACGGTGGGCAGATTCGGGAGCGAGTGCCTTCCACCTACGGGCCGCCGCCCACCTCACCCACGCTCAGCCACGACGCCTCGCTGCCGGCACACGGCCGCTCCAGGGCCACGGCCAACCTGTTCAGCAAGATCACCTCCAAACTCACACGCAGGTATATGACACACCCACAGACAGTGTGTTAGCGGCTGATGCTAACTGTAGTAACAATGTATTTTACTTATTAATTTTTTTTTTCCATTTAGTTATCAGTATATCTGAGAGAAATGTCCACTTTTCCTACAGTTCTTTCCACTGTCATTCTGTCTTTCCGTTGTTTGGATAAGGGACTTGGCTGTGAATTAAACCGTTAGCCTGAATTTCTAGCTAGTGATCATGTT
The DNA here is from genome assembly GCA_033459395.1 of Hemibagrus guttatus. Lineage (NCBI taxonomy): Eukaryota > Metazoa > Chordata > Actinopteri > Siluriformes > Bagridae > Hemibagrus > Hemibagrus guttatus. The sequence goes on from JAUCMX010000027.1 coordinate 1,827,598, forward strand.
TGTCCCAGTTGCCTAGCAACAATAACATCTCGATTTTAGGCAAGACTCAAATTCACAGCTCCAACTAAACACAGTGTAAGTCCACGTTATCCAGTGCTGGAAAATATTGTCTCTGTTGTGTGTGTGTGTTTGTGTGTGTGTGTGAACTCCACACTAAAATACTCTGCTAATCTATAGCACTGCTGCTCCGAACCTTCTAAACCTACTGCTCCTTCTGTCTTCCTGTCTCTGCTTCTCTTTCCTTTTTTTAACATCTCTCTCTCTCTCTCTCTCTCTCTCTCAGGGTCAATCTCGACCCCTCTAAGAGGCAGGGTTCTAATAAGTCAGTATCGGGTTGCACTCTTCCACAGGGATCCAAAACAGTTAGTAAGTTCCTGTGTCTCACTCTAGCCTGTCTGCCTGCGCATCTGCTTGCCCGTCTGTCTGTCTCTAGCATGCCCCCCTCTCTTTCTCTCTCTCTGGCAGCCTGTGTGTGTGTGTGTGTGTGTGTGTGTGCGAGTGGGTGCATGGACATCAGTGCATGCATCAGGATTTGTGTGTGTGTGGTGGGGGAGTCATGGGTGTGACCTTGTGGGGACATTTGGTTTGCCCTCACGAAGAAAACTGCATTTGTTTAAAAAAATAAAACAGCCGAAATGTTTCCTTTTCCAAGGTTAAGGAAGACAGATGTGTGTGTGTGTGTGTGTGTGTGTGTGTGTGTGGTTCACGATGCCGGACGTCCTGTTTAAGCTCAGGAGTGATGCTGCATTGCGCCTGGTTTTGTCCCGAGTCCTGTGGCACGGTGCGTTCCTGAAACAGCGAGGATTGTTCAGAATTCTTAAACGTGTCCTTTGATTTTTCAGGGTCGCAAATGAACCTGAGAGAGTCGGCCGATCTACGCTCTCAGGGTGAGCTACACCGCCGCAGGGGTTAATAACAGAAAATTCAGTTATAAAAATGACGCCTTAATTCTTACTCATGTTTATGTTTATTTACTGAACCTTTAGTGTTACACCTCCAGAGACCATGAATGCTGCATGAGACAGCTAAACAAATCTAGATAAATAATCTGTTGATCTGTATTTGTCGCTCTTTCTTGATGTCTGTGTGTCTCTCTCTCTCTCTCTCTCTCTCTCTCTCTCTCCCAGTTGCCATCTATTTGGGAATCAGAAAGAGGCCGAGCCCTGGCTCGGGGGAGGGGGCTGGGATGTGAGGCCCCGCCCCCCATGCGCTCCCGCCGAGTTGGTACTGGCTGTGCGCGATGCAGCGAGGGGGTGCGGCTGCAGCCACGAGCCGTCGGGGTCAAAGGTCACGTTCCAGGGGGAGGTGTGTCAGCTGAGCGTGCACCATGCGCGCCTTTGGGAGTCTCCACTAGCATTCACTCACATCGCGTCTCGGATCTACAAAGGGGTGGAGCTCTGAGTGGATGGGGGAGGGGCACAGACCGGGGCATGTATTTTCCTCCTCCTTCCTGAACTGACTTGGCTCTGCCCACTCCTGGCTGCATAAACTGGAAAATCGCTCCCCGCCCTCCCCCAGCTGTCACGCTCGCCTGATAGGCACATCCAGAGACACGCAGATGTGTATCCACACAAACAGTGCAAATGTACACACACACACACCTCCTCCTCCTCCTCCTCTAAGCAACCTCATCCACAGGACCTGGATTGATTCCAGAGTAGTATTTTTTTAATCTCGTTTAACTCATGAAATAGTGCGATTCTATTTTCAGCGTCATTCTGCTTCCTTGTTTGGTCTTAAACTGTATTTTGTACGTTTTTTGTTTTGTTGCCCAAGCACTTTTCATTTCATCCCTTATTTTATACCGCCCATGTCAACCGTCACCCTGAACTGGAGTCCTGCTAATCAACACTTTTAAAATCTAATGAATACTCCAGCAGTTTGTCAATTCAAAAATTTATAAGGAAAGTCTGAATTTGTTAAATTCAGTTAAACTTCAGAACACAAGCTATAATGGTGAATGGTTCGAAGGTCCTGTTCATTTTGTCAGTGAAATTAACCAACATTATGTTTGAGTGGGAATGGAAATCGCTATGATCAACAATTTTTTCAAGAGTTTCAGACGAGGGATGTCCAATATGTGCGAGTGTGTCTGCTTTATAAAATACGGCCGTATTAATGCAGCACTCTCAGCTCCCAGGGGAGTGATGTACCAGATGAGGTTTCTCACATAGCTGGAGAAGTTAAAGGAACCTCCACCCTGAAACACATTAAACAGGAAATACTGAAATATTTCCGATGTACTTGGTGATTCTGGTGCTAATTTGTTAGCTAGAGCAGTTATAATCATTTAGAAAGATAACTTAAGGTATGGTAAGGTATAACTAGCATGATTTGGTGTTCGCTCAACACAACGTTACACAAACATGTTTTGAATAGTTGTATTTCAGCAAAATATTCAAACCTTAGAGGTGTTTTAACAATGCACTAAAGCCTTTCCACTGCTCAAACAGTATGTGATTGGTTGATTCCACCCCCCTCCCCCGATTCAACCCCCTTGAAAATACAACTCTCCCATGAGCCTTTGCAATAAAACCCCCACTGGCGGTGGATCGGGTTGTGTCATCGGTTCTCGGCTAAATAGACGCACCTAAAAGACGCAGAAGTTGCACTTGGTTCTAGAGTTTGAACTCTGAAGCATTATCACTGGAATTTTTTCGGAAGCTCTGCTGAATCTGAACTTCAGGGTCTCTGGAGGAGTTGCTGTTCTACTTCACATCTGCACTATAGAAACCGTCACCGAAATTCCAGAATGGTGCAATGGACGTCAGAGAATGTTGCTGCAATTGCTTTTCCTTCATCGTAGGAATACGACGGTAACCTTAATGTAGCTTTTCTATTGAAGAATTTCACACTCCTGGACTGTTTTTTTCCCGTTAGCACATTACAGGGAAGAAACCAAATGATTTGGTTAGTGATATTTGATTCAGGAAGCCCCGCCCCTAAAGTGGCTACTCTAGAACAGGACCTCTATGGCTCCCCAATTCCTTTGAGGAAAGTTAGAAATGCCCGTAAAGTTTCTCAGTGACTGATACTGGCTTTCTGAGACGGTTCCTGAGAAGGTTCCTGTGCTGGAAAAGTCATCAATAAAAAGAAGTAAGAAAAGCGGAAATGGCAAATGCTATCCTTCCATGATGAACGTTCTCATCAGTGGATCAGATTGTAGCATAAAACTGGGAATATTCCATTTTTCCCAGTACGACATGGTTCCCTCTGCGCCACCAAAGCAGATTCAACTCAACCGTAGTTCAGGATCAGTTCAGAATTCCAGACACCAATCAGAAGCAGAGCCGGAACCGTATAAGCCCCGCCCATTTGTGGAAGTGGACCATAGTTCAGATGTAGATTTGTCATTTTCTTGTAGCAAATCAAATACAGAGAGAAAATGACAGGTCGGGATACACGCCTTGTTTTCTTGCAAATGGTGCAATTGTGAATTGGTCTTTCCGCTAAGTTCAGACACTGCTGTAGATCTTGTGCTTGAAATGTGAAGTGCACCGTAGTCTGACGGTTCTCCAGGAAGGGAACCACAGCTCTAATCTCAGTGGTCTTTTTTTATATTTATATATATATATATATATATATATATATATATATATATATATATATATATATATATATATATATATATATATATGTGTATTCGTCATTTTCTTGTAGCAAATGAAATAACCACAGAAAATGACATGGCAGGATTTCTGGATGGTGCTTGCAGCTGTTCTGTCTCAGTTTTAACAGGAAGTGTTTCGAATCTGATGCATTTCTGTCATTCTGTTCTTACCTGATCTGAAACGAACCCTTAACACAGCCTGAGAAACCGACTGCTTCCCTAGCATTACGCACCGCAGCTTTAGCGGTTAAAGGAGCAGTTTGTTGTTTTCCGAGACATCTCCTACGTGTGAGGTGAACTGAGCATTGACAAGCCTTTCTGTTTTCTAGGTTTAGGCTGGAGCCTTTTTCTGGGCCAGAAATGTCCTTAGTGCTTATAAAAATCACAAACTGCACTTTTAATCTAAACTATGTGCCATATACACTGTCAGCTTTTTCATCTTCCACACCCCCTTTTTGTTGATGAATTTGATTTCTTTTCATCCTTCTGGTTTCTGATTTTTTTTTTCACATCTGCATTCTGGCAAACGCTGCATTCGATGTGAGTGCAAGAAAAAAGAACATGTCTGCCCACCAGAAATCCTTGGGTCACCGTCATGTCTGCTCCGTGATTGGACTCCTGTAGCGGAGACGCTTTCTGTGTCGATCCCCGAACGGTGTGTGAAGAAGCCGTTCAGGTCTGGGTGGATCCGGACGGCCCGGGGTCGTTATCTGTTAAACGTGTGTGTTTAGACCTCCGTGCACTCACTCACTCGCTTCGACTTGAATCAGCTGCATCCTACGGCTCTGCCACCAGGGGGCACTACTGTCTTAAATGTGAACACTTCAATTTGTGGATATTTGCACAGGTACTTAATTTATTTTCTAGGATAATTATCTTGGGAAGAAGAAAAAAAAAGAAGAATACATGATTTATATCAGTCAGACCCTGACTGCATATAAATATGAAGATAACGATAACGATGATATTAATATGACTATAGTATTTATCTTAGACCTCCAGGTTAATTTCTAGCTAGTGCAGAAATCCTCTGCTAGCTCTCCAGAACATTCTGTGTGTGGTGAAGATAAAAAGTAACCTGCAGTCCTGCATGACACTGAAAGAAGGAATGACATAGAGAGAAAGAGATAGGGGGAAAAGGAAAACCGGAGATCGGAAAGAGAGAGAGAGAGAGAGAGAGAAAATGAGAGAGCAGGTATGTGTCTGCGAAACAGGGTTTGCAGGGGTGTGAGTGTGTGGGTGCATGCGTCTGTGTGTGTGCATGTGTGCGAGCATGAACACCCAGAGAGTGTGTGTGTGGATGAGCGTGAGTGTGTGTGTGTGTGTGTGTGTGTGTGAGAGTGTGCGCGCGCTGAGACGGCATGGCATTTCTCATAAAGCATTATTCTAATATGCAATATGATGGGAGAACTGATAAGAAACAGCAACAGATAAAAAAGAAGAGATTCAGGCAGTTTGCAATGAGATTGTGGTTTGTTTTTATTTTTTGTTCCCCAGAAGTCTGTGCGCCTCTGGCCAAAATGAGCGAAATGGAAACAAAAAAAAGATCTGGAGAGAAATAAAACTTCACTGATGTTGAGATCGTTGTGCGTCTGAGTTTATTAGGGTGAACGTGGGACTGGGAAGTTAGCAACACTTGGATGTAAGAATGAAATGTTATTGCAGTGTAATCAGCTGAAATGTATTGTTCTAGAAAACATTATTTTAAGTTATCCAAAGTGTCCTGTGGACATTCTTTGCTGCTTTAGGCTAGCTCTTGGTAAAATGTGGACTGACACTTCCTGTTGTATTTCGCCTGTGAGCATGAAAAATGCACAATGTTGACTGTAATAATGAAATGATGGATGAGAGACCGGTAGGTTTCATGGGGTACACTTTTATTGATTCACAATTTGACCGATTGACTTTTTACAACCAAAGTTCAAATTGAGGCGAAACTGAGACGCTAGGCGTTTTGCACCAGCGCCAGGAATCTGATCCCAAGATGACACCAGTCGTAAGGTGGACACAAACTGGATGTCAAGAAAACAAAACAATGGGGTAAAGAAGAACGAAAGGAGAAACGGACAGGGTCAAGCAGTCTCTTATAGTGCAGTAGAACACTCCATGTGCTGCCCGAGTGATGTATTGGTGTAAAAAAGAAAGGAAAATGAAAGGAAACAGGAGTTTGCCTCTTTACTTCTGGGCGGGGATCATGCTGTCAATGGCCTCGCCTTTCTCCAACTTCTTCTCCATCTCAATCATGAGCTTGACGCCATCCACGACGCACTGCACCTGCTCTACCTCGGAAGTGCCGATACGGTCAGCGTTGGAGATGTCAAACACTCCACCCACGGAGGCGGTGTCCACACCACCTGAGGAGGAAAAGCCATAGAAAATGTGTTCATTTTCAGTAAGCTTTTTTACAGGTTAATTATGATAACATTAAGTCACACTACACCACAGCTTAATAATAATGTCATGAAATTAATCTTGGCTAATTTACTACAAGATTAATTTGCTAGCTTCACTAGTGTCATTATCTTGTCCAACATTCTAACATAACTATTTGAGTTCTGTGTTTATGAATGTGGGTGCACATGCCTGTGCCACGCTTCTGCAGGCGCAGTCTGGTCAGGACCTCCTCGAATTTGGGGTGCTGGCTGAGTTTGGGAAGTTTGACATGGACACCACCACGCAGGCCAGTGCCCAGGTTGGAGGGGCAAGTGAGGACGTAGCCCAGGTGCTCATTCCACATGAAGCCATGGTTGTGCTTCTTGAACACTTCCTCAATCTGTCATTAGAAAGAAAACAGCAAGAATGATCTCAAGATTCATAAAGAATATGGTAAATTTTCAATTTTGGTCTTGACCACCAAGCCAGTCTGGAGTATACCATACAATAGTTGAAATGGAAAAAATGCTGGCAAGTATCAGTGTATTGTAGTGGATGTGTAGGTCACATACTTTGTTCAAGCCAACGCAGAAGCGCCTGAAGACCTCTTTCATGTTGCCACCCTTCTGCATGGAGATGACACGGAGATGGTCCTCCTCATTCACCCAGACCAAGAAGGTCTTCTCATCGTTGTGCCTGAAGGAGGAAAAAAAACAATGTCCGAAATCACTATTATGAAGACTGGTTAAACATCTCTAATGATGCATACCCTACTATACCCTTTACCACTATCCTCTGTAATGAACTCTGCATAACATATTACCCCTGTTACCCTATTCCCTGTACTGAACCCCATAATCATATGTCCTACCACATATACCCTATGCCTACACATTTCTGCCACTCACCAGATGCCTCTGGCATCAGGCCAGTCACGGGCCATACCAGCAGCCAGAAGCAGGGGGGAGACGGGTTTGTCAAACAGGAAGTGGTCAGCGATCAGCTGCTCCTGCTCGGCATCGCTCATGGACTTCAGGGGATAGTACTTGCCCTTGAACTCACCATCCAGGCTGTTCAGAGCTGGGGAAAACATATGACTAATGTTAATTGATTTTATTTATTGATGGCGATGTAACAATGTTTGTTTTGTGCTACTATTTCATGCATTCACTGGCAACTATTCCTAGTTACCGCACTCTAAATGGGGCAGTCTCTCTCACTTCTTAGAACTCCAACCAAGAGTTTTCAGAGTTCTCTCTACTTTTTACAGTTCCACAGTCATTCATGGCCTTTAGTTGAGGGTATGGTCTGAAAATGAGTGAAGTGTGTTTATGCTTGCATTGGAGACATACCCTCAACAGACAGCCTCTCCACAGCTCTGCGCTCAGCACGGCTGTTGTGGGGGGGCAGAGCGTATCCTTTGATGCTGCGTCCAGTACGGACTCTGCTGCTCAGGACGTAGTTGGGGTCCAGGTCATCACCACCCTGTAGAAAGCCAAAGGTCTTTATTTAGACTTGGAAGCACATGTACCAGTCTAATATGTTATGCATCAAGGTTGTTTTACAGTGACAAGCACAGATGCTCTGCAGATATCCGACCACTGATACTGAAGTCTGATGACCCCACTTTGAACTAATGGGTGGAACTTTACCATTGCACCATTATTTGGTTATTTAATGTGGACCACTACTTTGTAATGTTCTGGTAAGTTCTGGTTTTGTCACCTCACAATTCTAAAACCTGAAAGATTCTTTAGTTTGCCCTGCTTGGGCTCACCTTCAGGTTCTCGAAATTCAGGTCAGTCTTGTGCTTGTCAGTGGCCTTGTATCCACCATGGCGGTCGCAGATGACTGGGTCAAAGAGATCCTTGAACACCTCATAAGATTCCTCATCACCAGCAACACAGCCAACAGTCATGATGAAGGGGTGACCTGGCAGAAAATGTGCAATCATCCACCAATCAGAACACAGATATGACATCCTAGCACTCTGGAATTTGGTAGTCATTGGAATATAAGTATCAATCCAAAGCCAATAATGAATTGCCAACCAAATGGAAAGTTTGAAGTTACATTGTTGGCTTGGTAGCCTTTTCTGAGGTCTGAACATGATTGTGTTATATAGCTCTACTCACCAGGGTTGTCCACACCGGTCTGGATGACATCATCCAAAGTGAAACCAGTGGGGGTCTGCTTATCCCTCAGTTTAGCATAAATCTCCTTGGTCAGCACCTTGGCCATGTGGTTGTTGTGCTGGGTAAGGTCAGGAAACTCATCATCAGCAGAGAAGTTCAGCTTGAAGTTGTTGTGGGTGTTTCCAAAAGGCATGATTGCGTTTCTGACACTGTAGGAGATTTGAGTGAGTATGACATGAATTAGAAGTACTGCAATCATTATATTATTAGTTTTCAGAAACTGTCGTCAAAACTATCTTTAGTCCTGTTTTTACTTAACCTTACCTTCCAGTAATTCAAGATTCATCTTACATAATATATTGGTTTGGCAGAACTGTTTATTTTTCACACTATATCAGTGGCTAGTTGGCAATTTAAACTACTGAATATAAATTATTATTAACTCCAATTAAGAACCAATTGGACTCTATTAGCAACTGTCACAAGATATGGATGGTGTTACACCAGTCAAGGAGGACATATATGCCGTCAGCTGTGCATTTACAGACGTCTGAAGTTCTATGGTATTCCGGTGACCCAAGTAACCTGCAGGACATTCACTGCTCAGCTGTCATATCGTATGTCTGATATGGCCAGGAAAGGGGGGTCATTCTAGGGTCTATATGTAGAAGCGTTTATTTTGGTGATCATACCCCTCTTTCCCTTAGCTTCACATTACCTTCACTCTTGCCAGTGAGAAATTGTATACTATATATGCTCTCTGTTGCCTCTCACTTGTCAATGTGCACATATTCATTATGTACTTTTGAAATGTGTGATATGTATTTGCATGCTTTCAAAATTTAAAGGCAGTAGACAAGATAAAACTTAAGCCCAGAAGGATATAACACCTTCTGGATCTGTATCCCGCTGGGATTTAGTTGATAGAGTTCCCTTTAGAGCCAAAGAGTCTAAACATTACTCTGCCAGGATTCTTACATAAGTATAATATCAGTAATTATATATATATATATATATATATATATATATATATATATATATATATATATATATATATATATATATATATAATCTGCTATTCTATGGTTAAATCAATTCAGAACTGCTTCGGACCATTGGATCCAGCCATCTTATAAAGCAGAGTGACACCAGTGTCACAACCCTCTCTGATATGACCAGCACATGATCACAGACTAAAAATAGCTGAAGCAAGAGATCAGTCCAGATTGGAGGCAAGTCCCTTGTGTCTATATTTATCCTGATTCAAGAACATTTTTGGCATTTATGGACAAATGAATAAAACTGAGGACAGCAGAAATCTGGTCACATGTCAGCACATTTCATGAGTACACATGCATTTGTCCCTGTCACCATGTCAAACTCCACCTTGTCAGCTATGATATGATTGAAAAACTGTTCTGTAGAAAACTCAGTAAATGCACCAGATGTACCAATTTGTACAAAACCTGAATACCCTTGGTAAGGGTCAATTTCTAAATTATGCTAAATTATAAATGTAATCAAACATGTTGGCAGTGCATTCTTGAAAATTCGAATGCAAAAAAAATATATGCAATCAATAAGAAAATAGATTAATCATATTTGCTCTATGCATCTATGCATTAAGCATGATATCTGCTTATATGGGAAAAGTGAGCAAGCTTGGAATCCCACAAGGACTCGTCTTAGGTCACCTTTTTTTCCTTAGTCAACAATACAATCTCTTCTGCTTATCAGAATACAGGTGTTATCTGAATTTTTTTTTAATTTCTTTACCTGCGCACGAGACAACAAAACAGTCCTTGGGATCAGTTCCTGTTCACCAAAGCCGAAATAGGGGTCACCCAGTGGAGAACGGTTCAGTTCAGCTTTATATACCTCTAACCACAAAGGTCCATTTTAGTGTGTGATGGACTGTGATTGGACAGGGCATGTCTCTGATGCCCAGATTAGCTTACGAAACGGGTCCTGCATTTACATTTCCGTAATCCGAACTGGGGTGGCAGCTGTGGCCTGCCCCTCTCTCACAGAACCCATCCTCCTCCCCCATATATAGGTTTCCATATAAGCCTGGAGGATTGAAGGCAGGGGGTGGGTGGGGGTGTGGTTTACAAAGGCTAAAAAGGCTAAGTGAGAGTTTTGCCATGCGTGCCAGGGATAGCAGCAGTGTTCATGCCAAGCAAAGACCTTGAAAAAGAATGAACTGCAACACTGAGCTTATCAGATGATCATGTTCTAAAGCTGAACATATTTCACCAGTGAGAATGAATGTGCATTATCTTCTCATTGGAAATTTTTGTACATTTACATTTTATTCAATTCTTGCATAGTACAATGTTGAACATTTGAATTTTTCCAGATAATATATTAACAGATTAAACATGTGAGCAAAAACACAGTATTTCAAAATTTGTGTAGCTATGCTGTAAGACAGATGTTTTGCTAACCACAGTGTGTGTGTGTGTGTGTGTGTGTGTGTGTGTGTGTGTGTGCGTGCGCAAGTACTTTAAGGAGGAGGAGGAGGATGTGTTACACTTGATTTATATTGCACAGGCATATGGTTATAAATCTCTAAGGTCATCCATCCATGAACAACCCTAAAGCTGAAAGCTGATGAAGCAGAATCTGGTGAAATTTGAGAAAATGGTTCAAATTCTGGTTGTCAAAAATGTTACGTTCTATGTCCTATGGGCTATGGGCTTCTAAGAAAATAACATCTTTCTTAAAAACTGCATGTGTTAATTGAAAAGGACATATAGTCCAATTTGAACTAAAAGAACTTGAGTCTAAATAAATTGATATTAACACTATAGTGCTGCTAGCAAAAAATATATTACTCTACAGACTATGTATAGAACAGTGTAGTTTTCCTACCTTTTCACTTCTGCACTATTTTATATACCTTCAAAATGTTAACTGAGTTATTTCAAAATTGTTATTACACTGAAAGAAAAGACCTGGCTTGCTTCGCTTGCTGCAGAGATGGTGACTTTAGCTAAGTGCCAGTGACAAAGAGGAAGCGAGAGAGAAGGAGATGGAAAAGAGGGTAGGGAAGCATTAACGTCAGTATGCCAGGCTCATGATCAGCTGACATTGGGGAAGATGCCATGGCAGCCTCCGATATGTACCAAATCAACACAGCTGTTATTATATATCTCTCACTTTTGCACTCACACACACATACAAAGCTCCTGGCTCCTTTTATCTTTGAAGAAATTCATTTTGTGAGATGTCGAAATGCTCAGAGGGCTTCAGGTTCGAGAGTTTGCCGATCCAGATCACACACAGGTGTGTGTACTATGTCTGTAGCTTAGGTGTGAATGAGTGTGTATGTAGGTGAAAACCATTTCCTACACAAATTCTAGTGCTAGAGGTTTTTCTCCATGCTCTATCCCTCATGGTTCAGGAATGTGTATTTTATTAGCATTTAACTGTATTATTTAATATAATAAATAAACATTAAAATAGAATTTTAGTAACGTGAACGTGATTTTTGGGTTACTTCCTAATGTTAGCTAGGCAGATGGCTAGTGAGTGAGCTAGCTATGTAATTCATATACAGGGTATTTGTGTACATTGATCTTATATGTAGTTTATTAGTTTTAAAAGACTATTAACTTTACATTTATCTGTTATTTCCTCAGAGACATTTGATACCGTTTAATATTTACTTTATAGTGTTTACGTCACTACGTCACGACGCACAATGACTAACATGGCGCCGGCGGGAAAGATGGATTCAGATCGTTTGGTTAGCAAAATGAGATAAGCGTGGTCTTTTTCACCTCTTAAATGGCTCCTTGCCATTTTGTCCCACAAACAAGACTTCTGTTAGTCTTTACCTATTGATTTGTCTACATTGTTAAGAGAAATCTAATTGATTTAATGTAAAAAAAAACAACAACAAAAAAACAAAACAAAAAAAAAAAACATGACGGCGGTATATGTTTGCAGCGCCATTTTGAATATTGTAATTATTTCAATACTGGACTTATCGTGCTTAATGTTGGATCCTCGCCGTTGTTCTCTGCCAAACAACTTACGTATTGATTGATTTATCTGGATGCTTTTCGCTCATTTGTGCACGGTATGTGATTACCGGGATTAGAAATGTTTTTATTTATTAAAAAAAAAAAAAGGCGATGTTCACATAAAAGAGTCGGTTCAAAGAATCGGTTCGTGACGCTCTTGCGGAGTCACAGTTGCTCTGTCTCTCAAACACACAGCTGTTCTCTGCTCGTCCTGATTCAACAGCCTGCATACCGAATTAATCACGCCAATGTCGAACCTTTAAAGCTTTCACTTTCTTTCTCTCTCACACACACACACACTCACACACACACACACACACACACACACACACACACACACACACACACACACACACACACACACACATTTATGACCTCTTTCCCGATTTACTGAAACGCATTTAATAAGTCTGCAGCTCCGTCAGCTCCTGCTGTTACATTATGCTAGCACTGCTAATATATTCATTATTGCTAAGTTCCTCAGCTAATAGCTAATCTGAGTCGCTTGTATGCCATGTCTTTATAACCAACAGTATTAAGACGACGTTTTATTACACGTCTACGCATTTAGATTTTAGATTTGAATTGCAAAACATTGTGGTGTGACACAGCATCTGATTCATGTGTGTTATGTAACACCAGTTAGCTTTCTCTCCCTGAATTAGAGAGTGTATTAACAGCAGTGTTACTCCTGCCAAATTATGTGTTAGGACACTTACACAACTCGGGGAGAGAGAGCAACAACAGTGAGAGCGATATTTGTGTAAATTCAGGACTAACCCTAACCCCTTACCATGTCCCAAAATCTCAGCAGAACTCAACTGAATCTGCCGCCTGAATCATAATCATGGATTAGGCTTTAATCAGTCACTGTTATTTAATAACGCCACGTTATGTCTCTGCATCTTCAAGACGGTGTGTGGGACTGTTAAAATGTACCATCAGTGAACAGGGAAACAAATGTGTCTCTGTTTAAGGGTTAACGGTGACTGGGGAATACTTAAGACAGCAACTGAATACAAACACACACACAGTTTTAGAAGGAGGAAGTGGAAAGGAGTTTTCTAGATGAAGTGTGTATGTATGTGTGTGTGTGTGTGTGTGTGTGTGTGCGCATGTGTGGGCGTGCAAGAGAACATGCATGGTGTGAGTAATGTGAGTGGAGCACTCCCCAACTGCAAATGCTAATAATACTCATGGCCTTTGGAAGAGCAGACAGCGTCGGTGTAAACGCCTAATACGATTTTCAGGCGCTGAGCGTTGCTCCGGGATTCTCCTGTAGTGTGTAGGTATAGAGGTGTGTATGTATGTGTGTGTGTGTGTGTGAGATAGGAGAGGTCACCCAAACAGCACCCTGGAACATGCAGCCAGTGGCATGCAATGCTAATACACTACATCAGACCCGCGTATCCACTTTATACTGAAGCGAAACTGCTTTTCTGGAACTTGAGTTTGGATTTGAAGCAGCAAAATGTCAGCAATGTAAACTATTTTACAGGACAACCCACTACACCCCTCCACCCCCACTCTTGAAGATATAAGGCAAAAAAAAAAGCTTGTTATGTATGTAACTGAACAGCGTGAACTTCCGTCGTGCGCCGACACTGGAGGCTCCTTCCGTAAAACAGAAAACTTCACCATTTCCTCTGTTATGTGATATCTGCTGTATTAACATAGTAAAGCGTGCGTTAATATAAACCTTACAGCCTTCGGACCAATCAGATTCAAATATTTAACAGAACTGTGGTGTCATTTTAATGGGTATAAGCTATAAGGATATAGAGGATATGTTTTACCCGTATATGCTATGAGGATATAGAGGATATAGTGTAAGAGAGGATTTGTGTGTAGCAGTGTGAAGCCTTGTGTGTATGTCTATAGTGTATACTGCTGGAGAAAAACAGCCTTCATCATCAGAAATATTAATACCGCCTTCAAAATTCCTTACCACACCACATGGGGGCAGCGGTGTCCCAGGAATGATGAAGAAAATCCTGCCTGCAGCAGAGGTGTGGAAAGAAATTCTCCAAAATCTTAATACAGAATTATTTGCATAGAAGTGTCAGGTTCAAGGATTGGGTTTGTGTCTAGCATTTAGGAGTCTGTTAAAACAATGTATAAAGAATTGTTTATACTTTATTTCAGTTGATGCATTGCTATCACACAATGACACATTTCATTACCTTGGTATTGTCATGCTGTATAATACCTTATGTATGTTTTCTATATATGTTACTTTATATATGTTCTTAGGTTTACTATATTAAAGAGAGAGACAAATTTATAGGTGCTCAGATTGAGAGAGAGAATGAGAGCAAGAGAGAGAGCACTGATGTGGAAATTTTCCCCAATCAGCTAGATCTAATCAGTGTGTGGACGTCCTCTCTCACTCAGGATGCACCTGCCGGGCCCCCGATCTCTAATTTCAGCTCCATGTAAATGATGTAGTTTTTCTCTTTCACTTCTCTCTGAGGCTTTATGGAAGCAGCCTCTGCTCCGTTCATCACTCTGCTGATCACACTGACATCATGCTGCTCTCCGTCTGCGCTCTGCTCTGGCGTGTAAGATTCCTGCTGCTGCTTTCCTCTTCACACTGATACCTTTTTTATTCCTTATCATTCTCTTTTAAATGATAATGGCACTCAGTGTTGCTTTATGTTGCAGTGGTCAGTTCACACAAAGCTGTGACGCAAAAGCCTTCGGTTATAACAGCAGATGCGGGTAAAACTGTTAAATGCACATCATCATCTAGTGCCTGCTAATATTATGAACAGCAGCTACGCTAATTCCTTTCCATTTGTTTCCCTTCTTCTACCCATCCCCGAGACACACAGAGATTGTGCCAGCTCCAGTGGCATCCAGAGATGGACCAGCTCCAGCTGGGTTCTGCTTTCTGAGGACTGGAGTATTCAAAGCAGCACTGCCAACCCTATGTGGACATTTTACACATAACATTCTACACATGCTGTATCTGCATCACACAACTAATGCAGAAAGGACATTGTTCATATCACACTCTCCGGTGTCACCCAGATGAGGATGGGTTCCCTTTTGAGTCTGGTTCCTCTCAAGGTTTCTTCCTAATTCCATCTAAGGGAGTTTTTCCTTGCCACAGTCGCCTGAGTCACCTCAGGCTTGCTCACAAGGGAAAATGTTGTCTAACATCTAGGACTGTTTGTTTGTATGTTTATTGTTTCTTATGTTCTGTAAAGCTGCTTTGAGACAATGCTCTTTGTTAAAAGCGCTATACAAATAAAATTGAATTGAATTGAATTACTATGGACTGTAACACTGCAAAGTATGAAGGTCAATATGTCAGCTGGTATAAACAGATTCCACAAGAAGCTCCAGAGTTTGTGTTGGGATTTTATCATTCTCACACCTCTCCTGATGAATATGGAGACAATTTGTCATCCACATGCTTCACATCTAAAGCCTCTTCAAATATCGGCAATCAGTTAATAATCAGTAATGTGGAGAAGGGAGACTCAGCAGTGTATTACTGTCAAACATGGGACAGCTCTGCTAGTGAGCACGTATCACAGTGATGTACACCATGACAAAAACCTCCTCACTGCTCACACTCACTTCTGCTTGCACACAACACCAGAAACAACAAAAACCTGAACTTCTAATCACTGGAACTGAAGTGGAAACTCACTTGATGTTCACTGAAGACACTTTATTCTTCACGGTACGACCTTTTATTCCACTTTTATTTTACAGACACAGATGGTTTATGATCATGTTCTCAGTTCAGTTCTTTGGCTGTAATGAACTCGGTGTGATCAGGTGATCTACATATGAGAGCTTTATAGAAGATGTTCTTTGTAGTTATTAGTGATGGAGTCTGTCAGGTACTCTGGATGTACAGGAAGAATTGTGAGAATGGTTTGAGCTGAAAGGAAAATTACAGTTACTCATATAACTACTCTGTACAAGTGCAGTGAGCAGAAAAGCATCTCAGAATACTACACTTAAACTCCTGTACCTTCTTCACCTCTTCACCCTGTAACCTTACTGTTCCACTTCCCTCCCTTTCATTCACACACATGTACTCAGTCTTACTACGACTGACTTTCATTCCTCTTCTCTCCAGCGCAAACCTCCACCTCTCCAAGTTTTCCTCCACCTGCTCCCTGCTCTCACTACAGATCACAATGTCATCTGCAAACATCATTGTCCAAGGAGACTCCTGTCTGACCTCCTCTGACAACTGGTCCATCACTATAGCAAACAGGAAGGGGCTCAGAGCCGATCCCTGATGCAGTCCCACCTCCACTTTGAACTCCTTTGTCTGACCTACAGCACACCTCACCACTGTCCTGCTCCTCTCATACATGTCCTGCACCACTCTGACATACTTCTCTGCTACTCCTGACTTCCTCATACAGTACCACAGCTCTTCTCTTGGCACCCTGTCATACGCTTTCTCCAAGTCTACAAACACACAGTGCAACTCCCTCTGACCATCCCTATACTTCTCCATCAAAATTCTCAGAGCAAAAATTGCATCTGTTGTGCTCTTTCTGGGCATGAAGCCATACTGCTGCTGACAAATTTCCACTACCTTCCTTAACCTAGCTTCCACTACTCTTTCCCATAGCTTCATTGTATGGCTCATCAACTTTATCCCCCTATAGTTGCTGCAACTCTGCACGTCACCTTAAAGATCGGCACTAACACACTTCTTCTCCATTCCTCAGGCATCCTCTCACTCTCTAAAACCCTTTTGAACAAACTAGTTAAAAATTCCACTGCTGCCTCTCCCAGACACTTCCAGACCTCCACCGGGATGTCATCAGGACCGACTGCCTTTCCACTTTTCACTCTCGCTGTAACTCCTTGTATTCCTGTCTATTCTCTTCAGTCCTGTCCATGTCCCACTTCTTCTAGGCTAACCTCTTCCTCTGGATACTATCCTGAACTTCCTCATTCCACCACCAAGTCTCCTTATCTTCTTTCCTCCTTCCAGATGACACACCCAGCACCTTTCTTCCTGTCATGCTGATCACTTCTGCTGTAGTTTCCCAGTTATCAACTACCTGACCACCCAGAGCCTGCCTCAACTTTCTAAATTCCTGTCTAACTGTCTAAATTCCTCACAACATTCCTCCTTTTTCAGCTTCCACCACTTGGTTTTCTCTATCTCTATCTTTGACCTCTTCTTCTTACAGACCATCAAAGTCATCCTACACACCACCATCCTATGCTGTCTGGCTACACTCTCTCCCACTACCACTTTACAGTCACTAATCTCTTTCAGATTGCCTCTTTTACATAGGATGTAGTCTACCTGTGTTCTCCTACCTCCACTCTTGTAAGTCACTCTATGCTCCTCCCTCTTCTGAAAATAAGTGTTAACCACAGCCATGTCCATCCTCTTAGCAAAGTCCACTACCATCTGTCCTTCTAGGTTCCTTTCCTTAACTCCAAACTTGCCCATCACCTCCTCATCACCTCTGTTCCCCTCACCAACATATCCATTAAAATCCGCTCCTATCACCACTCTCTCACCCGTGGGATACTCTCCATCACCTCATCTAATTCACTCCAGAATCTCTCTTTCTCCTCTAACTCACAACCTACCTGTGGGGCATAACCACTAACAACATTCAACATCACCCCTTCAATCTCTAACTTCAGACTCATCACCCTGTCTGACACTCTCTTCACCTCCAGAACATTCCTCACAAACTCCTCCTTCAGGACCACACCTACCCCATTTCTCTTACTATCTACACCATAATAAAACAGCTTGAATCCTGCTCCTATACTACGAGCCTTGCTACCCTTCCACCTGGTCTCCTGTACACACAGTATATCCACCTTCCTTCTCTCCATCATATCAGCCAGCTCTCTACCTTTCCCTGTCATAGTACCAACATTCAGAGTTCCTATTCTCAGTCCTACACTCTTACCTTTCCTCTTCTCTCTCTGTCTGTGCACTCTCCTCCCTCCTCTACTTCTTCAACCAACAGTAGCCCAATTTCCCAATTGCCAATGGCTCCCTGTAGGTCAACGGCGCCGATGGCGATCGTTGTTAACCCGGGCCTCGACCGATCCGGTATGAAATTCAGAGTACTGATGATTTGCATGGTTAAATTTGGCAATGTTTTACGCCGGATGCCCTTCCTGACGCAACCCTATTTATCCGGGCTTGGGACCGGCACAGAAGTCACTGGACTGTGACCCCCCATGGCTAGATTACAGCAATTAAGTATATAAATAAGTTTAAACCAAATTGTAATCAAATGTTTATATCAAATATACATGAATGATGTGAATCATGTCACTGATTGACGTCCAGTCAGTTTTATGAAAACGACTTCATACATGTGAAAAGTGGCTGATATGCTTAAATACAAACTGAGGAATAAATCTGGAAAAACATTTGAAACATTTGTCATTTGTTCTACTGAATTTTAATGTGGAGCACTGATGTGAAAAATCTCCCCAAGTATCCGCTTAGAATGGTGTCGCTGATGTTTTGCCTCGGTGTGTTGGTGCACCTTTTTTTTGTCTTGTTTACTTTGTTAAAACTCAATTGCATATAAACTGTTTAATATAAAAATGCACGGCAGCGGTTGTACTTCCTGTGGCTGCTAAAGAAGTTCAATCTACCAAAGACAATGATGATGCACTTCTACACCTCCATTACTGAATCCACACTCACCTCCTCCATCAAAACGTAGTACACTGCTGCCACTACCAAGGATAAAAATAGACTGCAGAGCGTTATTCACTCTCAGGACCTGTACACTTCAAGGACCCTGAAGCGGGCAGTAAAGATTAGGACTAACCTCACTCACCCTGCATGCAATCTTTTCGAGGCTCTCCCCTTAAATTAAAACAACAACCTCACCCAACTTAAACATTTTCTTTCCACCAGCAACTGGCCTTATCAACAATATGCTGGATACACCTTGGTCTCTTATCCACCTCATTGGACATTTACGCACAAACTCCCTTTGTTGTGCTCATGTGTGTTACCTTCACCAACATGTCTCAGACATCCATACTGCACCTGCACCTTTATATCTTACTGTCCTACCTCTGTGAGCATTTACACGAGTCCACTAATGTACAGTTAATGTTTCATCTGCACTGCATATAGCAATTGCAATTTAGCATTTATTACACTGTTACACTGTTATACTGAACTATTATTATAATTATAAAATCTAGTTTCTTAGATTTTCTTTTATATTTTTAGGATTATTCTCATAGTTTTCATAGGTTCTTTATGTTCATATTTTGGAGCCATTACTGTGCAGCAATACACCAAGGCAAATTCCTTGTACATGTGAACCCCACAGTATGTGGCAATAAACTGATCCTGATTCTGAAGAGACGATTCAGAGTCCTAATCAGTGTGTGGACGTCCTCTCTCACTCAGGATGCACCTGCTGGCCCCCGATCTGTAATTTCAGCTCCATGTAAATGATGCTCTTTCTCTCTTTCACTTCTCTCTGAGTGGAAGAACGACAAACTCTGGATGTTCATGCATTATAAATATATTTGAGTTAAACTCAGTTAAGCAGTAGGATTCCACAGACGATATAAATCCAGAGCATGATAACTTTGATTGTAAAAACTCAGTGTAAAGATGTGAACTCTAAAACACATGACAGTACTGTAGTGAGTCAGCTGTGGTGTGTGATGTTGAGTGTCTCCTCCCTCTGCCCCTCCTCCTGTCTCTCTTATAGCACGTCCCTGCAGTCTCTCCTTTATCTGCTCGTCACACCGCTCATCTCTTCACTCAGCACCAGAGTCCCATCACACACGGACACCATGCTGCCAGCGCTCTGCTCTCTCTTCACTGCTCTCTCATGTAAGATTTCACAACTCTGGAGCTCATCAGCATTCGACCTCCATCTAATGTGAGCATGAAGTCATGTAACATGTGTGCTGTTTTTATTCCAGGTGTCAGTGGTGTGACTGTGGTGACGCAGAAGCCTCCTGTTCTCACACTGACTCCAGGACAGACGGCCACCATGGACTGTAATCTGGGGACTGTCACTGATAGTGCTGCATACTGGTACAAACAGGTTCCTGGAGGAATTCCTCAGTATGTGTTAAGGAACTATCATGGCTGGAGCTCTCCTCAATATGGATCTGGTTTTTCGTCTCCTAAATTCACATCAACACACTCGTCTAAATCAGATTATAAACTGATTATCAGTAATGTGGAGAAGGGAGACTCAGCAGTGTATTACTGTCACACATGGGACAGCTCTGCTAGTGAGCACGTATCACAGTGATATACACCATGACAAAAACCTCCTCACTGCTCACACTCACTTCTGCTTTCACACAACACCAGAAACAACAAAAACCTGAACTTCTAATCACTGGAACTGAAGTACACTTGATGTTCACTGAAGACACTTCCTCACAGTAGAAGATCACAGATACGGTACCTTTTATTCCACTTTTATGAAAACACACACAGATAGTTTAGATTCTATCATGTTCTCAGTTTAGTTCTTTGGCTGTAATAATCTCAGTGTGATCAGGTGATCTATATATCAGAGCTTTAGTAATCGCTTCCTCTGATGTTTGGGATTAGTGACACTGCCAGACAGATACCTGGTGTGGTCATAAACTGGCAGAAATAAATCCATGAGATGTTTAAAGTAACCTAAAGTTATTTTCTGTATATCAGAACAAGAGACATTTGCAAGAGCAGGATTCCAGTCATAAGGCTTTCTCCACAATCTTTTCCTCCACAATCTTTGGACCAATGGATGCAGTGGATTTATAAGACGTGACAGTAAATTGGAACTGGACTGGTCTGAAGTGCCATCAGGAATGTGGACCAGAGAGACCCTCAGGATTATGTGGTTATTTTCATTTAAAATAAAATTCCTTACCAGAGCCTAACTTTAATCCTTAATTCATGGTAGAAACTACACACACACACACACACACACACACACACACACACACACACACACATACACACACACACACACACACACACATCTGCAGATCTGCTCCATCCAGTCTGATCAACTCCCAGCTTCATGATCAATATTATCACACCTTCTTGAACTCCTCTCCCAGACAGAGGGTCTTGTGTTTACGGCTCAGTTAGGACCCTGGGATTAATTTGTTCAGGTTGTGACCTCATCCTGTCTTAAAAGTATGGGGTTCTTCTAATTTGCTAAACTGGTCAAAAACTGATGAGTGATATAAACTGATGCTCAAGACTGAAATGGTTGTAAACCTAAAGGTGTAGAAATTTGGACATACCTAGAGGGGCATTTACCAACTGGTCAGCGAGATATTCTAACATCAGATCTCCATAGAGACGACCTTCTGATCTCTCTGTCCTCAATTCCAGACTCTACACTGTCCATTCATTCCACTGATTTTGTAAATTGTTTTAAATTCAACTCAGTGTATATTTCTTTATATCTTTTATAGACACAAAGTGTTCTCAGATGTTCTTCTCAGGAAACAGTAACACCTCGAGAGTCTTGAACAATATAAACCTGGGTAGATGTTAAGATACTGAGATATTACATATAACTAAATATCTGATGGTGGGAGTCAGTTACAGTAATTCAGTATAATCTGGAGTCAGATATTCATGTGATAAAGGACATCCAGAACAGCATTCATCCTTCCCCCAGTCCAGATAATACACTGAACTGTATGGTCCTGGCAGTCTGTATAGTTTAACACTGACTCATCGTACATCACGGACGGAGAAACACACTCAGGAAACACCTGCTGCTCCTCACGCTGACATCTTAGATTTATGTAAATGATGAACTTCTTCACTGAAATGTAGAGGAACATGTTCTGCATGTTACTGACTTATTTCATCTACAGAAATTATATTATTGTAACGATCACTTTAAGATCAGCTCATGAATAAAGAGTCTTTATAAGAAGAGGGTGTGTGTCAGAGTGTTGATGGAGTGTTAATAATAACAGTGAGGTGAGTGTTCAGTATGTAGTACACCACTGTGGAGAGAGTCAGCTGTGGTGTGTGATGTTGAGTGTCTCCTCCCTCTGCCCCTCCTCCTGTCTTTCTTATAGCACGTCCCTGCAGTCTCTCCTTTATCTGCTCATCACACCACTCATCTCTTCACTCAGCACCAGAGTCCCATCACACACGGACACCATGCTGCCAGCGCTCTGCTCTCTCGTCACTGCTCTCTCATGTAAGATTTCACAACTCTGGAGCTCATCAGCATTCGACCTCCATCTAATGTGAGCATGAAGTCATGTAACATGTGTGCTGTTTTTATTCCAGGTGTCAGTGGTGTGACTGTGGTGACGCAGAAGCCTCCTGTTCTCACACTGACTCCAGGACAGACGGCCACCATGGACTGTAATCTGGGGACTGTCACTAATGATTATGCTCACTGGTACAAACAGGTTCCTGGAGGAGTTCCTCAGCATGTGTTAAGGAACTATCATGGCTGGAGCTCTCCTAAATATGGATCTGGTTTCTCGTCTCCTAAATTCACATCAACACACTCGTCTAAATCAGATTATAAACTGATAATCAGTAATGTGGAGGAGGGAGACTCAGCAGTGTATTACTGTCACACATGGGACAGCTCTGCTAACGAGGTTGTATCACAGTGATATACACCATGACAAAAACCTCCTCACTGCTCACACTCACTTCTGCTTTCACACAACACCAGAAAAAACAAAAACCTGAACTTCTAATCACTGGAACTGAAGTGGAAACTCTCTTGATGTTCACTGAAGACACTTTATTCTTCATGGTATGACCTTTTATTCCACTTTTATTTTACAGACACAGATGGTTTATGATCATGTTCTCAGTTCAGTTCTTTGGCTGTAATGAACTCGGTGTGATCAGGTGATCTACATATGAGAGCTTTATAGAAGATGTTCTTTGACTGTAGTTATTAGCGATGAAGTCTGTCAGGTACTCTGGATGTACAGGAAGAATTGTGAGAATGGTTTGAGCTGAAAGGAAGATTACAGTTACTGAGGTGGATGGCCTACAGCAGCAGAAGACCACACGGTTTCCACAGACTCACCAAAACTGGACAGTTGAAGCAATGGAATGAAAGTGAAAGTGTCAAAATACAGGACTAAAATATAATTGCTAACATATGAGAACACAGTTAACAGATCACCAAGCTCTTGCACACCCACAACACACACATCAAACCCATCCACAACTATCTAACTGTCTGAGGAGGAGGGAGAATCTAAATTTATATCTAAAATTAAATATAGATATAAATTGTCACAGACACGACAGGCTCCAACACCAAGCAATCGCAGCGCACTCTCTCTCCCGAATTCTAATCACTCACACCTGCACGCAATCACCTCTGCAATCACTCCACACTTAAAGGACACTCACACAGTCACTCACCGTTCGGTCTTGTTCACAACTAAGGACTCTTCCTGAATGCTTACCTCAAGGACTCCTGTTGTTACCTATCCATCACCAGTGTTCCCAAATTACCTTGTGTGTCTCCATCATGTGTGTGAGTGTCACTTGTCGTCAACTTCTCTACTACTCCAGCGATCACCACCGATAACCCACCGGCAAGTCACTAAGGACGGTATCATTATCCACTCACTTATCTCTGCATCACTGCATCATCCCTCACCTGTTTGACTATTCCCCTGCTTGTGTCTAATAAATCACTAACTGTGATCTTCTGTCTCCGAGCCTTCTGTACTGTAACAGAAGATCGGACCAAACACTGTAGACGCAAGTATAAATCACTCTGATCCATTCTGAGACCTGGTCAATGCATTACGTCATGCACTCACCGTGCACCCAGCACCCACGCCAGGTCCACCTACCATCACTTCTGCAAACACCGGCATCACTCCTTCACCGCTGCTGTACGCCAGTCCCATGTCCAAACCGGCGCCCTATTCTGGTTCGGTGGAGGATTGCAACGGTTTCCTCCTGCAATGCTCACTGGTCCTGGAGATGCAACCGCGCATGTTCCCCACCGAACGGTCTAAAGTGGCGTTTGTAATCACACAACTGAGCGGCAAGGCTTTTCTATGGGCTGAGTCCATCTGGTCCCAAAATCACCCAGCTGTCCAGTCATACTCCAATTTCGTCGATCATTTCAAAGAGGTGTTCAGAAAGCCTTCCTGGGATTCTTCCATCGGTGAGGAGCTTTATAATCTAAAGCAAAGAAAAATGTCTATTAACGAATATGCTATTCAATTCAGAACACTTGCTGCCAAGAGTGGATGGAACAAACAAGCGCTGCTCACTTCATATCGTCAAGGATTGGATCCACAAGTGCATTTGCATCTCGCTGCATACGAGGATTCCATCGGGCTTGAAAAATTTATCCAGCTCTCCATCCATTTTGCCACTCGTATGAAGTTGTGTCTCGAAGAGCACCAGGGCCAGGCACAGCTCACCACCATCCTCTGCCGGCCAGGCTCCATCAGCCCTCCTGAACCAGCCCAAGAACCCATGCAATTGGAATCATCACGTCTGACTCCCGCTGAATGGCAAAGAAGGCTCACCCAGAATCTATGTCTGTACTGTGAAGTAGAATCAAAACACGGGCGAGGGCTCCCTCTCGCGGTCACCTCTAGCCCAAGTCGTGACAGAGCCCCCCCCTCTAGGAACACCTCCTGGAGTTCTACACCCCCTCGGACGCGGAGCAGGCTTTTTAGGATGGTCACGGTGGAAGTCCTCAACGAGCGACGGATCTAGGATGTCCACGGCGTCCACCCACGAATGTTCCTCGGGGCCGTACCCCTCCCAGTCTACAAGATACTGCAGACGGGACCGGACCCGCCTGGAGTTCAGAAGGGCATGCACCTGGTATGCCGGGGACCCCTCAATGATAAGGGGTGGCGGTGGCTCCTCACAGGCCCTAGCCTCCCCGGCCGCAGGGTGCGCTGGCTTGAGTAGGGACACGTGGAAGGTCGGACATTTACCATACGATGTGGGGAGCCGAAGACGATATGCCACCGGATTTACCTGGCGGACGATTTCAAAAGGGCCAATGAACTTGGGGTTGAGTTTCCTGCAGGGCAGCTTGAGACGGAGGTTCTGAGTTGACAGCCACACCTTCTTCCCCACCTGATAGGATGGATGCGAGCGATGACATCGGTCTGCCTGAATTCTCTGCCTCCTCACTGCCCTCTGAGTTCGTACATGGGCACGTTCCCAGACCTCCTGGCTCAGCCGGTACCACTCCTCCACAGCCGGCACATCGGAAGGTTCCCCAGACCAGGGTAACAGCGGCGGCTGATACCCCAGCACGCACTGAAACGGCGTAAGTCCCGTGGAGGAGTGGATGAGGGAGTTCTGGCTCCAGCTTTAAGTTCCTGGGCATCCACATCTCTGAGGATCTGTCTTGGCATCTAAACACCTCAACTCTGGTCAGGAAGGTGCACCAGCATCTTTACTTCCTGAGAAAGAAAGTTCACCTATCCCCCAAGATCCTGTCCAACTTTTACCACTGCATTATTGAGAGCATCTTGACGAGCTCCATCACAGTGTGGTATGGCAGCTCCACAGTGTGTGAAAATAAATCAGGGTGGTGAAAGGGTGGTGAAAACCGGCCAGCGCATCATAGGCACCCAACTACCTGCCACTGGGTCTCTTCACCACAGCAGATGTCTGTGCAGAGCACACAAAATCATCAAAGACTCCTCCCACCTTAGTCACAAACTGTTCAACCTCCTTCCATCCAGAAGGAGATACAGGACCATCCGCACCAGATCCAGCAGGTTCTGGGCCAGTTTTTTCCCTACAACAATAAATCTTCTGAACTCTACACTACACTGCTAGGACCCTCATGTCTCACTACACCTCACCACCTTGCAGTTCTGCTCCATCTGTGGTGGTTGCTTTTGGCTGCTCCCTGTTTGGGGTCGCCACAGCGGACCAACTGGTCCGTACAACTTGGCAAATTTTACGCCAGATGCCCTTCCTGACACATCCCTCCCATTTTTCCAAACTTGGGACCGGCACTGTATCCAGTGGCTGGGACTCAAACCCAGGCCCTCCGCATGATAGTCGAGAAACCTACCACTGAGCCACCAATGCACCTGATTCTGCTCCATCTGTACATTCTGCTATAATATAATTATAACTATAATATTTTTCTCTGTGTATAATATATATGTATATATATATTACTCTATATACAACTCTAATGCAACATAACTCTAATGTACCTATTGTTAATTTCATAGATTTTACCTAGTTTATCTATCTATCTGTCTATCTATCTATCTATCTATCTATCTATCTATCTATCTATCTATCTATCTATCTATCTATCTATCTTTTATTTATATATATATATATATATATATATATATATATATATATATAGATAGATAGATAGATAGATAGATAGATAGATAGATAGATATAGGGAAGGTTACTTTGGAAATGTAATAGGTTACAGATTACAAATGACTTAATTGATTTAAAATGTAAGAAGTAGTGTAACATTTCAGTTTCAAAGTAAAGTAACGGATTACATTTGATTACTTGTAAGTTTCTAATGGATATTTTCAACTAATTCATTTCCAGACATTTATACCAGGCAGGGTTAACCTTACAGTAGTACTCAACTCTGTTTACTGTTAGAATTTCAACATCTTTCACCATTTGAATTAAGATTATATTCATTTCATTTTAAGCACAGCCACCAGAAACACCAGACTTCATAAAAAAAATTGTTTAATACTGTTTTAAGAAACAAATGTCCTCAACCAGGACAAGGATGAAGGCACCACACTGGGGAAATGGGAAGGGGCACTCACCCGCTCAGGTATTTCCAGAGCAGGTGGACTGTCGGATGTCCTCCACCCAAGATCCAGGGTCCTCAGACATGGACTGCAAAACCTCACTGTAGACAGGAACAGACTGGAAATCCCACTGGGTCTCAAGTTGGTGATTCTGTCACATCTGGCCACACCGCCCTGTGCAGGACTTGAACCTGGACCTCTGTGGTGGAGTATGCACGCGCCTGCACATCGTGTAAGAGAGACCCAGATGCAGGATTCAGCAAAGCGCTGCTTTTATTACATGAACATAAGACAGGGGCTAACGAACATAACAAAACATGACAAAAACCATATGCTTTTATAAAATAAAGAAAGGCTAGGTTACATACCTGCAGATGCTTCCTCAGGTTCCACATTGAAGCCTTTGATGTCGAAAGCATTTTAACAGTTGGCAAACAAATTTTGCACTAAACTGTTAGATTTGCGCCCTTATCGGAACTCAGGATAAAGTTATTTTTACATTTCCAGCACGGAAATGTATTTTTATCACTCGCCATGGTGCCAACTCTCAGACAGGTTGTAGTAGCGTAAAGCTTTCAGCGGTAATGTGGATTAATGTAACTGGCAGACTTGGTGCCGCGAATTCAAACCAGAGAACCAATCAAAAGCATCAGAACAAATTCTTTAACAAATATATTTTAACAAATTCTAGCAACACATTAATATTATTCAATATATCCTAATTTTTTAAAGAAAATATTCAGATATTTTTATGATATTCAAATATTTAAATGTGTTTGATTATCTGAAACATTAAAGTGTGACAAACATGCAAAAAAATAAGAAATCAGGAAGGGGGCCAACACTTTTTCACACCACTGTGTATATATACAGTGGTACGAATATCAAGATTTCGAAGAAAATTTGAACGAATGTTAACGTGAACTGTATTCTGTGTTTATTTTTCTGTGTTTGACCCAACCTGAAAAGAACTATTTTGACCGCACGCGCTTTCCATGCGGTGTACCCTGGCGTAGACAATAGAGTTGAAGCAGTTTACGTGGATCATCTGTTCTGAAAGCATCATCTGTGAGTGCTTGTGTTAAAACTACGCTATCTTTTGTGGTATAATTTCAGTAGCCATGTCTCTGAAAAAGGGTAAATCAGGCATCAGTGTTGCCAAGAGGAAAGTTGTGAGATCAACCATCGAGATGAAAAAAAATTTGTTGCTAAATATGAAAGCGGTGTGCGTGTGTCTGACCTAGCGCAGCAGTACAACATGCCGAAATCGATGATTTCAACATTTGTAAAAAAAACAAGTAAGTGATTAAAGCTTATTGTTAATGTGTATTAATTTGTGCTTATATTAGGATTATTATGATTTAGCTTTAACAGGTTTGTCAATTCTGAGTGAAAAGGCAGAAAAAATGGTTTAATATGGGGAATTTTTGGAGGCCTGGAACAGATTCATTCGTTTTACATTATTTCCTCTGGGGAAAATTAATTCGGTTTTCAACCAAATCGGTATTCATCCAGACTTTAGGAACAAATTAAGGTCGAACACCGAGGTACCACGGTTAACCCCATAATTATGCTTAACACTTTATATTCTGTAAATACAACTTGCACATACTTCTCTATGCACATTCTGACATAGCCTTATTTATTGATCTACATATTTACATATTGTACTGCACTTGTTCATTTGCACAATTTCTACTATTTGCACTTCTGGTAGATGCTTAACGGCATTTCCAGAGAATTTAAATGATTTTTCTATGAGAGATTCAGAGTTTAAAAAATTCTGAAAAGAGCAAATCCTAAGAGTGTCAGGTTCTGATCACACAAATGTGGAACCTGCTGAAGGTTTAGTGACTCTGACTTGTACAAATGTAGACATTTTTAAATGAAAACCTGCACACAGCCACAGCAATTAAATATATAAGGAAGTTTGAACCAAACTGTAATCAAATGTTTATATCAAATGTACATGGATGATGTGAATCATGTCACTGAGTCACTGATCGACGTCCAGTCAGTTTTAACAAAACAAATAAAAAGCGAGCAATACACTTCAATTTAAACTTAAACTAAAATTTAAAGGAATAAATCTGGAATAACATTTGAAGAACAAACTGATTCTGATTCTGATTCTGAAGAGACGATTCAGAGTCCTAATCAGTGTGTGGACGTCCTCTCTCACTCAGGATGCACCTGCTGGCCCCTGATCTGTAATTTCAGCTCCATGTAAATGATGCTCTTTCTCTCTTTCACTTCTCTCTGAGTGGAAGAACGACAAACTCTGGATGTTCATGCATTATAAATATATTTGAGTTAAACTCAGTTAAGCAGTAGGATTCCACAGACGATATAAATCCAGAGCATGATAACTTTGATTGTAAAAACTCAGTGTAAAGATGTGAACTCTAAAACACATGACAGTACTGTAGTGAGTCAGCTGTGGTGTGTGATGTTGAGTGTCTCCTCCCTCTGCCCCTCCTCCTGTCTCTCTTATAGCACGTCCCTGCAGTCTCTCCTTTATCTGCTCGTCACACCGCTCATCTCTTCACTCAGCACCAGAGTCCCATCACACACGGACACCATGCTGCCAATGCTCTGCTCTCTCTTCACTGCTCTCTCATGTAAGATTTCACAACTCTGGAGCTCATCAGCATTCGACCTCCATCTAATGTGAGCATGAAGTCATGTAACGTGTGTGCTGTTTTTATTCCAGGTGTCAGTGGTGTGACTGTGGTGACGCAGAAGCCTCCTTTTCTCACACTGACTCCAGGACAGACGGCCACCATGGACTGTAATCTGGGGACTGTCACTGATCATTCTGCACGCTGGTACAAACAGGTTCCTGGAGGAGTTCCTCAGTATGTGTTAAGGAACTATCATGAATGGAGCGCTCCTAAATATGGGGCTGGTTTTTCATCTCCTAAATTCACATCAACACACTCGTCTAAATCAGATTATAAACTGATTATCAGTAATGTGGAGGTGGGAGACTCAGCAGTGTATTACTGTAACACATGGGACAGCGCTGCTAAAGAGTACGTATCACAGTGATATACACCATGACAAAAACCTCCTCACTGCTCACACTCACTTCTGCTTTCACACAACACCAGAAACAACAAAAACCTGAACTTCTAATCACTGGAACTGAAGTACACTTGATGTTCACTGAAGACACTTCCTCACAGTAGAAGATCACAGATACGGTACCTTTTATTCCACTTTTATGAAAACACACACAGATAGTTTAGATTCTATCATGTTCTCAGTTCAGTTCTTTGGCTGTAATAATCTCAGTGTGATCAGGTGATCTATATATCAGAGCTTTAGTAATCGCTTCCTCTGATGTTTGGGATTAGTGACACTGCCAGACAGATACCTGGTGTGGTCATAAACTGGCAGAAATAAATCCATGAGATGTTTAAAGTAACCTAAGGTTATTTTCTGTATATCAGAACAAGAGACATTTGCAAGAGCAGGATTCCAGTCATAAGGCTTTCTCCACAATCTTTTCCTCCACAATATTTGGACAAATGGATGCAGTGGATTTATAAGACGTGACAGTAAATTGGAACTGGACTGGTCTGAAGTGCCATCAGGAATGTGGACCAGAGAGACCCTCAGGATTATGTGGTTATTTTCATTTAACATAAAATTCCTTACCAGAGCCTAACTTTAATCCTTATTTCATTGTGGAAAATAGACACACACACACACAGACACACACACACACACACACAGACACACACACACACACACAGACACAAACACACCACACACACACACATACACACACACACACATACACACACACACACACACGCATCTGCAGATCTGCTAAATCCAGTCTGTTCAACTCCCAGCTTCATCATGATCAATTCATCATGTATATTGTGATTTTGTCTTCTAATGTCCATCATTCATCTTTAATCTAAAGCAGAAAAGGACTCACTGATCACTCTCTTTATCACAAGACTTTTCTTCATCTTCAGTCTTGAGATTTATTGAACGTGGCTGTGTGGACTGATATCAGATTCTGCGCTGCAGCTGGCAGGATTCCAACTTTTTTAGAGCGGATAGCCACACAGAACTATTAAATGCTGGACTAGAGAGGAGAACATTCTGGATCACTGTTACACTACAGTAAGCAGTGCGGATCACACCGTTCCACAGTCCATCTGATTACTGCATAGAGGCAGAAGTTCAAACTCTCTAATCCTGTTGTGAGGACATCAAAGCAGTGGACTATGGAGGCTGTGTAGGATGGTCAGGCATGCCTGGACTGTACTGACTGGGATGTATTCAGAACTGCTACCAATAGCCTGGATGAGTACACAGAGGCTGTGACTTCATACATAAGCTTCTAAGGATAGCTGTGTACCATTACACACCAGGGTGTTACAGTAGTGACAAACCATGGTTCACAGCCAGACTCAGACAGTTAAGGGGGAAGCTGCATTCAAGAGTGAAGACAAAATCAGGTTTAAAGCATCAAAGCACAAATTTAGCAAGAAAGTGAAAGAAGCTACACTCTATTCATCTGTACTCTGAGAAACTACAACAGGAGTTTTCAGCCAAGGGGTAGGGGCTCAGACAGATCACAATCTGCAAAACTAAAGCCCTCCACTCTACTAAAAACCTCTGTCCGGCCAACGTCCTTAACAAATTCTACTGTCACTTTGAAAATCAATGGGACAGTCCTGTCACCACAACCCCCACTAGCCATCAACATCAACTTTACCCTCCTGTTGTGTTCCGGTCAAATCTGACCGATTTACACGCATCCTTTCTAAAAAAAGTGCAGTAAATTTTATCTCTTTGTCATGATGTTCCATGACTTTGTTCACACATGGCATTTGAACACATAAAATACATTTGAAATATTTTTATAAAAATTTGTGTGTTTTATGGAACTTGTACACACCCATGGAATTCCAGGTCAAAAATGGCCGGTCATTGGAAATGAATGGGTAAGACAACAATTAGTTTATAAAAATCTTATGCCCCTTTTTGGCTTCCATGGCAAACTCCATGGGACCCTATCAACAATATGATTTTTACCCCACGGGAACCACACTTGTTGAAAAACACAACTACAACATTGTTTTAGTCATACAACTTTCTCACAGCTCTGGTATGTAAAGCTTTTTTGTGGCCTTGCTCTCAGTTCAGTCTGTGGCAGCACAATGGCCAAGAGACATGCTACACACGAAGCTCTGGACTTCATATTTGACCATGACTGTGACCAGGAGGAGAGGAACATTGCGATGACGCTATGGCACTATCTTTTCAGCGCTACAAGAGAAAATTGTAAATGTGTTCATACAGTGTATGGTTCAAGCATTATTTCTGTAATATAGTTAAGTTTTCCCTGTGTACGTTTGGGCTTTTGTTTTTAATGAATAAATCATACTGGTCAGTTTTGACCGGGAACACAAAAGTTGTTATTTTGTGGCACAGTTAAGAAAATATAACTGGTTTCCAAAAATTGACTTTAGTAAACATTTCAATGAAGTACTCTGTTATAAATAGTACAATAGTTTTCATCTTAGTATTTGTTATAGTCAAAATAATATCTATATAATTTTCCCCCTAAAAAACGAGTGATATGAGCTAAATGAGGTAAATGAGGCCTACAGGACATACGCAGCAAATACAAGTTCAAAACTTGTATTGTTCTCCAATAGCTGAAATTATTACAAAACATAATGATAGGGATAAGACACCCATTTTATATATATTTTGTATTAAACCTGAATGGGAAAATAATGTAAAATTGGAATATGGTGATGTCCTGGAAAGTCCACAAAAGAAAAATATGTGGAGCGTTTTGACTTGAGGGCTTAGGCTGATGTCATCATGTGTGATAAGAAACATGGATATAGACACTGAGCTTTGAAACTGAGTTTCATGGGGTTGATGAAATGTTCCATGTGGCCACCTTGTAATTTGTACTCAGCGCTGACTACAATAAACCTCATCTCTGTGATCATCCAGTCTGAAGTATTTGGCTTTTTCTTAGTTAAAGTCTGTTCATTAGACTGAGTTAGTCGGGTCAATGTGTTAATGTGGAGTCAGATAGATTAGATTCAAGAGAGACTCACTTTAAACTAAATTATTATTATTATGATTATTATTAATGCTATTAATTTTACCACACTACCAAAGACAATGATCGTGCACTTTGACACTTCCATTATCAAGTCCAAACTTACCTCTTCCATCACCACTTTTTAGGCTCCTGCCACAACCTCAGACAAAAACAGACTGCAGCGTTTCATTCACTCTCAGGACCTGTAGACTTCAAGGACCAGGCAATTAAGATTGTGGCTGACCCTCTTAACTTGTGACACATTATTTTTGAGGCTCTCCCTTTCTGAAGAAGACTGTGAGGATTCTGAAGAGACGATTCAGAGTCCTAATCAGTGTGTGGACGTCCTCTCTCACTCAGGATGCACCTGCTGACCCCCGATCTGTAATTTCAGCTCCATGTAAATGATGCTCTTTCTCTCTTTCACTTCTCTCTGAGTGGAAGAACAACAAACTCTGGATGTTCATGCATTATAAATATATTTGAGTTAAACTCAGTTAAGCAGTAGGATTCCACAGACAATATAAATCCAGAGCATGATAACTTTGATTGTAACATCTCAGTGTAAAGATGTGAACTCTAAAACACATGACAGTACTGTAGTGAGTCAGCTGTGGTGTGTGATGTTGAGTGTCTCCTCCCTCTGCCCCTCCTCCTGTCTCTGTTATAGCACGTCCCTGCAGTCTCTCCTTTATCTGCTCATCACACCGCTCATCTCTTCACTCAGCACCAGAGTCCCATCACACACGGACACCATGCTGCCAGCGCTCTGCTCTCTCTTCACTGCTCTCTCATGTAAGATTTCACAACTCTGGAGCTCATCAGCATTCGACCTCCATCTAATGTGAGTATGAAGTCATGTAACATGTGTGCTGTTTTTATTCCAGGTGTCAGTGGTGTGACTGTGGTGACGCAGAAGCCTCCTGTTCTCACACTGACTCCAGGACAGACGGCCACCATGGACTGTAATCTGGGGACTGTCACTAATGATTATGCTCACTGGTAGAAACAGGTTCCTGGAGGAGTTCCTCAGCATGTGTTAAGGAACTATCATGGCTGGAGCTCTCCTAAATATGGATCTGGTTTCTCGTCTCCTAAATTCACATCAACACACTCGTCTAAATCAGATTATAAACTGATAATCAGTAATGTGGAGGAGGGAGACTCAGCAGTGTATTCCTGTCACACATGGGACAGCTCTGCTAACGAGGTTGTATCACAGTGATATACACCATGACAAAAACCTCCTCACTGCTCACACTCACTTCTGCTTTCACACAACACCAAAAACAACAAAAACCTGAACTTCTAATCACTGGAACTGAAGTGGAAACTCTCTTGATGTTCACTGAAGACACTTTATTCTTCATGGTATGACCTTTTATTCCACTTTTATTTTACAGACACAGATGGTTTATGATCATGTTCTCAGTTCAGTTCTTTGGCTGTAATGAACTCGGTGTGATCAGGTGATCTACATATGAGAGCTTTATAGAAGATGTTCTTTGACTGTAGTTATTAGCGATGAAGTCTGTCAGGTACTCTGGATGTACAGGAAGAATTGTGAGAAAGGTTTGAGCTGAAAGGAAGATTACAGTTACTGAGGTGGATGGCCTACAGCAGCAGAAGACCACACAGTTTCCACAGACTCACCAAAACTGGACAGTTGAAGCAATGGAATGAAAGTGAAAGTGTCAAAATACAGGACTAAAATATAATTGCTAACATATGAGAACACAGTTAACAGATCACCAAGCTCTTGCACACCCACAACACACACATCAAACCCATCCACAACTATCTAACTGTCTGAGGAGGAGGGAGAATCTAAATTTATATCTAAAATTAAATATAGATATAAATTGTCACAGACATGCCAGGCTCCAACACCAAGCAATCGCAGCGCACTCCCTCTCCCGAATTCTAATCACTCACACCTGCACGCAATCACCTCTGCAATCACTCCACACTTAAAGGACACTCACACAGTCACTCACCGTTCGGTCTTGTTCACAACTAAGGACTCTTCCTGAATGCTTACCTCAAGGACTCCTGTTGTTACCTATCCGTCACCAGTTTTCCCCAAAAATTACCTCGTGTGTCTCCATCATGTGTGTGAGTGTCACTTGTCGTCAACTTCTCTACTACTCCAGCGATCACCACCGATAACCCACCGGCAAGTCACTAAGGACGGTATCATTATCCACTCACTTATCTCTGCATCACTGCATCATCCCTCACCTGTTCGACTATTCCCCTGCTTGTGTCTAATAAATCACTAACTGTGATCTTCTGTCTCCGAGCCTTCTGTACTGTAACAGAAGATCGGACCAAACACTGTAGACGCAAGTATAAATCACTCTGATCCATTCTGAGACCTGGTCAATGCATTACGTCATGCACTCACCGTGCACCTAGCAGCCACGCCAGGTCCACCTACCATCACTTCCGCAAACACCGGCATCACTCCTTCACCGCTGCTGTACGCCAGTCCCATGTCCAAACCGGCGCCCTATTCTGGTTCGGTGGAGGATTGCAACGGTTTCCTCCTGCAATGCTCACTGGTCCTGGAGATGCAACCGCGCATGTTCCCCACCGAACGGTCTAAAGTGGCGTTCGTAATCACACAACTGAGGGGCAAGGCTTTTCTATGGGCTGAGTCCATCTGGTCCCAAAATCACCCAGCTGTCCAGTCCAGTTTCGTCGATCATTTCAAAGAGGTGTTCAGAAAGCCCTCCTGGGATTCTTCCATCGGTGAGGAGCTTTATAATCTAAAGCAAAGAAAAATGTCCATTAACGAATATGCTCTTCAATTCAGAACACTTGCTGCCAAGAGTGGATGGAACAAACAAGCGCTGTTCACTTCATATCGTCAAGGATTGGATCCACAAGTGCGGTTGCATCTCGCTGCATACGAGGATTCCATCGGGCTTGAAAAATTTATCCAGCTTTCCATCCATTTCGCCACTCGTATGAAGTCGTGTCTCGAAGAGCACCAGGGCCAGGCACAGCTCACCACCATCCTCTGCCGGCCAGGCTCCATCAGCCCTCCTGAACCAGCCCAAGAACCCATGCAATTGGAATCATCACGTCTGACCCCCGCTGAATGGCAAAGAAGGCTCACCCAGAATCTATGTCTGTACTGTGAAGTAGAATCAAAACACGGGCGAGGGCTCCCTCTCGCGGTCACCTCTAGCCCAAGTTGTGACAGACCCCCCCCCCTCTAGGAACACCTCCTGGAGTTCTACACCCCCTCGGACGCGGAGCAGGCTTTTTAGGATGGTCACGGTGGAAGTCCTCAACGAGCGAGGGATCTAGGATGTCCACGGCGTCCACCCACGAATGTTCCTCGGGGCCGTACCCCTCCCAGTCTACAAGATACTGCAGACGGGACCGGACCCGCCTGGAGTTCAGAAGGGCATGCACCTGGTATGCCGGGGACCCCTCAATGATAAGGGGTGGCGGTGGCTCCTCACAGGCCCTAGCCCCCCCGGCCGCAGGGTGCGCTGGCTTGAGTAGGGACACGTGGAAGGTCGGACATTTACCATACGATGTGGGGAGCCGAAGACGATATGCCACCGGATTTACCTGGCGGACGATTTAAAAAGGGGCCCAAATGAACTTGGGGTTGAGTTTCCTGCAGGGCAGCTTGAGACGGAGGTTCTGAGTTGACAGCCACACCTTCTTCCCCACCTGATAGGATGGATGTGAGCGACGACATCGGTCTGCCTGAATTCTCTGCCTCCTCACTGCCCTCTGAAGTCGTACATGGGCACGTTCCCAGACCTCCTGGCTCAGTCGGTACCACTCCTCCACAGCCGGCACATCGTAAGGTTCCCCAGACCAGGGGAACAGCGGCGGCTGATACCCCAGCACGCACTGAAACGGCGTAAGTCCCGTGGAGGAGTGGATGAGGGAGTTCTGGGCGTACTCTACCCACGGCAGGAACTCACTCCAATGGTGTTGCTCCCTGCTATAGTAGGTTCTGAGGAATCACCCGATCTCCTGATTTAGGCGCTCCACCTGCCCGTTAGACTGGGGATGATAGCCCGAACTCAGGCTCACCCCAATGCCCAGACGTGCACAAAGCGTCCCCCACACTCGGGAGGTAAACTGCGGGCTCCGATCGGATACGATGTCCTCGGGCAGGCCGAAGTTGCGGAATACGTGGTTGAACATGGCTTCGGCCAACTGCATGGCCGTGGGTAGTCCCTTGAGGGGAATCAGTTTACATCCCTTGGAAAACTGGTCCACAACGACCATCACCGTGGTAAAGCCTCCTGAATCAGGTAAGTCGGTAAAAAAGTCCACCGATAAGTGTGACCAGGGGCGAGGGGGAAACCCGGGAAAGGGGCTCCAGCAGTCCCTCCGGAAGTTGGCGACTGTTCCACGCCTGCACACACGTGGGGCATGCCCGGACATACCCCTACACATCCGGGCCCAGGAAGGGCCACCAGAATCGCCGGCGAGTGAGCTGGGTCGACCAGCGGATCCCTGGGTGCCCAGAACTAGGAACCTCATGCACCCACTGGAACTCCAGTAGCTCGGCTTGTCGCCTCAGGTAGCCCTCCCCAATGGGCTGACTGTCGATGGCCGTAATCCTCAGAGCTGGTACGCAGGGGAAGGTGGGGATCCCGAGCTCCTCCACCAACACCCCGTCGATGAGGTTGACGGCCGCTCCAGAGTCAATTAGCGCTGAAACGGGGACACAGCGGTCAGCAAAATGTAACGTCACCGGCACCGTTAGGTTAAAAAATGAGGAACTGCCACCCACCTGATCCGAAGAAGGCCTCTTTGGACACCGATGACTCAGATGTCCGGAGGCCCCGCAGTGGTAGCACAATCTCATCTGGACACGGGGCCGGTGTCCCTGTGCTGCCAACCTAGATCTCCCCAGTTGCATGGGTTCAGGCACCTCCTCCCGATGATCATGGTAATCCATACGCACCCGGGGGCAAGCTGCGGCAGAGGCCTGGGTCCCCGCCTGATGTTGGCGCCGCAGATTGTCCAACCAGATGGCCGTAGCCATGAACTGAGAAAAGGAGGTCACCTCCATATGACACGCTAGCTCTGCCTGGAGTGAGGGGTTTAAACCAGCGCAGAACACGGCCCATAGA
This sequence comes from Hemibagrus guttatus, assembly GCA_033459395.1. Lineage (NCBI taxonomy): Eukaryota > Metazoa > Chordata > Actinopteri > Siluriformes > Bagridae > Hemibagrus > Hemibagrus guttatus. The sequence goes on from JAUCMX010000027.1 coordinate 1,865,715, forward strand.
GCCGCGTCATTCCAGCCAGACTGCGCTGCTAGGGTGCAAAAACCCGATGGCATAATCAGCTGCAGCCTCAGAACCCTGGCGTAACTCCATTAGTTGGAAGGAAATGTCCCTGCCACCCGCGGGGTATTCAAAAACTTCCCAAATCATACCGGCAAAATAATCAAAAGATGATTTAACCTGTGGGTCGGGGTCCCAAACTGCAGAGGCCCACTCTAAGGCCCTATCAGTCATCAGTGATAGCAAAAATGCACACTTAGTCCCCTCCTCACGGTACATCCCCGGCTGGTGTGAGAAAAATACCTCACACTGCCATAAAAACCCCCGACAACGGTCAGCAGACCCATCAAATTTCTCTGGCAGGGCCAGCCGGGGTGACTCACCATGTGCTGATGGCGAATCACGTGGTGCGGCGATGCTCGCTCTGCTTAGCTGGGATTGCAGAGCCTCCAGCTGATCTTGATAGGAGCGAATGATCGCTCCTTGCCGCACGATGATCTCACGCAGCTCCGCTGGATCCATGAGAGGCGAAGTATTCTGTGACGGCGCTCCGCCAGAGGCGGAAGTGGCCGGATCCATATGCCGAGCCGGCGATAGGAAACACACAGTACGGGAAGTCGGGGACAGGCAGAAAGTCGGCAACAGAAAAACAACAGGCCAAGCAAAAGTATCCAAAGGGGTAATCCAAAAGGGGAAGTCAATAAACAATCCAAAGTCGATAATCCAAACAAAGAGGTAACGAAGAGAAAGCGCAAGAAGAAACAGTAAACAGTCCAGGTCAAACACAATAATCAATCCCAAAAGAGCACTAGGCAATCGCTTGGTATATTCCATGAATAATACTTCGCGTAGAGCAGGAAGTGCGCACCGTATTTAAATCCCCCGGTGATCCGGAAGTAGAATCAAAAGACGGGCGATGGCTCCCTCTCGCAGTCACCTCTAGGGCGAGTCGTGACACTTCTTGGAAATGAAATATGTTCAATCAAATGAGGTTAATAATTCAAACTAATCTGAAAGATATGAATACAAATCAAGTCCTGTTATTATTTACACAGCTGAAATGGTCAGCCATTACTCTGTGATGATAGATAGATAGATAGATAGATAGATAGATAGATAGATAGATAGATAGATAGATAGATAGATAGATAGATAGATAGATAGATAGATAGTTCTTACATATAATACATTACAGTATTAGGTTGCTGAGGCATTGGTGGCTCAGTGGTAGGTTGCTCGCCTATCATGCGGAAGGCCCGGGTTCGATTCCAGCCAATGCCTCAACCCCAGCCATGGGATGCAGTGCCGGTCCCAAGCCCGGAAAAATGGGAGGGTTGCGTCAGGAAGGGCATCCGGTGTAAAACCTGTGCCAAGTTATTGTGCGGACCAGTTGGTCCGCTGTAGCGACCCCGAACAGGGAGCAGCCGAAAGCACAGTATTAGGTTGCAAAAAGTTATTTATTTCTGCTATTTTTCCTATTTTCAGACTACAGAAAGATTTGCAGTGGTCCGAGTGAATGAGGTACAGCAGTGCTGTTGTTGTTGTTGGGGTTTTGAACACGGTTAAACAGTTTGGTGGTGATCATATCTGATTGCTATTTCTTCACTAAGGCAGTGACCTGAACAACCCTATCTCCTTATTTTCTTCAGTATACAGAAAACTGTCCCATGTTTCTGTTTATGTAAAAAAAAAAAAAAAAAAAAAAAAAAAGTGCCAAAAAATATTAAATATTCAGTAAAAATTCAGGTTTATCTTATATTCATTACAATTTAAAAATAAATGACAGGATTTTACATAATACACTTTTGTAAAGTAAACTTGGACACTGTATAGTTTACAGATTTCATTATGCAAATTAATCTTTCAGCACAGATGCTTTTAATGAATCATGGGGTTGATATGAGAGCAGCTCTTCTTCTGATTGGCTGATAGCAGCTCCAGGTCCCACCTCTGAGGCTTTATGAAAGCAGCCTCTGCTCCGTTCATCACTCTGCTGATCACACTGACATCATGCTGCTCTCCGTCTGCGCTCTGCTCTGGCGTGTAAGATTCCTGCTGCTGCTTTCCTCTTCACACTGATACCTTTTTTATTCCTTATCATTCTCTTTTAAATGATAATAACACTCAGTGTTGCTTTATGTTGCAGTGGTCAGTTCACAAGTAGTGACACAACAGCCTTCGGTTCTAACAGCAGATGTGGGTAAAACTGTTACTATGGACTGTAACATCGCAAAGGATGACAGTAACTATGTCTTTTGGTATAAACAGATTCCACAAGAAACTCCAGAGTTTGTGCTGAGATTTCATTATCCCCACACCTCTCCTGTGTTGGAGACAATTTTTCATCCACACGCTTCACATCTAAAGCCCCTTCAAAAATCAACTATCAGTTAATAATCAGTAATGTGGAGGTGGGAGACTCAGCAGTGTATTACTGTAACACATGGGACAAACAAACAGGTTCCTGGAGGAGTTCCTCAGCATGTGTTAAGGAACTATCATGAATGGAGTGCTCCTGAATATGGATCTGGTTTCTCGTCTCCTAAATTCACATCAACACACTCGTCTAAATCAGATTATAAACTGATAATCAGTAATGTGGAGGAGGGAGACTCAGCAGTGTATTACTGTAACACATGGGACAGCTCTGCTAAAGAGGAGGTGTCACAGTGATATACACCATGACAAAAACCTCCTCACTGCTCACACTCACTTCTGCTTTCACACAACACCAAAAACAACAAAAACCTGAACTTCTAATCACTGGAACTGAAGTGGAAACTCACTTTATGTTCACCGAAGACACTTCTTCACTTCTTCACATTTAAAGATCTCAGACACAGACCTTTTATTCCACTGGTTTTTGTGATTTGTAACAGACAGAAGTGGTGACAATGTGAACAGTAACTGGGGGAAATTGTTGACAACTACAATTATTTGGATGTACACTTAAACAACAAACTGGACTGGAGGGCCCACACTGACACTGTATACAAGAAGGGAATAAGCAAACTTAATCTTCTGAGGAATCTCAGATCTTTCAATGTTTGTAACAAGATGCTGGAGATCTTCTACCAGTATGTGGTCGCGAGTGCCATTTATGGTGTTGTGATCTGCTGCTTGGGCAGCATCAGTGCCCAGGATACCAGTAGGATGAACAAGCTAATTTGCAAAAACTGGAGACATTTTGTATATATGTATATATATTTTGTATATATTTTGTATATATTCATCCTGCTGGTATCCTGGGTATTATATATTAAAATATCTATCTAATCTTAACTGGTTCCAGAAGCAGTTGCAGCTCGTCCTTAGGGGGAGGTGAGGCAGAACCCCAGCATATACTGTATATCAGCAATTCAACAAATGTTTATCTTCATAAGTCCTCATTCACAACACCATTTCAGTTCCACTGAAATACTAATGAACTGTATTATGTGAAATCCTGGAGTGAAGGACAATAATTAGATCAAGGGTTTATTCAGGTTAAACACAGACCACCTCTGTCCAGCAGCAGTTCCTCAGTGTGGCTTCAGAATGATCAGAGCTAAAGATCTCGTGGATCTGCTTCAGTGAGTTTTCTCTTTTTCATGTCTCTTTTTTAAAATTGCACCAGTGGAAACATCAAACAGACAATTTCAGCAGGAATGGATCAAATTCAGGCTTCATGCTGGTCCATAAAATTCTCTTGGATGGATTTTGTGATTTTTGTCTTCTGATGTCCATCATTCAGCTTTAACCTAAAGCAGAAAAAGGGCTCACTGATCACTGTCCAGTTTAATGTGATAAACATTCCAACAAGCATTGTTGGATATCGGTCATAACTGGATAAATGATCATTTACCGATCTTTCAACTCCCTCGGGAAATTACCAAAAAACACCGCAGATCTCCGCTCCAACTCACTCGGCAGAGAGAGCACAATGCAAAAACGGATCAAGGAATGTAATGTCATGATTTTTACGGAAACATGGCTTAACAACAACATTCCCAGCAGCTACGTTGAGATAAAGGGGCACAGTATTTTCCAGGCAGACAGGTCGGCAGTGGACTCTGGTAAGCACGGGGGGGTCTGTGCTTTTATGTTAACAAATCATGGTGCACAGACTCGACTGTAATTGATAGTCATTGCTCAGTTCATCTGGAGTATTTGATGATCAAATGCAGACTTTTTTATCTACCAAGAGAATTCTCAGCCATTGTTGTGACTGCAGCATACATCCCTCCTGATGCTAATACTAAGGCTACTATGGAAGAACTGCATGCAGCTATCAGCAAGCAACAGGCTGCACATCCCGGTGGAGGTATTATTGTTGCTGGGGACTTCAACCACTCCAACTTAAGATCTGTACTTCCCAAATTTCATCAGCATGTTTCGTGCACTACTAGAGGGGACAACACACTGGACCACGTTTACACTAACATTGCTGAGGCATACAGGGCCAATTCCCTCCCCCACTTGGGTCAGTCTGATCACCTCTCTTTGTTCATGCTACCCAAATGCACACCACTCATCAAATGTGTGAAACCTTCAGTGAAGACAGTGAAGGTATGGCCAGAGAGGGGCATTTCCTCACTACAGCAACAGCTACAAGACACTGACTGGAGCATGTTTGCCTTACAGGCCACCTCAGGCGCACAGACAGACATCAACTTCTATTCATCATCTGTACTGGACCATATCAACATGTGTATTGACGACATCACCACTGTCAAACATGTGAAACACTTTCCTAATCAGAAGCCACGGATGAACTCTGAGGTCTGCTTCTTGCTGAAAGCAAGAGATGCTGCTTTTAAATCTGGCAATGCAGAGGACTACAGCAGAGCCAGGGCCAACCTGAAAAGGGGCATTAGGAAAGCCAAGCATGCACATAAACTGCGCATCAAGGAGCACTTCCACAACAACTCTGACCCCAGACACATGTGGAAAGGCATCCAAACCATCACTGAGCACAAACCTTCAGTACAGTCTCTACCAACCAGCAATGCCTTCCTCCCAGACGAGCTCAACCACTTCTTTGCTCGCTTCGACAAAGGTGTCATACACCACACCATAAATGCTGACTGCTCCACGGTTGTTAATCCAATATCACTCTCTACAACAGAGGTACACTCAGCACTGAGCAGAGTAGATCCACATAAGTCAGATGGTCCTGATGGCATACCCGGATGTGTGCTCGGGACTTGTGCTGACCAACTGGTGCAAGTCTTCACTGACATTTTCAACCTGTCACTGGCCCAGGCCACTGTTTCACATGTCTGAAGACTACAACCATTATACCAGTGCCCAAGCAGTCTTCTGCAAAGTGCCTGAACAATATCTGCCTGTTGAACTCACCCCCATTATGAAGTGCTTTGAGAAGCTGGTTATAAGTCACCTCATAGCGTGGCTCCCACCTACACTGGACCCACACCAGTTTGCCTACCGTTCGAATAGGTAAACAGAGGATGCCATTTCCACTGCTATTCATCTAGCTCTCACCCACCTGGACAATAACAATACATACATTTGGATGTTGTTCATCAACTTCAGCTCTGCTTTTAATACAGTCATCCCTAGTAAACTGATCGCTAAGCTCAGTGCTCTGCACATCCTTATGCAGTTGGATTATGGACTTCCTAACAAATAGACCTCAGTCTGTAAGGTTGGGTAATCACATATCCTCAACCTTCATCCTGAACACCAGTGTCCCACAAGGTTGTGTGCTGAGCCCACTGCTCTAATCTCTGTTCACCCATGACTGTGTTCTGTGGCATAACTCCAATATTTTCAACAAATATGCAGATGATACCACAGTTGTTGGCCGAATCAGCAACAATGATGAATCGGCCTACAGGGAGGAGATCCAGAGCCTGTCAGCATGGTGTTCCATCAACAAGCTCACCCTCAATGCCATGAAGACCAAAGGGCTCATTCTGATCTTCTGGAAATCTAACAGCAGTAGACATTCCCCTATCTACACCAACGGGTCTGAAGTAGAGCGTGTCTCCAGCTTTAAGTTCCTGGGCGTCCACATCTCTGAGGATCTGTCTTGGCATCTGAACACCTCAACTCTGGTCATGCAACATGATCCTTAATGTGTTCCCGCCTCTGTTCACCTGTTCCTCATGTTCTATTGATTATGCCTCTTATTTATTTTATTTATTTGTTCTGTGTTTGGTTTTCTTCCTCCATGTTCCTATGTATGCATGTTATTATTTTGAATAAACCCCTGTTTGATGTCTGTCCCCGCGTTTGGGTCTGCTCTGTCTTGCCCGGTACCACCGGTATGTGACAGTAACATTTCAATTTCAAAGTAAAGTAATGGATTACATGTGATTACTTTTAAGTTTCTAATGGATATTTTCAACTAATTCATTTAAAGACATTTATAGCAGGCAGGGTTAACCTTACAGTAGTACTCACCTCTGTTTACTGTTAGAATTTCAACATCTTTAATCACTTGAATTAAGATTATATTCATTTCATTTTAAGCACAGCCACCACAAAACCAGACTTCATAACAAAAATTGTTTAATACTGTTTTAGGAATCAAATCTTTGCATAGCTATGACAGGACACACTGGCAAGTAACAATGCCTTGAATAAAACAAAAACATAATCTGAAAAAATAAAGCAAATACATCAACCCAAATAGGCAATAAAACAGTTATTAAACCAGTTAATAAAAGAAAAACACTGGTGTCTCATAGCCTTCAATGCAATTAGGAAAAGAAATTAATTAAATCTCTGTGTGTGTGTGTGCGGGCGTGAATTTCACAACTTGAAGACTTTGTGAGTCATCATAACGTATGCTACAATGCTAAAATAGCTTAGTTATTTAACTTAGTTAGTAACTTAATAACTTAGTTAGTTAACTAAGCTATATTAGATCTGACATTTCCAACACATTTTCAAGGAAGAAAAATGGGAGCTGTATATCTTTTGTCAAAGGGTTGATAAATAGCAGTGTGCCTGGTAAAGGTAGTTAGCAGTAGCTCATTTGTTCTGAATTTTTTGAATGCAGGTCTTGAATACACTATGGGATCAATGAACATGCTGGCTCGTTTTGGTGGTTTTTTTCCATTCTACAGTAACTCGACTGAGTACTCCGTCACTTTTTATTATACAGAAACCAGTAATATATCATTCCAAACTAAAGGGCCTGTTTTTATTTCTGTACACTCAAAATAATGACAAAAACCATATGCTTTCATAAAATAAAAAAAGGCTAGGTTACATACTGTTATGAACGAGGACGGAGGCAGCGGTTCTCGTTGAGGTGTTTATTTAGAAAGGAAAGGAGGGAAGAGCGTGCAGACAAAACGAAGACTTGTAGCGTGGTCGTGGCGTGAACGGGGAAACCGGAGCGTGCCGTGGAGCTGCGTGAGGACAGACAGGTAGAGATCTCTACGAACACAAGAATGCAAGTTAGCGAGACAGTCCAGAGCATCAACACTACGTGAGGTATGTGTTAACGATAACGGACGAGTGAGGAGTGTGTCGTGGTGTTATTTATAGGGGAGGTGATTATGGTGTTCAGGTGCATCTCATTAAAACTCGGGTGAGGGAGTGCGCTGTGACTGAGTGTGAGCAGAGCCTGGCGTGTTTGTAACATTCCCCCCCCCCTCCATGGTCCGCTCCCGAGGACCTTGGGCCCCGACGCCGTGGCGGTCGGCCTCTCCCCCGGGGGCGCTGGTCGGCTGGGGTGGCTGGTGTGGAAGTCCTCGAGGAGGCTCGGATCAAGGATGTCATTTCGGGGAACCCAGGATCGTTCCTCGGGACCGTAGCCTTCCCAGTCGACCAGGTACTCCAGGCGGCCGCCACGGCGCCGGGAGTCCAATATCTCCTTCACCAGATACGCTGTTCCGTCGTCCACGAGCAGTGGAAGGGGGGGCTCCTCCGCTACGCCAGGCCCTGTGGAAAGAAGAACAGAAGGGTGGTGAGGTTTTAGTAGTGACACGTGGAACACTGGATGTATCCTGTACTCTGGAGGAAGCTGGAGGCGGTAGGTGACTGGGTTGATCTGGCGGACTATGGTAAAAGGGCCAATGAACCGGGGACTCAGCTTCTTACAGGGGAGGCGCAGCTTGATGTCACGAGTCGACAGCCAGACCTTTTGTCCAGGTTGGTGGGCCCGGGGGCTTGGGCCCGTCGAAGGTCTGCGGTCGACCTGCGTCTACGTAAGGCCCGTTGAAGCTGTCGATGTGCCTCGCCCCAGACTCTCTCGCTCTCCCGGAACCAGTAATCCACTGCTGGGACGTCCGATGGTTCTCCGTCCCAGGGGAACAGTGGGGGTTGGTAACCGAGCACGCACTGAAATGGGGTGAGACCTGTGGTGGACTGCCGCAGCGAGTTCTGGGCGTACTCGGCCCAACCCAAAAACTGGCTCCAGGATTCCTGATGGCTATGGCAGAAGGTGCGCAGGAAGCGGCCTATCTCTTGAATCTTCCGTTCAGTCTGACCGTTGGTTTGGGGGTGGTAACCCGAGGAAAGGCTGATGGTCACACCTAGGCGTTTGAAAAAGGCTCTCCAGACTCTGGAAGTGAACTGCGGTCCCCGGTCCGAGACAATGTCCTCGGGGAGCCCATAATACCTGAAGACGTGGTTGAAGAGGTATTCGGCCGTCTCCAGGGCTGTAGGTGGTCCCGGCAGGGGCATTAGCCGGCACGCCTTGGAAAATCTGTCTACGATAACGAGGACACACGTACACCCCTCAGAGGCTGGAAGATCGACGATGAAGTCGATCCCTAGGTGTGACCATGAGCGATTCGGAACGGGAAGGGGCAGCAGCTTCCCGGCGGGAAGATGACGTGGACTCTTAGACATGGCGCACTCCCTGCATCCCTGAACGTATCTCTTGACATCCACTGCCATGCGGGGCCACCAGAAACGTTGTTGGAGGAGTGAGAGGGTCCCTTGACCCCCGGATGGCCAGTACCCAGGGAGACATGCGTGGCGTGTATGAGGGAGGTGCGGTGCGACCGTGGAATGAACTGCAGCCCCGGTGGGCAACCTGGTGGAGCACCTGACTCTGGAAGCGTGCCCTCCGACCACGAGATGGGGCTCGCGAAGATCTTCTCGGGGAGAACGGGTTCTGGATTTTCGCTAGCAATGTCTGGTCCATAGATTCGGGACAGGGCATCGGCCTTAACATTTTTCGACCCGGGGCGGTATGATATGGTAAACTTGAACCTCGTGAAGAAGAGGGCCCAGCGGGCCTGGCGGGGGTTCAGCCTCTTCGCGGCCCGGAGATACTCGAGATTCTTGTGGTCGGTAAGGACGGTGAAGGGGTGCTTTGCTCCCTCGAGCCAGTGCCTCCATTCCTCCAGGGCGAGCTTAACGGCCAGTAGTTCCCGATTCCCAATATCATAATTTACTTCGGCTGGGTTCAGCTTCCGCGAAAAGAAGGCACATGGATGGAGCTTCCGTGGGTTCCCCTGCTGCTGAGAGAGAACTGCGCCCACTCCGGTGGTTGAGGCGTCAACCTCCACTATGAAGGGAAGCTCCGGATCAGGGTGACCTAAGAGGGGAGCAGTGGTGAAGGCCTGTTTGAGCGTGTGGAAGGCGTGTGTGGCGGCCGGGGTCCAGACAAGGGTCTTGGGCTTATTGCGTAGTAGGTTAGTGAGTGGGCTGGTGACTGAACTGTATCCCCGGATGAATCTGCGATAGAAGTTCGCAAACCCTAAAAAACGTTGAAGTTCCTTCACGGTTGTGGGGTGGGCCAGTCCCGGACGGCGGTCACCTTCTTTTCATCCATGCGAACGCCACTGTGGTCAATGACATATCCGAGAAACTGTACTGTGGGCTGGTGAAACAGGCATTTCTCTGCCTTAAGGAAAAGGTTATGGTCTCGGACCCGGTGAAGGACCTCCGCAACGTGGCGCTGATGGTCCGCCATACTCCGGGAGTAGATGAGTATATCGTCAATATATACCACCACAAACTTGTGCAGGAAGTCCCGGAGCACCTCGTGCATGAAGTCCTGGAACACGGAAGGGGCATTGGCGAGTCCATAAGGCATGACCCGGTACTCATAATGGCCGGTAGGGGTGACGAATGCGGTCTTCCACTCATCCCCCTTCCGTATCCGGATCAAGTTGTAGGCGCTGCGGAGGTCAAGCTTCGTGAACACAGTGGCGCTGCGGAGACGCTCTAGCGCTGCGGGGACGAGAGGCAGGGGATACTGGAATTTCACCGTGATCTTGTTCAGCGCGCGGTAGTCAATGCAGGGTCGGAGACCGCCATCTTTCTTGGCCACAAAGAAGAAACTGGATGCAGCAGGGGACGTGGACGGACAAATGTAGCCCTGGGCTAAGGCTTCCTTTATGTACTCTTCCATGGCCTTCTCCTCCGGGAGCGTGAGTGAGTAGATCCTCCCCTTGGGTACTGGCTCGCCTGGAATGAGATCAATGGCGCAATCCCATGGCCGGTGTGGGGGCAGCTTGGAGGCTTTCTTGGGACAGAAGACATCCCAGAAGTGAGAGTAGCACGCCGGGATGTTGACAGAGCGGGCCTCGAGGGGGCTCTCCACCGAGGTGGCATGGACCTGAAGGGCGTGCGGTCGTGAAGGTCTTGGGTTTGGTCGCTCGGAAAGCAGCCCTCGAAGCACTTGTGCCCCCACCTCAGGATCTCTCCTGTCCTCCAAGAAATGATGGGATCATGCTGCTCCAGCCAGGGACGGCCCAGAATCACCTCCGCCGTCGAGTCCTCCAGCACCATCAGAACTATCTCCTCCGTGTGCATCACCCCGACGTGGAGCCGGAGGGGCCCCGCCTGACGACGCACCTGCCTCAGGAGCTTTCCAGTTACCGCGTGAACCTGGTATATCTTTGCCGTGGCTGCCGTAAGGGAGCTGGAGCTGGCGGCAGAGGGCCCCGGAGATAAAGTTCCCAGCCGACCCAGAGTCGATGAGCGCGGTCGCTGAAACACAAAACTCATGGGTAGTAAGACTGACCAAAACTGAGAGAGGTTTACTGATGTTCTGTGTCGGAAAGAGTGAACTCACCAGTGCTCGTGCGGGGCGAAGGGGGCACTTCGCCACGAAATGCCCCGAGCCCCCGCAGTAGAAACAGCAACTCTGGGCCAGCCGCCTCTGCCGCTCCCACTGTCGGTCCGCCGATGACACCTCCGAAAGCTCTAACTGCATGGCGTCGTCAGCGGGCTCTGGGTGACTAACAGGTCCCGGCTGGGCGGGAGCAGTGCTAGCTGCCGGCTGACTCTGGTGCTCCTCGAAGCACAGCTGCATCCGAGTCGCGAAACGAACGGAGAGCTGGATAAATTTTTCCAGCCCCATCGAATCCTCATGCGCAGCGAGGTGCAGGAGAACCTGTGGGTTCAGACCCTGACGATAGGTGGTGATCAGTGCCTGTTCATTCCAGCCGCTGGCTGCGGCGAGGGTGCGGAACTGTAGTGCATATTCAGTGACGGACAGATTACCTTGTTTAATACGACACAATCTCTCACCTACCGATGAGTCCCCCTCTGGTCTCCCGAACACCTCCCTGAAATGCCTGGTGAAGGCGGATAGCGAAGACATCATGGGATTGCTCTGGGACCAGAGAGGCTCGGCCCAGCGAAGCGCCTTCCCGTCAAGACGAGAGATGATGAAGGCAATCTTCGCCCGATCGTCAGGGTACAGGTGCGACTGCATCTCCAGAGTCAGCGAGCACTGCAGCAGAAACCCGTTGCAATCCTCCGCCGCGCCGGAGTATGGTGCTGGGACGGCCATGGGGCTCGCATACACAGGCGGCGAAGAAACGGCCGTGGCGGCGGCGGGAACGCTTGCCGGAGTCGCGGAGCCGGCTGCGCTAGCGAGAGCGCGGCGCAGCGCTTCGGCCAGCTCTTCCACCGGATCCCGTGAGCTCATCCTCCTTGTCCAGGCGGTGTTGGTCCGTTATTCTGTTATGAACGAGGACGGAGGCAGCGGTTCTCGTTGAGGTGTTTATTTAGAAAGGAAAGGAGGGAAGAGCGTGCAGACAAAACGAAGACTTGTAGCGTGGTCGTGGCGTGAACGGGGAAACCGGAGCGTGCCGTGGAGCTGCGTGAGGACAGACAGGTAGAGATCTCTACGAACACAAGAATGCAAGTTAGCGAGACAGTCCAGAGCATCAACACTACGTGAGGTATGTGTTAACGATAACGGACGAGTGAGGAGTGTGTCGTGGGGTTATTTATGGGGGAGGTGATTATGGTGTTCAGGTGCGTCTCATTAAAACTCGGGTGAGGGAGTGCGCTCTGACTGAGTGTGAGCAGAGCCTGGCGTGTCTGTAACACATACCTGCAGATGCTTCCTCAGGTTCCACATTGAAGCCTTTGATGTCGAAAGCATTTTAACAGCTGGCAAACAAATTTTGCACTGAACTGTTAGATTTGCGCCCTTATCGGAACTCAGGATGAAATTATTTTTACATTTCCAGCACTGAAATGTATTTTTATCACTCGCCATGGTGCCGACTTTCAGACCGGTTGTAGTAGCCTAAAGATTTCAGTGGTAATGTGGATTAATGTAACTGGCAGACTTCGTGCCGTGAATTCAAACCGGAGAACCGAGGACCGAGGTACCACTGTATATATATATATTTTGCTGAAGCGAACTTTAGTTCTGCAGCAGGACAAAGATCCAAAACACACCAGAAAGTCCACCTCTGAATGGCTGAAGAAAAACAAAATGAAGACTTTGGAGTGGCCTAGTCAAAGTCCTGACCTCAATTCCATTAAAAAGGTGGTTCATGCTCGAAACCCTCCAATGTGGCTAAATTACAACAATTCTGCAAAGATGACTGGGCCAAAATTCCTCCACAGCGCTGTAACAGACTCACTGCAAGTTATGGAAAATGCTTGATTGCAGTTGTTGCTGCTAAGGGTGGACCAACCAGTTATTAGGCTTAGGGGGCGAATACTTTTTCACACAGGGCCATGTAGTTTTGGATTTTGTTTTCCCTTAATAATAAAAACCTTCATTTAAAAACTGCATGATGTGTTTACTTGTGTTATCTTTGACTAATATTTAAATGTGTTTGATTATCTGAAACATTAAAGTGTGACAAACATGCAAAAAAATAAGAAATCAGGAAGGGGGCCAACACTTTTTCACACCACTGTGTATATATATATTCAGTGGTACGAATATCAAGATTTCGAAGAAAATTTGAACGAATGTTAAAGTGAACTGTATTCTGTGTTTATTTTTCTGTGTTTGACCCAACCTGAAAATAACTATTTTGACCGCACACGCTTTTCCCTGCGGCGTACCCTGGCGTAGACAATAGAGTTGCAGCAGTTTACGTGGATCATCTGTTCTGAAAGCATCATCTGTGAGTGCTTGTGTTATAACTACGCTATCTTTTGTGGTATAATTTCAGTAGCCATGTCTCCGAAAAAGGGTAAATCAGGCATCAGTGTTGCCAAGAGGAAAGTTGTGAGATCAACCATCGAGATGAAAAAAAATTTGTGGCTAAATATGAAAGTGGTGTGCGTGTGTCTGACCTAGCGCAGCAGTACAACATGCCGAAATCCACGATTTCAACATTTGTAAAAAAACAAGTAAGTGATTAAAGCTTATTGTTAATGTGTGTTAATTTGTGCTTATATTAGGATTATTATGATTTAGGTTTAACAGGTTTGTCAATTATGAGTGAAAAGGCAGAACAAATGGTTTAATATGGGGAATTTTTGGAGGCCTGGAACAGATTCATTCGTTTTACATTATTTCCTCTGGGGAAAAATAATTCGGTTTTCAACCAAATCGGTATTCATCCAGACTTTAGGAACGAATTAAGGTCAAACACTGAGGTACCACGGTTTAAACCCCCTAATTATGCTTAACACTTTATATGCTGTAAACAACTTGCACATACTTCTCTATGCACATTCTGACATAGCCTTATTTATTGATCTACATATTTACATATTGTACTGCACTTGTTCATTTGCACAATTTCTACTATTTGCACTTCTGGTAGATGCTTAACGGCATTTCAAGAGAATTTAAATGACTTTTCTATGAGAGATTCAGAGTTTGAAAAATTCTGAAAAGAGCAAATCCTAAGAGTGTCAGGTTCTGATCACACAAATGTGGAACCCGCTGAAGGTTTAGTGACTCTGACTTGTACAAATGTAGACATTTTTAAAAGAAAACCTGCACACAGCCACAGCAATTAAATATATAAGGAAGTTTAAACCAAAATGTAATCAAATGTTTATATCAAATGTACATGGATGATGTGAATCATGTCACTGAGTCACTGATCGACGTCCAGTCAGTTTTAACAAAACTATTTCATTCATGTAAAAAGCGAGCAATACACTTCAATTTAAACTAAGGAATAAATCTGGAATAACATTTGAAGAACAAATGCTGAAGTTTTAAACAGCAGCACTGATGTGAAGATTTTCCCCAAGAGACGATTCAGAGTCCTAATCAGTGTGTGGACGTCCTCTCTCACTCAGGATGCACCTGCTGGCCCCCGATCTGTAATTTCAGCTCCATGTAAATGATGCTCTTTCTCTCTTTCACTTCTCTCTGAGTGGAAGAACGACAAACTCTGGATGTTCATGCATTATAAATATATTTGAGTTAAACTCAGTTAAGCAGTAGGATTCCACAGACGATATAAATCCAGAGCATGATAACTTTGATTGTAAAAACTCAGTGTAAAGATGTGAACTCTAAAACACATGACAGTACTGTAGTGAGTCAGCTGTGGTGTGTGATGTTGAGTGTCTCCTCCCTCTGCCCCTCCTCCTGTCTCTCTTATAACACGTCCCTGCAGTCTCTCCTTTATCTGCTCGTCACACCGCTCATCTCTTCACTCAGCACCAGAGTCCCATCACACACGGACACCATGCTGCCAGCGCTCTGCTCTCTCTTCACTGCTCTCTCATGTAAGATTTCACAACTCTGGAGCTCATCAGCATTCGACCTCCATCTAATGTGAGCATGAAGTCATGTAACATGTGTGCCGTTTTTATTCCAGGTGTCAGTGGTGTGACTGTGGTGACGCAGAAGCCTCCTGTTCTCACACTGACTCCAGGACAGACGGCCACCATGGACTGTAATCTGGGGACTGTTAAGAACTATGAAGGATTTTACAAACAGGTTCCTGGAGGAGTTACTCAGTTTGTGATAAGCCACCATCAGTCCTGGAGCTCTCCTAAATATGGGGCTGGCTTTTCCTCTCCTAAATTCACATCAACATGTTCATCTCCATCAGACTGTAAGTTAATAATCAGTAATGTGGAGGTGGGAGACTCAGCAGTGTATTATTGTCACACATGGGACAGCTCTGCTAGTGAGCATGTATCACAGTGATATACACCATGACAAAAACCTCCTCACTGCTCACACTCACTTCTGCTTTCACACAACACCAGAAACAACAAAAACCTGAACTTCTAATCACTGGAACTGAAGTACACTTGATGTACACTGAAGACACTTCCTCACAGTAGAAGATCACAGATACGGTACCTTTTATTCCACTTTTATGAAAACACACACAGATAATTTAGATTCTATCATGTTCTCAGTTCAGTTCTTTGGCTGTAATAATCTCAGTGTGATCAGGTGATCTATATATCAGAGCTTTAGTAATCACTTCCTCTGATGTTTGGGATTAGTGACACTGCCAGACAGATACCTGGTGTGGTCATAAAATGGCAGAAATAAATCCATGAGATGTTTAAAGTAACCTAAAGTTATTTTCTGTATATCAGAACAAGAGACATTTGCAAGAGCAGGATTCCAGTCATAAGGCTTTCTCCACAATCTTTTCCTCCACAATCTTTGGACAAATGGATGCAGTGGATTTATAAGACGTGACAGTAAAATTTGGGAAATGGGCTGGTCTGAAGTGCCATCAGGGAAAGTGGACCAGAGAGACCCTCAGGATTATTTGGTTATTTTCATTTAAAATAAAATTCGTTACCAGAGCCTAACTTTAATCCTTAATTCATGGTAGAAACTACACACACACACACACACACACACACACACACACACACACACACACACACATCTGCAGATCTGCTCCATCCAGTCTGATCAACTACCAGCTTCATGATCAATATTATCACACCTTCTTGAACTCCTCTCCCAGACAGAGGGTCTTGTGTTTACGGCTCAGTTAGGACCCTGGGATTAATTTGTTCAGGTTGTGACCTCATCCTGTCTTAAAAGTATGGGGTTCTTCTAATTTGCTAAACTGGTCAAAAACTGGTGAGTGTTATAAACTGATGCTCAAGACTGAAATGGTTGTAAACTTAAAGGTATAGAAATTTGGACATACCTAGAGGGGCATTTACCAACTGGTCAGCGAGATATTCTAACATCAGATCTCCATAGAGACGACCTTCTGATCTCTCTGTCCTCAATTCCAGACTCTACACTGTCCATTCATTCCACTGATTTTGGAAATTGTTTTAAATTCACCTCAGTGTATATTTCTTTATATCTTTTATAGACACAAAGTGTTCTCAGATGTTCTTCTCAGGAAACAGTAACACCTCGAGAGTCTTGAACAATATAAAACTGGGTAGATGTTAAGATACTGAGATATTACATATAACTAAATATCTGATGGTGGGAGTCAGTTACAGTAATTCAGTATAATCTGGAGTCAGATATTCACGTGATAAAGGACATCCAGAACAGTATTCATCCTTCCCCCCGTCCAGATAATACACTGAACTGTATGGTCCTGGCAGTCTGTATAGTTTAACACTGACTCATCGTACATCACGGACGGAGAAACACACTCAGGAAACACCTGCTGCTCCTCACGCTGACATCTTAGATTTTTGTAAATGATGAACTTCTTCACTGAAATGTAGAGGAACATGTTCTTCATGTTACTGACTTATTTCATCTACAGAAATTATATTATTGTAACGATCACTTTAAGATCAGCTCATGAATAAAGAGTCTTTATAAGAAGAGGGTGTGTGTCAGAGTGTTGATGGAGTGTTAATAATAACAGTGAGGTGAGTGTTCAGTATGTAGTACACCACTGTGGAGAGAGTCAGCTGTGATGTGTGATGTTGAGTGTCTCCTCCCTCTGCCCCTCCTACTGTCTCTGCCCCTCCTCCTGTCTCTCTTATAGCACGTCCCTGCAGTCTCTCCTTTATCTGCTCGTCACACCGCTCATCTCTTCACTCAGCACCAGAGTCCCATCACACACGGACACCATGCTGCCAGCGCTCTGCTCTCTCTTCACTGCTCTCTCATGTAAGATTTCACAACTCTGGAGCTCATCAGCATTCGACCTCCATCTAATGTGAGCATGAAGTCATGTAACATGTGTGCTGTTTTTATTCCAGGTGTCAGTGGTGTGACTGTGGTGACGCAGAAGCCTCCTGTTCTCACACTGACTCCAGGACAGACGGCCACCATGGACTGTAATCTGGGGACTGTCAATGGTAGTGCTGCACGCTGGTACAAACAGGTTCCTGGAGGAGTTCCTCAGCATGTGTTAAGGAACTATCATGGCTTGAGCTCTCCTGAATATGGATCTGGTTTCTCGTCTCCTAAATTCACATCAACACACTCGTCTAAATCAGATTATAAACTGATAATCAGTAATGTGGAGGTGGGGGACTCAGCAGTGTATTACTGTCACACATGGGACAGCTCTGCTAGTGAGCACGTATCACAGTGATATACACCATGACAAAAACCTCCTCACTGCTCACACTCACTTCTGCTTTCACACAACACCAGAAACAACAAAAACTTGAACTTCTAATCACTGGAACTGAAGTGGAAACTCACTTGATGTTCGCTGAAGATTCTTTATTCTTCACATTTAAAGATCACAAATATGGTACAACCTTTTACTCCTTTGTTTTTTTGTGATTTGTGACAGACAGAAGGGGTAACAATGTGGACAGTAACTAGTATAAACTGGTTCCAGGAGCAGTCGCAGCTCATCCTTAGGGGCAGGTGAGGCAGAACCCCACCGTATACTGTATATCAGCCATTCAGCAAATGTTTATCTTCATAAAGTCCTCATTCACAACTCCATACATTTTCAGTTCCACTGAAATACTAATGAACTGTATTATGTGAAATCCTGAAGTGAAGGATAATAATTAGACCAAGGTTCATTCAGGTTGAACACAGACCACCTCTGTCCAGCAGCAGTTCCTCAGTGTGGCTACAGAATGATCAGAGCTGAACATCTCATGGATGTGCTTCAGTGTTTTTTCTCTTGTTCATTTTTCTTGTTCATATTGCACCACTGGAGTCATCAGACAACTACAGCAGGAATGGATCAAATTCAGGCTTCATGTAGCTTAATAAAATTCATCTGGAAGGATTTTGTAATTTTTGTCTTCTGATGTCCGTCATTCATCTTTAATCTAAAGCAGAAAAGGACTCACTGATCACTGTCCAGTTTAATGTGATGAAGAGAGAGAATTACAATTATTTTTCTATGAGAGATTCAGAGTTTTAAAAGAACTGTAAAGAGCAAATCCTAAGAGAGTCAGGTTCTGATCACACAAATGTGGAACCTGCTGAAGGTTTAGTGACTCTGACTTGTACAAATGTAGACATTTTTAAAGAAAGTATTTAAATGAAAAACCCACACAGATCTGTTGCTCTGACATGTGGAAATCATTTGAGCACCTCATGCTGCCCCACCTCAAACTCACAAAACAAAGAAACACATGCAGTCTGGAGCAGGTTTTCTTTAAGGACCTCTCTGTATTGGTCTGCATTCATTCTCTCTCCCAGTCCATGTCCCTGAGAAACACTCCCATAGCATGATGCAGCCACCACCATGCTTCATCATAGCAATAGTTCTAGCCAGGTGATGATCATGATCTGGAAGTTCAGCCTAGAGTGTTCATCTCTGTCTCATCAGATCAGAGAATGTTGTTCATCGTGTTCTCAGAGTCTTTTAAGTGTCTTTCATATGACTTTAACTCAGGAGTGTTTTCTGTCTATACACAACCCTACAGGCCTGATAGATGAAGTATTTCTGAGATGGTTTGACCTCCAGCAGGTTCTGCTCTCTCTGTGGAGGACTTCTAAAGCTCTAATTAGCATGGTCACTGGGTCACTGTTTTATTCACCTCCATGACCTAAAGCCCTTTTAGCCTGGCCAGACAGCCAGCTGGAAGAAGAGTCCTGATAGATCCAAACTTCTTCTATTTCACAACAATGTCAGATAATGATGTCCAGGAGGTGTCCCCGTAAAGACGTGATGGTGAGCGCTAATCCTCCTAACAGGACGTGTGAACAGAACAGTGTATAACAGAGACGTGTGATTCACTACCACTGGAACGGGATCTTAAAGGAGTGTGTGCTGATGGTAGACAGTAGAAGAGAGAGCTGAAGTCTGGAGGATGTTCAGTTCTTCTGCTTTCACTTCTGTATCTGAGGAGGTTTTTGTACGGGTGAGGACACTGAATGAATCACTGTGGTATTCGGCCAAGGAACAAAGCTGATCGTCAGCGGTAAGTAAAACTTCTCACCTCTTTTTTCCTACGCTAGACGTCTACACTGCTTCAGATTCACTCTTTTATTTCTTTTTCCAGTTTGAGAAATTTATTCTGACACGTTTCATACGTCTTTTATTCTTTGTGTTTTGTGTAAGTTTTTAATATTTTGTATATTTAACATGAGAGACAGAGAAATGTTTAGTTATTTTCATGATTTGTAATTTGTTTGGAACCAATTCATATTAATTCATATTAAATATTAATTCAGATCTTTCACATGGAATCTGTCACAACATAAAGTATAAATCCGTTCTAGTGCTTCATTTTGTTCCTGATGTTCTGCCACACACACAGATTTATGGCTTCCTTCATTATGGAAGCATTTCTTTAAAAATGTCTTAGATTCCTGTCTGCACATTAGATTTGTGTTGTTTTGTGTAATGAATATCTCCTGCTGTGTGTGGAATCAGACGCTGCTCTCCCGGCTCCTGTTCTGACCCTTCTCCCTCCGTCCAGTGAAGAGCTGAAGTCTAAGAAAGCCACTCTAGTGTGTTTGGCCAGTGACATGTCTGTAGGTTTTGCTGATGTGCGTTGGCTCGTGAACGGGAACTCGGTCACCAGTGGAGTCATCACCGGCCCTGTACAGCAGCAAGACAATAAGAAATTCACACTGAGCAGCTACTTGACCATCGACAGCTCCGAGTGGGAAAACGTGAAAGTCATAATGTGTGAAGTGTCTGCTGGAGGAAAACCCGCATCGGTGAAGATTAACAAGTGTGAATGCAGTGAATGAACCCAGTCACAACTTTTACATGTTAATTGTTTAGTTGCAATTCTTTCTAAGACCAGTAGTTTAAACTGTAGAAAATAATTTCTTATTACTGAGACTGTAATTGCCTGATGGTTTAATTGTTTTGCTTTTGTGTTTGAGAAATAGATTGAAGTTTAATAAAGCGCATATCTGAAAAAGGAATTCAGTTTGTCCGTGATTATCTGAACTAGATGATAATCTTACAGACATCAAATCAACAAAACACAAAAATAAACAATTACAGCAGGAACGAATCAAATTCAGGCTTTATGTAGCTTAATAAAATTCTACTGGATGGAATTTGTGATTTTTGTCTTCTGATGTCCATCATTCACCTTTCATCTGAATCAGAAAAGGACTCACTGATCACTGTCCAGTTTAATGTGATAAAGAGAGAGATTTAAAATGACTTTTCTATGAGAGACTTTTAAAAGAACTGAAAAGAGCAAATCCTAAGATTGTCAGGCTCTGACCACACAACTGTGGAACCTGCTGAAGGTTTAGTGACTCTTATGTCCAGTCAGTTTCATCAAAATGACTTAATTCATGTAAAAAGCAACCGGTACACTTAAATATAAACTAAACAGTAAATCTCTAATAACATTTAAGACACAGCTGAGTAATTTGTTCTGCTGAAGTTTTAATGAGGAGCACTGATGTGGAAATTTTCCTTAAGAGACGATTCAGAGTCCTAATCAGTGTGTGGACGTCCTCTCTCACTCAGGATGCACCTGCTGGCCCCCGATCTCTAATTTCAGCTCCATGTAAATGATGTGGTTTCTCTCTTTCACTTCCCTACCTGAAAACACATTAATGCATTTAAAAATCCATTCATTCAGATGGCTTCTGTCAACAGTTACCCGAATGTCTGTGAAGTTGTTTGATGGTGGTAGCTCTATGTCAAAGTCAACTGCCATGTGTGAATGCAATTGCCTTTTCCACCTGAAAAAGGTTTTGTAGCATGTACCACAAGAATTCTCACAGTAAGTCATTTCTTGAGGCCGCTTTTGATGGTGTAGGTAGTGCCCAGGTTTCTGCTGCTGGGTGACCCATTACTTGTCTATCTCACATTTGTTTATCTTCTGGACAGTTGTTGGCCGAAAGCTCTACCTGAATCATTGAGATTCCAGATGATAGGGTCTAGGATCTATGAGTCCGGTATCATGGAGCCTCAAATTTGGACATGTTCCTTGTAATAAATTGCTGAAAGGGTATTCGCTTTTCTATTCTTGGGAAAGATGAGATGTATCTGGTAGGAGGGATGTGGTAGCTTAGTGGTTTAGGTGTTGAGCTACTGATCAGAAGGTTGTGAGTTAAAATCCCAGCTCCACCAAGGTGCCACTGCTGGGACCCTAAGCAAGGCCCTCAACCCTCAATTGCTCAGTTGTATAAAATGAGATGAATTGTAAGTTGCTCTGGATAAAATCGTCTGCCAAATGCTTTAGATATAAATAAGATGGAAGAGCCTCGGAGAATTGAATTGGGAAAAGTCCACCTGCCAAGCTAAGGATTAAACCTCTTGGCTGCTTGAGTGTACTTAAGTTTGTGTTGATCAATCTGCACTATAACCCCTCCCATCAATGTCTCCACTTTTCCAGTGCTAATTTGATTGACCAGAATTTTCTGATTATCACATTTCTTCGAAGGATAACATGTTTGAATAGAAGGGACATGGATAGAGAAGGATTAACTCGATGACTTACCACTCGTAAGTCTGATCTCTAATCTAATCTCGCAATCTTCAAACTGCCGTTGCCTCAAACAGCTTTCGGCAGGATAGAATTAGTTGCTCCTCAAGAGCTCGAGGTTGCTGTTGTAGAAAGGACATTATCAAATGGGGATGAGGTTCTCTTCTGAGCCTGGTTCCCTTCAAGGTTTCTACCTCATATCATCTCAGGGAGTTGATGAAACAGTGCTAGAAGTGAATAAATAGATGACTGAATGTCTTGAGTTTTAGAAAGTGTTTGGTTGTTTGTGGTTCTGGCTAGTCATCCACTGCTGCCATCTTGTGGCTATTAGTCTTGATACTTGATCATGACAGACCTGACACAGCAGTTTGCAGTGTGTTAGGGCTTATGGGTGTGTTAGATTAGTTACCTGGTTGTGTTACTATCACAATTTGTGATAAAAATATAAACAATTAAAACACATATGTAGTACAGCATTCAGCCCCTCCCCAAGATAAGTAATAAAGATAACCTGGTTAATGTTCAGCCTTTACACACTGTATCTATGGGAGACCTAGATTTCTTTAATCACCTTTCCTATTCACTACAGGAACACCAAAAAAAAGTTAAGTAGTCAGTGTTAAAATAATTCAATTTCAGTTTATTTGTACGATATGTAACAATATAGCATAATGTTAAAATATGGAAAAATTTCGTACTCCTATTAATTCCAACTTTTCAACTAAAAACACATCCAAGATTTTCTTTTTCTTAAGTGTGTTTTAAAAATTAAGGACATAATAGGTCATGCCATTTGAAACTCAGCTATAACGTAAGCCCAAACAAATGGCTGAACTTTGACCCCTGGTTATCGGTAAGTCTTTCTAAACTGACAGTAAGTCTATTTACAAATGCCAAACGCCACACCCGTCCTCTTATCTAAACATATGACTTGGTTTTGGAGAAGACCGTATGAAATAATCCTTCCTGACTACTAGCCTTAAAGTATCTCATTGCAGGTTACATTAGGCTTTATTTAGAAAAGCTCAGCTATGTAGCTTGTCAAGTTTAGTCAAAAACTGCAGTGTTTACATGGGGCTGAACTGACAGCCATAAAAAAAAAAACAAGTTAGAAGTGGCTGCAATGTATTTGCTCTATCATGAACTGGTCACTTTCTGTAACCTTATCCTTTCTATAATAAGAGCTCATTAACAAGGCCTGGTGGATGCCTCAAGTATTATAAGGCTTAATAATTTTAAAAAATTGCAGAAAAAAAAAGATGTAATCAGTATGGTGAGGTTTTCTGTAAGGAGATGATTAGATGACATTTATGGAAGGAATCTTGAGTGTCAAAGCTGTATATTCAGGTTTTAGGATATCTACACTGACCAGGCATAACATTATGACCACCTGGGCACCCTGACTGGTCTGTGGCTATGCAGCCCCACAAGCAACAAACTGCGATGCACTGTGTATTCTGACACCTTTCTATTAGAACCAGCATTAACATCTTCAGCAATTTCAGCAACAGTAGCTCGTCTGTTGGATCGGATCACACGGGCCAGCCTTCACTCCTCACGTGCATCAGTGAGCCTCGGCCGCCCATGACCCTGTCACCGGTTCACCACTGTTCCTTCCTTGGGCCACTTTTGATAGATACTGACCACTGCAGACCGGGAACACCCCACAAGAGCTGCAGTTTTGGAGATGTTCTGATCCAGTGGTCTAGCCATCACAATTTGGCCCTTCGACAAACTCGCTCAAATCCTTACGCTTGTCCATTTTTCCTGCTTCTAACACATCAACTTTGAGGACAAAATGTTCACTTGCTGCCTAATATATCCCACCCACTAACAGGTGCCATGATGAGGAGATCATCAGTCTTATTCACTTCACCTCTCACTGCTCACAGTGTTATGTCTGATCGGTGTATGTGTTATATGTAACCTTTTGTACTGGTCTTAACATGATTGCAAGGAATAAGGACTATCTGAAAGCAGGGGGGTCTTGAATTAATGACTGGAATGAATTGAATGGAGTCAGGGACTTTGTGAGGCGGCAGCCAGCTCATATAATGCTTGGAAGTTAAAATTGCTAGATGGTAACCTGTAACAATTTATAATTAGAAAGCTTAGATGAACAGCAACAAATATATATTATGGGGATTTGCGCGGATTGGGACACACCCCCGAGACTGGTGGGTGTGGCAGCGCCTGATGACTAGTGTCGGTTTCTTCCTGTTTTCATTTCTTCCTGCTTTCAGGAAGAAGAAGCTGCTGAGGGGCAAAAAAAAAACGTCTTCAATGGCGGAGTGGAAGCAGAAATGCGATTCAGAGTGGAAGTTGGCGGCTAAAGGAGTTCCTTTACCCGACCACGTGGACTGGAAAAGCGTGTACGAGAAGAAACCGCTGGAGCGGAATTTACTGCAGAACCCGTCGCCTTACGGTAAGGTAGTGACGTCACAAAATAACGTTCTTTCACCCGAGTGTAATCTGCACTGCTGTATTCACACCATAATTCTACTGCATTTCAAGGACCTGAAGTATTCGGACTGTGAACGACAGTATGTGTTGGAAATGACAAGTGAATTTTAGTGTACAAGTGCTTGCTGAAAGTGCTGATTGGGTTATTGATTAGTAAATCAGTTTAGCTTTCTAATGGATAAATTTCAGCAGTTTGTTTGTACTTTGGAGATCTTCGTTTAACTACTCGGCGTAATTGTCATGGTGATTTGCTTACTTTACTTACTTGTGATCCCACTCAGGAGTTTTTTGTGTGATTGTGCAATGTGAGCTTCAGGGATGGGCCGGTTTACAAGAAGAAGTGAGTGTTGATTTTTCTCACAGTCCTCTCCTTTTTTGGACAGCAGGTTTGACTCACAACACTCCGCCTCCCGAACGCGAGCTCAGAGAACGTCCGGACCCTGATCAGCCACCACAGTGTGAACCGACAGGTACAAAAAAATCAAATAACGGCCTAATATTGCATTTCATGGTTTCCTTTAGCGTGTTCGCGACCAAATCATAAAGTTCTGCATGAAGAAGAAGAAGCCTTTATTTTCACCACACATACATTACAGCACAGGGGAATTCTTTTCTCCGCATATCCCAGCTGAGGAAGTTGGGGTCAGAGTGCAGGGGCAGCTATTATACAGCGCCCCTGGAGCATAGAGGGTTAAGGGCCTTGCTCTATTGCCCAACAAGGGAGCTTGGTGGTGCTGGGGCTTGAACCCCGACCTTCCAATCAATAACCGAGAGCCTTAACCACTAAAGTTTTGTGGTTACAGCAAACTGAAAAAAAAAGGAAAAGGGGTTTAGTTTGATGGTCAGAATTATGAGCACAGTCCTTAGACATGCAAAAATAATGACTGCCAATGAATTCTTATTAATTGTGTGATTAAGCCGGGATCCTCTCTGTCTGTTTCAGGTGATTTTTCAGGTTGGAACACTAGTACAGAACATTTGCCGCTGGATACCAGCGGCATTCCTCCAGGTGTCGTGGTCTGCTATATGCCAAACTTCAGGTTTGTGCAGTTAATAATAATAATAATAATAATAATAATAATAATAATAAATGAAAGCCTTTATTGCAGTCATGGGCATCCTGTGAGTGTTAAAGAGTATCAAGTTACACGAGTTGATTGTCATTGTGCCACTTTAACACACGTAAGATAAAAACACAGCAAGTATAAAATGATAAATGAGTTAAAAACAGTAAACAGTTCACATATATTCTTACACACACAACTCACACAGTATTGCACATGCTGCTGTTGCACACATTGCAACACTAAAAGACTCCTCTTATTCAATCTAGTTCATTTCGTCTCAAGATTAGTAATAAATTATGTAGAAACCACACATTTACATATGTATTGCTATAGACTAGCCCATACAATTGATCTGGTTAGGGGTTTTTCGTTTCATTTAAAGATTTGTTTAATTTTTATGGCCATAGCTCCACCCCCAGCCTTGTAACCACTCCGCCTTTTTTTTCCTAAAACGTAAATTTCGTAATTTCTGCTATTTATTATAATTTGCAAAGACGCTATGGGATGGGTTTAGACTTTGCAATCTGCAGACAGCAGGCGTCTCTAAAAGTTACAAATGGCTCCTTTAAGTCGCCACAAACGTTTTGTGATGTCTGTGTTAACATGCACCAAGAATAAAATGAAATAAATACAGTACACAAATAGTGCAGTACAAAGCAATAAGTGGAACATCATTGAAGAACTCATTTTGGATGATCTGCTTCCTGTGTGCTTTGCTTGTTTGTTCTGATGTGTCCTTGGCATTTGCTCTCAGCTGGTTCTCCATGGAGCAGCAAGTCGACCTGAAGGCTGAAGGACTGTGGGACGAACTACTCGACACGTTCCAGCCGGACATAGCGGTCGAGGACTGGTACGTTATAAACACTTATTACAGCCATAGATATAAGAGCTGGTGAGGGATAAACCCTCATTACAGACGTGTTTTTGGAGTTATTTTTGGTTTGTTAATTGTTATTTGGAGTTTGTTGTCATACATTTGAAATCTTGAGGACTGAGTGTGTGTGTGTGTGTGTGTGTGTGTGTGTGTGTGTGTGTGTGTGTGTGTTTAGGTATGAAGAGAGTCAACTCCATGCTTCTATTTATGAGCTTCATGTGAAACTCCTAGCTGCTGATGGCCAAACTGTGATTAAGGAACACACATGCAGTCCCACAGAGGACCTGGAGGTCTACTCTCACAACTGGAAACAGGTCTCTCTCTTTCTCTCTCTCTCTCTCTCTCTCTCTCTCTGTCCCCCTCTCTCTCTCTCTCTCTCTCTTCCTCTGCAGAAATCATAGAACTCTGTTTAAGAATCCTTTCTTAAATACACAATATTTTGGTTATGGGAGATGTTTATCCAAACTGGGATTTTTTTAAATGGATAATGACCAGTCTAGAGACTATACACCAATCTGCATAACATATAATGCTTTCTAACTGACATTTGTCTACTGTATGTGTGGGGTGTGTGTGTGTGTGTGTGTGCACGCAGGTTTCCCACGTGTTCTCAGGCTACGGGCCCGGCGTGAGATACGTTCACTTCCTGCACAAAGTAAAAAATAAGTTCATGGTCGAGTTCTTTGACACCAAGGTCACCGGGACTTCAGTTGTCGTCAAGGCAACCAATTCTAGCCCATGATTTAAAAAAAAAATGGCAGCCTGAGATCTACTGTGTACTTGCATCTGTAGGAATCTGTATTGTACAAAATTATTGCACACTTGAATAAACCAAAGCTTTTCTCAACACTAAGAAATGGCATTGTTGTTTGGTTTGTTTCATGTCCACTGGTTTAATGTCCATTGGTTTTATGTCCATTTCTATCCCGCAAAAGGACATATTATTTCCCAGTGTCCCTTGTGATGGCTGTTATACCTCAGTTCAGCCAACAGGGGGAAGCAAATGAAACAAAATAAGCCCAGTTGTGGACACCAGGTTTTTTCACATCCAAGAGAAAAACCCTTGGGCCCTTGGTTGCTGTTGTAGAAAGGACACTATTTTCATTTACATTATTTACTGTCCAGGGATTTTTGGGTGTTGGATGCTTTGGTTTTGTTTAAAGAGGGTTTTTTTGGGGGGGTTTTTTGCTTTGCGCTTTTCAGTAAACACTTAAGTGTTTTTTTTTTTTTTTCCTATTTACTTCACGACAGAAAAATGACCCTGGTGCAGGAGCCATTGATAACAGGAACTAATTTCCCTTTTATTTTAAATTTACACACTTTTCACAGCATCAAATATCTATAAATTATTCATAGATAAATAAAAAATACTCATCGTTAGCAAATTGCTGTGGTAGAAACACTTATGCAGTGCTCTTACCTTAATAATGGGGTGGCAGGAGTGACTTCACTACGTCACATCATCGTGCCGATTATTTTCCTATAATAGTACGACATGGAGTGTTTTATTCCTTTATTTCTTTATTCCATTATTATTTTTATCCTTTATTCCATTTTTATACATCAGCGTAACATCATTATTCTTTGAAAAGCACAAATAAACACATTTCCATTGTAATGTGTATGTATACACTCATTAGAAACATAATGGCACTTGAGTGTACTTTTCCTGGCACTGGAGTGGCACCAAGTTCCTTTGTATCATTAAGTTAAGTTGTCTTTATTTGTCACATCTACAGCGAAATTCTTCATTCGCATGTCCTTTCCTTGGGGTTGAGGGTCAAAGTACAAGGCTCTGTGGCCAGGGGGGGTTTAGGGCCTTGCTCAAGAGCCCAGCGGTGGAAGCTTGGTGGTGATGTGGCTTGAACCCTAATCATCCGGTCAACAACCCACTTGCGCTACCTCTGCCCCTGTTAACGTTAGCGGACATATTTTAAAGCGGATAATTGACCTAAAAGCACGACATTATAATAAGTACACAGTATTTACATTTCTAGGTAAATGGTCCATACTAGTAATGCAAAAGATGTGTCCTTGCTGGTACTACCCATCACAATAACAAAGGAAAATACTGTTTGGTTCCTTTGTATCTGAGATTATTGTTTGCTGTCCATTCTGGAAAAAGGTGTGACTGTAGTAAATTCTTAAGGAGAAATTTTTATTTGTATATATCTATTTATTTATTTTACATCACATGCTTCATTATATGACATTTATGGATGCCCAAGGCAGGGTGGCACGGTGGTTAGCACATTTGCCTCACACTTCCAGGGTTGGGGGTTCGCTTCCTGCCTCCGCCGTGTGTGTGTGTGTGTGTGTGTGTGTGTGTGTGTGTGGAGTTTGCACGTTCTCCCCGTGCCTCGGGGGTTTCCTCCGGGTACTCTGGTTTCCTCCACCGGTCCAAAAACATGCATTGTAGATTGATTGGCATTTCTAAATTGTGATTGTGTGTGTGTGCCCTGCGATGGGTTGGCACTCCGTCCAGCGTGTATCCTGCCTTGATGCCCAATGATGCCTGAGATAGGCACAGGCTCCCCGTGACCCGAGAATAGATCGGATAAGCGGTAGACAATGAATGAATGGATGCCCAAGGCCACAAGATTGAGGCTAAAAGATCTCATGCTTTTAAGGCTTGACAGTGCATTTCACTTCCTGCTTATGTATGAGTTGTTTGACTAAAACGTTCCTGCAATCATGTTCTTTAAAGCTCTGGTCCTGAAGAACCTCCTGTCCTGCACCCAACACGGCTGATTCAACTCGTGATGGATTGTCAGCTGTCTGATTAGCTGAATTATGTCTCTGTTAGAGCAGGAGGACTTCCAGGACCAGCAATGGAAACCTGCGCTCTATAATATAACTGTATCGGTATCACCGGGTCTCGTCAAGGGTGCCAATAATTCTTGACTTACCTGTAAAATGTAACTTAAACCCACTGTGTTGGAGTGCTGAATGCAAATGAATCTGGGTGGTCGACAACCACTGGCTTCTGTCCAGCTCGCTTTCCTCTTATTATAATGGGCCGTTTGACGCACCGCTCCTCGTGTCGGGTGACGCAGTTGCGCGCGCGCTCCGCGGTGTGTGTGTCGTTTTCGGGGATGCTTTCTGAGGACAGGACGCACGCGCAAACACACACACACACACACACACACACATGCACAGAAAGTAATAATCCAGGACAACATATAAGAAGGTGCTGAAAGTCTTGTACCGGACCTTGGGAAAAAAGATTAAAGAAACTTTCACACGCAGCGATGCACAACAGAGCCTGAGGTAAGGTATGTTTATATATTTTTTTTTCTATTGGTGTGTGTGTGTGTGTGTGTGTGTGTGTGTGTGTGTGTGTGTGTGTGTGTGTGTGTGTGTGTGTGTGTGATGTTACTACATCCACTGTTAAAGCTGCTCAGTCTGAGTCGATAATGCGCGAACTCCGTTAAATCACCTTCAGGACACCTGAGAAGTTACCTGTGCAACAGGTGTTTCCCTCCTTGTGGATGACAATTCATATAAAATGGACATGTGCTTGTCTTCATGCACAAAGTGTCCACAAACTGGGGACGAATGAATGGATATGTGGACTAACGATCTGTCCAGTACGCTTTTAATGTCCTAGTAATAGATAACCATAAATAAGGATATTAATGAGCTGTCTTTATGCACAGAGAACATCATTGTACACAAAGGAATAATCTGTTGATATGTGAAGGTGAAGGGATAGCTCAATAGACTTCAGAATCTCTTCAGAAATGCCTATGGTGCCTAAGGAATAGTTGAATTTGAAGTCCAAGAACGTCTCTTCACCCTCAGCTAAAATGACTAGTAGCTATGAATATTTATAAATATGCAAATTTTAAAACTTCGTCGACTTCCTGCCATCCAAAAAGGGGGGGGAAGAAAACACCACACGTAACCGCTAGTAAACTAGCTCGCTTTTTGTCGCAGGTCAACACGAGTAGTATTTCAGTACCAGCGTTTCGATTTACACAGTTGTCTCCTCAGTAATTTATTCGACGGCAGCCAAAACAATTAATGTTGCTACAGAATTCACAATAACATTTTTTCTGGTCTTTATTTACATTACAGCTACAAAATACAGCCTAGCTAACCCTAGCTGCGCCGCACTTGCTACTTTAGCACATAGCTCCTGTAATGGACACCACATCGGCATACGCTAACCTTTAAGCTAAACTCCTCAGTCGTACACAGAATTTCAGAGTACTCTGTTAACTCATTTGACCCTAAAGTAAATCTGTACAATCAGGGCTCAAGCAAGACATAACATTTAAACATCGTACATTTATGCTTAAACGAGCATTTCGAGTAAAAATGCTAGTGAGGCTAAATAAAGCCTTTGCACGTCCTGCTTTTTATTCATTCCACAGCATTGACATGTGCACTCTTTTTCACTTATATTTAGTCAAGAAAAACATTTAGTATAGTCTTAGATGTGGAGACATTTTCTGTGAGACGATTCGTAACATTTATGCAATCATTTATGGATGATTGAATGACATTTATGAATAAAACACTGCAGGACTTCGGAACTTCGCTTCATCACATCACCCTGTCATTGATTTTTTTTTTTTTTTCTATAACATTACTAGACGTGATTTATTTCTAACTTAATTTGGAATCAGTACAGTCATGATGAAGTCGGTGATGTACGAGGTCAAAGTCTCGGGGTCGGTCCCGACTGGAAGCGATTAAAGAGTAATCCACCTCACGCAGCCCTGTTGTCTTTCGGAATGGAAAAAAAAAATGGCTGAAATGGAATATTTTGTTACATCATCCTTGGAATTTTTAACCGTTTCTACATTTTTGAAAATGTACCACATTTACCATGGATCAGGTTTTGATATATTGCCTCATACTGAGAGACCTCGGACCCTTCCTCATGATGTAGCCGAATGAAAAATTTACTTTGCTTCTTTAGTTTTCTGCTCGAAAGCTAATGTTGAAAAACATACTGATGCTTAATCACTTCTTTCCTCATTAGAAAGTTTGTTGTAGAGATAGGAGGTGGATTTAAAGGCGATTTTATGAAAGTGTTATGTATAAATAGTGCTACAGAGCATGTGAAGCTCTGGTACGTAGAAGCTTGCTTTACTGGTTAGCTACATTAGCCTCTCAGCTAACAAGTAACAAATGGAAAAAGCAGAATTGGGGTAAAGGGAACTTGGTGTATATTTTTAACAACTCTCTCTCCCACGCACTTACGTATAATCTAGGATAACACATGTACTAGAATAATTGATTTACTCAACTAGACAGCACTGCACACACACACACACACACACACACACACACACACACACGGCTAATCCGGTCTATACTATCCTGAGACCCTAAGGTATCAATTCAGATCTGTAATACGCCGGACTGGAACATAAAACTCAGCATGTGTTCAGTCCGAACGGATCTGCATAGACACAATGCCCCTGTAGGGGGGCACAAAGCACACACACACTCACACAAACACACAAACACAGTTGTATCCAATACATCACCTAAAACCACTTATCATTTACTAAAGCTAGCATAGCCAGTGAGCACTTTGCTAGCTTTATTAGTGATGTAGTGATAAAAGCAGCATTCTGTGTGGTTTTTAATGGCCCAGTAATGGATTGCTATTGCTTCAATCCAGGCGATTACAGTAATATTATTTAGGGTGGGCCATTCTGACAAGATGTTCCTCCTCCATTTCTCACTGGATGCTAAAATATTTTGTTGTACTAGTTGTTTTGTTTGAATGTTATTCTTTTTATCTCTGAAAGTATAGCTTTTAAAAGTTGCTAAACCATTTTGCCAAATAAAAGTCCACCAGCTATGCAAACCATGTGTATATAGTGTATATAACACCTCTGCAAAACACCTGATTTGTCCATACCATCATATCATATCATATCATATCATATCATATCATATCATATCATATCATATCATATCATGTCATCCCTGAGGACTCTTGTGAACTCTGCTGTTAGGACTCAAGAAAAAAGGGAATAATAATAGCCGTTGTTAGTGCCAGAGTGTGTGTTGCGGAAATGTTTTTTTTGTGCATGGGGTGTGTTAGAATTGGGAAAAACAAGCACGGGTCCCTGGGTGTGTGAATGCTTATTGATTTTTACTAAGAGTTTTTCCATCAGCAGCAACCGCAAGCCAGTTTGGATTTTATTGTGGATCGTCGCGGCTGACACGGACTTGCACTAAAGACGCGTATTTGACCCGTGTGAGGTGTTATTTGAGCAGAGAAAAAAAGGGCCTCAACGGTTATAGTTCACAGCCAGTGACTGGAGAGTTAGACACTAGTTCAAATAATTCTGCATTTGACTAAAGCTTGGTGTAGGAAAAAACAAAGAAAATGACCACTTTAAAATCTTAGTCAGGAAGTCAGGAAGGTCAACCTGTAGCTCAGCATATAATGTCATGCTAACGTGGTGTTTCATTAAAAATAATCCATTCTGTGTATTAATCCTGAGAGACATCCTAGTTTCAGAGGGAAAACCTGTGGCTGCGGTGCTGTTTGCGCTATTTCTCGTCACAAAATCTAGCGTGGAAATTTGCTAGCATCCGTTTGCAACAAGTTAGCTGTCAATTACAGTAATTTTATATATATATATATATATATATATATATATATATATATATATATATAATAAAATCAATCTGTGATTCTTTATCTAATAAAGAAAGCAAATTTGAGTGCATGCCTTAGCAAGCTAAAAATCTAGCGGGTATCAAGTACATGTTAAGTCAGAAAATAAGTCTTGGAGAATTCTAGCTTTATTTTTAAATGCTAGTTAGCATCAGTTTGAAACTTGTTAAATGCTAAGGATAAGTTACAAGTTAAAAATAAAAACGTAAGATGCACGTTTTAGCAAATTTGCTAGCATTAGTGAGACAGAAAATAAGCTACTTGCCCCTTTTTTTCTTTTTAAGAAGCTCTTTATTGTGTGATGTGTGTGCAGTGTTGTTTTTTCACTCATATATACCATGGAATGTTAGTTATGTATTGGAAAAAAGTGAGTGACAATTTTGGATACTTCTCATATTCCAGCACTTTAAGCCTGCTTTGTAAACATTAACAGCATCTGATCTGCTATTAGACTCGGAGAATATTGCTTACCGCCTTTTTATTTGCTAAATACCTAATCCTGTTACATTCATAGCGATGTCTTCTGCATGCGAAAGACATCGCTATGAAGAGTAACCTTAAACATTCGCGACTCTCGTTGAAAAGGAAGCCATTTGTATGCAGCCAAGTTGTGGCTGTTTATCGATTCCCCAATCCGGTTATGTCACTTACTGAGTTTTTCAGGTGTCGCCTTCTGATGAGCCGCACGCATTATTTATAAATGTGCATCTGATAGATGATTGGAGTGTGCCAATGTTTGTGTGTGTGTGTGTGTGTGTGTGTGTGTGTGTGTGTGTGTGTGTGTGTGTGTGAGAGAGAGAGAGAGAGTGTGTGTGGGGGGTGGCAGCTTCATTGTCTTGCCGTGGTGTTGAATATTGCATAATGTCCGCGTTGTGGCGAAAGGCAGTTGAAGTTGAGACAGCGGCTCCTTCTAGAGTGACCGTATCGCCATGTTCAGGTGAAAGTGGCAGGTGTAACACACACCACAGGACCTGAGCTCTCTCAGTCTGACACATATGTGTGTGTGTGTGTGTGTGTGTGTGTGTGTGTGTGTGTGTGTGTGTGTGTCAAGCATTCATCTGTGTATTTCTCAATTTCTGCTGACTTAATCAGCCTGTGTGTGTGTGTGTGTGTGTGTGTGTGTGTGTGTGTGTGTGTGTGTGTGTGTATTTGTGTATCACCCTGCTGCACAGCATCTTTGTTATATTTCTCTCTCTCTCAGACAGACAGACAGACAGACAGACAGACAGACAGACAGAAAGATAGCCACAGAGACAGAGCGAGAGATTTACAATGGGCCTCTTAACGTTTTGAGTGTGAAGGCACAGAGGCCACGCCTCCTTTATTGAGACTGATAGACGCAGAGGCCACACCTCCTTCTCTAAGACTGACACACACAGAGGCCACGCCTCCTTCACTGAAACTGACATACAGAGGCCCACGCCTCCTTCACTGAAACTGATAGACACAGAGGCCACGCCTCCTTCATTGAGACTGATAGACACCGAGGCCACACCTCCTTCACTGAGACTGATAGACACAGAGGCAATGCCTCCATCAATAAGCTTGACAAACAGAGGCCACACCCTCATCACTGAGACTGACACACAGGCCCCTTCACTGAGATTTACAGGTACAGAGGTCATGCCTTCTTCACTGAGAGTCACAGGTATAAGGATCAGTAGATTAATCATATTGTAATAAATTATTTAAGCAGTTGCTTATCTCGGCCACGCCTCCTTCACTAAGACTGACACACACAGAGGACACGCCTCCTTCATTGAAACTGACACACATGGGCCACGCTTCCTTCATTGAGACTGATAGACACCAAGGCCATGCCTCCTTCACTAAGAGTGACACACAGAGGTAACACCCTCTTCACTGAAACTGACACACAGAGGCCACGCCCCTTCACTGAGATTTGCAGGTACAGAGGCCACGCCTCCTTCATTGAGAATGACGGGTTTAAGGATCAGTAGATTTTCAGATTGTTATTAAGTATATAAGCAGTTGTTTATCTTGATACAGCTTTCTGAGATCTCTCTCACACCAGCTTGAACTCTTGAATTGTGTGATACTTAGCTGGTGAAGTGAAACACTTGTGTTTTGGAGCGGGATAAAACACTGCAGTCCGACACCCCTGATCCCGAGCCAAGCGTGTCTGATGTTAGCGGCTCCGATTATCCACACGCTTTAAGTAACAATAGCTTGATTTCCTGAAACGGCCTCGTTAATCAGATTCTGAGGTGAAAAGCTTGCTCACTAACCTGAACACCAAAAGCGTAACACAGTCGCTTATTTCACTGTCCTCTATTAACACGTAACAACACACAGCCTGCTGAATCATCTACATTTTCAACAGTTTTAATACGATCTTAACCTCAGATCTTCCTGGGTGTGTGTCACGCTGGTGAACTGGGACTCGGTAGGTCTCGGGTTTGATGTGACTTGCACTGAATATGATATATCTTGAATCTGGTTTAGTTTCAGATTTTGATTTTTTATTATGGAAAAGAAATAAAATCTGTTCTTCACGTTGAAGAACCATGTAGCACAACCCTTTAGTGTTTTATTTCACTTACACACTACCATTCATCTATAATATCATGCTTTTTGCTTATTTTAGCCATTTATTGTTACATTTAACGTCATGAAATGTCCATAAAACAGTTGTGGCAGCTGGCGTGAACAGTCGTTCCCTCAGCAGAAGTTAATAAGACAAAAATAATTATGCACCACGTAAACTCGTCTGTCCTGAAGGTGTCACGAAACTCGAAGCTACAGCTTCAGCTCTGACGGATACGAAGCTCTGACACTCGAGACTCCTTCCACAAACTGTCTTCGCAGAAAACCTCCCAACAATTAGACGTTCTTAAACGACAGCCGGTGTTGAATGAAGTTAATTGTTAGTGTTAGGTCACGTGGACAACAACCTGTGATGTGTAGCTGCACTTCTGTCACCCTCTGACCAATCAGAGTCCAGAATTCCACAGCGGTGGGGTATCTGCTCAGCGGTGGTCCTGTGATGCTCACGTTCCACTGATGGATAATGTGTAGGTGTAGAAGGACGGGGGTCAGTCCAATTGTGCAGAGCGACAAATGGGATAGAGACAGAAATTGTACACTTACAAAGTGACCACACGGTAAAAAAACCTATTCAAATATTGAAAACAGATCAGAAAATATAAACACTGTGGAGGTTTTGGTTAAGACTTTGTCTAGAAAGCATGAGCAGTGATACTGATAGCAGGTGTGTGTGTGTGTGTGTGTGTGTGCGTGTGTGTGTCAGAGTGATGGCTGCTAACCGGAGACAGCCAGGACATGAGGTCGTCAGGGCTCAGTTACAACTGACTAGTAATTGTGCGTGTGTGTGTGTGTGTGTGTGTGTGTGTGTGTGAGAGAGATCAATGCCGTTTAAACCTGAACAGGGCATGATGAAGATGATATAGACTTTACCATCGTTCGACTTTACTTTAGTGCTGTTGATTGGTTTGTGATGTAGGACAGCTCAATGCTGATTGGTTGATAAGGCAGCTATAGCGTGTTAATTGGGTAATTGGAATGATGTCACAGAGGAGAACGAGGTGTTCTAACTGGGATTATGGCGGAACTGGGAACAAGTTTGCTATGTAACCGGGTTATTTATGCGGAAGGATATGTATTTGTCTCTTGTGTTTATTATTATTGTTAATAATGTTAATAAACTGACTGAAGAATCATGGACCGTAAATGTCCTTCTGTGGCTTTGCTCTGAAGAGCGAAACTCGGCCATCATCCTCATCACATCAGGCCACGGGAAATTCCGCCATTTAGTTAAACGGAAATGAACGACAAACCCGAGTCCAAACATATCGGTGATGTTCCAGACTTTTGTGAGGTTGCTTCTTCTTTCTCAGGAGCACCTCTCTTTCTTTCTCTCTATCCGTGTCTCTTTTGGCCTCCTCGTCTCCTTTGCTTCCTTCGGACTAATTACCCTCATTATTCTCACTATCAGATCTCTCTCTCTCTCTTTTTCTCCCTTCATCCCTTGTAACCTTTTCCCTCTTTCCCCTCAAGTAACCCTGCTCTCTAATTCTCCTTTGCATTTCTCGGTGTGTTTCCTGCATGTGTGTGTGTGTGTGTGTGTGTTTGTGTGTGTAATATTAACCGCTAAAAGGTGCTAACTCCCCCTAAGTTGTCAGAGCCTCGTGTGTAAACCAATCTGACCAATCACTTATTGCCAACACTGGAAGACAGGGACAGTGTCACCGTGGTAACCTGAGATCTCACACACACACACACACACATTAACACACACACACACACACATAAAACTACACACTGACATATAACAACTTTTTCACATAACAACTTGTCTTGCAGGTGTGGCCTATACAACGTATGCAGAAACTTTTAGCAGAAACTAGCGATGATGTCTGATCTCGTCTTCTGTGAGAAGTTGCTTTTGGCTGCTCCCTGTTCGGGGTCGCCACAGCGGACCGACTGGTCCGCACAACAACTTGGCACAGGTTTTACGCCGGATGCCCTTCCTGATGCAACCTTCCCATTTTTCCGGGCTTGGGACCGGTTGAGGCTGGGAATCGAATCCGGGCCTTCCGCATGATAGGCGAGAAACCTACCACTGAGCCACCAATGCCTCGATCGCGTCTTCTGTATAAAGTTCAATATAAGGCAAAGATTAGCGTCTCTTAGTCCCAAAGCCACCAGGGGGCAGGATTTTATATCTATACACTGTATTAGCGGGGTGTTATGCTAACCCAGTTTAAACAAAAAATCTACATCCTTAGAAAGAATAAATATATATATGTCCTGTGTTAAAATAATACAGTTATTATTTCAGTGCCGTTTCATGTTGTTTGGGACGTGGCACCATTTTCCCACCCCTCTGATTCTGGACTGGTCTGGTCAGCCACCTTGCTATTTGTTATCTGTTTTGCTCTGTGATTAAACCCACACTGATCCAGCGATGAGGAACCGATGATCGCTAAGAAAAGAAAAAAACTAGCGGCTTTCTTTTCGGCTTTCTTGTTCCAAACGCAGAAGGAACTGGGGCGTCGGATTGGTCGAGGGAATTCACCGGAGCCAATCTTTTGGCTGAAGGAGGAGTGTGTGTTATGCTCATGTAGACTGAGTGTGTGTATTTTGTGTGTGTGTGTGTGTGTGTGTGTGTGTGTGTGTGTAGGTTATTTTTGTTGCAGGTGTAGGGTTGCAGCGAGTGCAGGTAACCATAGCACAGCTTGGAAAGTGAAACGTGACCCCACTGTGAGGCGCACGCTCCTCGTGTCAATCTCAACCGCACACACACACACACACACACACACACACACACACACACAC
>JAUCMX010000027.1:1909013-2001513 GCA_033459395.1 Hemibagrus guttatus
GGGTGGGCCACCAGGGTTGCTAATGTGTTCCAGAAAGTTCCCATGGGTAAGGCCACATAGAAAACTTGGAGTGTAGCTTAGGCATCTGCACTGTATCTCTCTTAGGTTTCTACTTTAAAGTGACCGTCAGTATATAAAAGTAAGGCTGTTGTTGGAACCTTGCTTAAACTTGCTTACAGTATGTAAAACTCATAATCATAGCAGTGTGTTTTTCTTTGCCTGTCAGGTGTGGGAAGCCCTGCTGACCCTCATGTTCTTCCCTGTGTGTGTCCTGATGGCATGGATCGCAGACCGGCGGCTTCTCCTCTACAAATATCTTCATCGACGTTACCGCACTGACAAGCGCCATGGCATCATTGTGGAGACGGAGGGCGATCTGGCGCTCAATGGCATTGATGTCATCATGGAGGGGAAACTCCATGGCAATGCCAACGGTGGCCCTAGCAACACTGCCAGCAACGTCACCAGCACAGACACTACCAAAGACCCTGTGCAGGATCGTGAGGAGGTACAGATGGGGTGGGAGAGAAGAACACACATGGAAAGACAGATATGGACATGGAGAAGTCTGAGAAAATGATGCAGAATAGTAAAAATGTTTAGCCTCACAGATTAACCATTAGTTGCTAAGGTTTTGCTAATAGGTTTTCTGTTGGTCCTTGCAGGTGATCCGGATGCTGCGTGAACTGAGGCAGAAACATCCTGATAAAGACTTGGACCAGTTGATCGAGATGGCCAACTACTCGAACTTGCAGAAGCAACCCAAGAGTCGAGCCTTTTACCGCGTGCAGGCCACACGCATGATTATTGGAGCTGGAAATGTGTTAAAGAAGCATGCTGCAGCAGAACAGGCCAAACGTGCAGGCCCAAATGCTAGCCCTAACGATGACCTGATGACTTGTGCACATGTGGCCTTAGAGCTGGATCATTACCGCTGCAGCGAAAACTGCGGCCAACTGAGCGTATGGGTTATACTGTCGGGGGGCAGTGGCTCCAAAACATTCCAAGTGGACTACAGGACTGAAAACGGCTCAGCCAAAGCTGGAGTGGATTACGATTACTGTGAGGGGACGCTGGAGTTTCAACCTGGAGACACACGCAAAGAGATAAAGGTAGGGATACGGAATGTGTGTGTGTTTTAAGTTAGAGGTAGACGTAAAAATAGTGAGCAAGCTAGTCATGGAGGTAAGGGTAGACCAGTAGGGAGGGAAATCAGATAAAAGTTACCAGTGAACTCAAATCTAAATGACATACAAGCAAAACACTTGGACCAAAAACTGAGCCTTAAGGAATCGCTTGAGTGGGAACATGGATGGGTTTCAACTGAATGAGGCACTTACATGTGTATCTGTGTTATTAATGTGCTAGAAATGTGTGTGTGTTATAGATTGGTATCATAGACGATGATGTTTTCGAGGAAGACGAGCATTTCTTTATCCGTCTCTCCAACTTGCGCGAGCCGGGGGTCGACACCACAGAGGCCGCCCGATTGGTTGAACCACTGGTCGCCACGGTAACGATTCTGGATGATGATCACGCAGGTGTCTTTTCGTTCGGGCGTCGTGAGCTCCTCGTTTCCGAGTGTGCGGGTGTCGCCGAAGTAACCGTCACTCGGGAGACGGGAAGCCGGGGCACCGTGGTCATACCGTATCACACTGAGGATGGAACGGCGCACAGCGGAGTCGACTACCAACAAACACAGGGGGAACTGGAGTTCAGCAATGAGGAGAGCAGGTACACACACACACACACACAGAGGAATTTCCCTTATGTGGGTGTAGTACACAGTGTGAGAAAGTGATCAATTTGTTTGTGTGTGTGTGTGAGGGACAGTGTGTTTTATTGATGCTGTAGCGTCTAGTGTGCGACAGATCTTTTTTCCATTAAAGATGTACGCGGTGAACGCTCAAAAACCGTGACATTAAAGCACACCAGTGACCGTGACCTACCTCATCTTTTGTTATCCTTTAGGTTTTTCAGTGGAATTTTTTTCACTGGTCATTTGGTTCTAGAAGTTTCTCTCACATTTATCTACCTCATACACCTCCATCATAGGAGCTATGAGTTAAACAATTCTAAACAAAGCATTATTTCAGATGTTTCTTGATCATTTCACGGTAGTTATTTGGTAGATTCTGGCGGTTTGTCACGTACATATGTATTGAGTGTTATGACAGTTGTGTATTTGTCGTTTGTAAACGTTTTGTAGTATGGTAGTTTTGTGGGAAAAATGATTTGTAGGTGTTTTGTTTGATCATTTTAATTAGTTAATTATTTAGACTACAGTAGCTGGAGGTCTGTGGTTGTTGTAGTTTTGTAGTAGTTTTAGGTGTTAGGGTGAGAGATTTTGTTTCGTGGTAGTTTTGTTGTAGTGTTGTGGTGATTTATGTGGGTTTGGTATTTAGTGTATGGTGGTTGTGTGTTTGTTGTGTAGTTAATTATGTGTTATTATTTCAGTACTGTGCCATTTTTATAATACTGTGGCTGTATGGTGTATTATATGGTGTATTTATAATACTGTGGTTGAATGGTTTATATATTATAAATATATAATAATCAGTTAGTTGTACAGTATTGTAATAGTTGTGTAGTTTTGTAGTGGAATCCTTGGTGGTACTTGTGAAACAGTTCCCTGGAAGTTGCGGTATGTCTGTGATTGTCCTCTTGTTGTTCGTTCATTCATTGTCTACCGCTTACATGATCTATACTCGGGTCACGGGGAGCCTGTGCCTATCTCAGGCATCATTGGGCATCGGGAATCGAACCCCCAACCCTGGAGGTGTGAGGCAAACGTGCTAACCGCTAACCACTAAGCCACCGTGCCCCCTTCCTCTTGTTGTTGTTCAACTTAAATAAAATGCATGAATCTCTGACGCACTGTGTGTGTGTGTGTGTGTGTGTGTGTGTTTTGTTTAAATTATTCACAGTCTGTGGTTAAGTATTGATGCAAGTTCAGCTTTGATGTGACTTAAGCGTCAGGGTCTCTGTTAATATTTTAGGGGTTAAGCCTAGAGGAAATAAGCACTTGTCTTTCCCTCTCTGTGTGTGTGTGTGTGTGTGTTATATATGTGTGTGTGTAGTAAGACATTACAGGTGCCAATCATCAATGTCCAGGAATATGATAAGCGAGAAAACTTTTACATCGTCCTTGAAGAACCTCGGTGGCTCAAGAGAGGAATTTCAGGTGTGTGTGTGTGTGTGTGTGTGTGGGGGGAGAGAGAGAGAGAAAGAGAGAGAAAAAGAGAGAGAGAGAGAGAGAGAGAGAGAGAGAGGGGGAGAGAGATTGTTTGAGAGCATCACGCCACTGTCTGTTCAGAAGTGTGTGTGTGTGTATTAATAAATGATAGTTTATATCCTGTTTTTTTTTATCTCACTATGCTCATTTTCAGTCTAAACAGATTGAATATTACATTTAAAACTTGAACTAAATAAACTATAACTGTTTCTCATCATTGATTGATTAATTAATTAATTATTCATTTGTGTTCTGCTGCAGATTTGTTGTTGAATCAGGGTAAGCTGTGCCATCATCTTCCTCAGTGTTTGCTCTCTCTCTCTCCATGATTGTGTATTTTTTATATAGTGCACTGTTGAAATACTCTACACTACACGCCCTAAGAGCGGAATGAAACGCTGAGTGCGGCGCTGTTAAAGGGAACTAATCGCCAACAGAGTGGTGGGATGTGGCGAGGTTATTGCTAGAAGCCCAGAGTTGATCATTTTCCTCCAAACAGCACGTCCAGAACTGCGTTATTCCACATACACAGATGTTTATTTAATAAAGAATGACATTTCATCTGTTTATAGCTGCATGGAATATCGTGGAACGTCTGCAAAACAAGTCAGTTCCTGTTCTCACTTACGTTATAGCAGCTATAAACAGACGTTTTTTTTTTATCTCTTTTAAAGCTAACTAAACAAAAAAGGGTCTTTTCATGTAAGCGAGAATCGGCAAAGCGTGTAAGCATGACACCGACACTGGAGATTCCTTAAACTCCATGAATGTTAAATGAACATCTCCGTACAGACGCATGTCCGCTGTTCCAGTTCCTGTGTACGATCTGTTACCATAGAAACGATAACGTAAAAGTTCTACAAACCTGTGATTTGCATCTGCAGTACTGAGTTCTATAATAACACTAAACTAGTACGGTGTTATATTACATTTTAGGAAGAATAATGTGATTTA
The DNA here is from genome assembly GCA_033459395.1 of Hemibagrus guttatus. Classification (NCBI taxonomy): domain Eukaryota; kingdom Metazoa; phylum Chordata; class Actinopteri; order Siluriformes; family Bagridae; genus Hemibagrus; species Hemibagrus guttatus. The sequence goes on from JAUCMX010000027.1 coordinate 1,913,203, forward strand.
TCATTCTCTCTCTCTCTCTCTCTCTCTCTCTCTCTCTCTCTCTCGATGTCTCTCACCCGTTCTCAGGTGCTCCCAGTGCTGAACAGGAAGAGGCAAGAAAGATCGCTGAGAAGGGACGGCCGGTTCTGGGGGAACAGTGCAGGCTGGAGGTCATTATTGAAGAGAGCATGGCCTTTAAGGTGCACACATCCCTAATGAGGGTGCAAATGTTTATACTTAGATGGATGCATTAATGCCCAGCAATGTTAGTTAGTGTCTTTGTGTGTTGGTGTGTATATATGTACGTATGTGTGTGTTGGGGGTATATAGAGTATGTATGTGTTGGGGATGTATATACAGTAAAGTATGTGTGTGGGGGGGTGTTTATACAGTATGTATGTGTCTGGGGGGGTGTATATACAGTATGTATGTGTGTGAGGGGGTGTATATACAGTATGTATGTGTGTGAGGGGGTGTTTATACAGTATGTATGTGTTGGGGGGGTTTTATATACAGTATGTATGTGTGTGAGGGGGTGTATATACAGTATGTATGTGTGTGAGGGGGTGTATATACAGTATGTATGTGTGTGGGGGGGGTATATACAGTATGTATGTGTGTGAGGGGGTGTATATACAGTATGTATGTGTGTGGGGGGGGTATATACAGTATGTATGTGTTGGGGGGGTGTTTATACAGTATGTATGTGTTGGGGGGGGGTATATACAGTATGTATGTGTGTGAGGGGGGGTATATACAGTATGTATGTGTGTGGGGGGGGTATATACAGTATGTATGTGTTGGGGGGGGGTATATACAGTATGTATGTGTGTGGGGGGGGTATATACAGTATGTATGTGTGTGGGGGGTGTATATACAGTATGTATGTGTGTGAGGGGGTGTATATACAGTATGTATGTGTGGGGGGGTGTATATACAGTATGTATGTGTGTGAGGGGGTGTTTATACAGTATGTATGTGTTTGGGGGGGGGTATATACAGTATGTATGTGTGTGAGGGGGTGTATATACAGTATGTATGTGTGTGGGGGGTGTATATACAGTATGTATGTGTGTGGGGGGGGTATATACAGTATGTATGTGTGTGGGGGTGATATACAGTATGTATGTGTGTGAGGGGGTGTATATACAGTATGTATGTGTGTGGGGGGTGTATATACAGTATGTATGTGTGTGAGGGGGGGTATATACAGTATGTATTTTGTGAGGGGGGGGTTTATACAGTATGTATGTGTTGGGGGGGTGTATATACAGTATGTATGTGTGTGGGGGGTGTATATACAGTATGTATGTTTTGTGGGGGGTGTATATACAGTATGTATTTGGGGGGTTTTTTTTGGGGGGGTGTATATACAGTATGTATGTGTTGGGGGGGGGATATACAGTATGTATGTGTGTGAGGGGGTGTATATACAGTATGTATGTGTGTGGGGGGTGTATATACAGTATGTATGTGTGTGAGGGGGTGTATATACAGTATGTATGTGTGTGGGGGGTGTATATACAGTATGTATGTGTGTGAGGGGGTGTATATACAGTATGTATGTGTGTGGGGGGTGTATATACAGTATGTATGTGTGTGAGGGGGTGTATATACAGTATGTATGTGTGTGAGGGGGTGTATATACAGTATGTATGTGTGTGAGGGGGGGTATATACAGTATGTATGTGTGTGGGGGGGGGTATATACAGTATGTATGTGTGTGGGGGGGGGTTTATACAGTATGTATGTGTGTGGGGGTGTATATACAGTATGTATGTGTGTGAGGGGGGGATATACAGTATGTATGTGTGTGAGGGGGTGTATATACAGTATGTATGTGTGTGAGGGGGTGTTTATACAGTATGTATGTGTGTGGGGGGTGTATATACAGTATGTATGTGTGTGAGGGGGTGTTTATACAGTATGTATGTGTGTGGGGGGGGGTATATACAGTATGTATGTGTGTGAGGGGGTGTATATACAGTATGTATGTGTGTGGGGGGGGGTATATACAGTATGTATGTGTGTGGGGGGGGTATATACAGTATGTATGTGTGGGGGTGTATATACAATATGTATGTGTGTGGGGGGTGTATATACAGTATGTATGTGTGTGAGGGGGTGTATATACAGTATGTATGTGTGTGAGGGGGGGTATATACAGTATGTATTTGGGGGGGTTTTGTTTTAGGGGGGGGGTATATACAGTATGTATGTGTGTGAGGGGGTGTATATACAGTATGTATGTGTGTGGGGGGTGTATATACAGTATGTATGTGTGGGGGGGTGTTTATACAGTATGTATGTGTTGGGGGGGGGTATATACAGTATGTATGTGTTGGGGGGGTGTATATACAGTATGTATGTGTGTGGGGGGTGTTTATACAGTATGTATGTGTTGGGGGGGGGTATATACAGTATGTATGTGTGTGGGGGGTGTATATACAGTATGTATGTGTGTGGGGGGGTATATACAGTATGTATGTGTGTGAGGGGGGGTATATACAGTATGTATGTGTGGGGGGGGGTATATACAGTATGTATGTGTGTGGGGGGTGTATATACAGTATGTATGTGTGTGGGGGGGATATACAGTATGTATGTGTGTGAGGGGGGGTATATACAGTATGTATGTGTGTGGGGGGGGGTATATACAGTATGTATGTGTGGGGGGGGTGTTTATACAGTATGTATGTGTGTGGGGGGTGTATATACAGTATGTATGTGTGTGGGGGGTGTATATACAGTATGTATGTGTGTGAGGGGGTGTATATACAGTATGTATGTGTGTGGGGGGTGTATATACAGATGTATGTGTGTGAGGGGGTGTTTATACAGTATGTATGTGTGTGAGGGGGTGTATATACAGTATGTATGTGTGTGGGGGGGTATATACAGTATGTATGTGTGTGGGGGGGGTTTGTATTTTTCAAAAAGTATGTATGTGTGTGAGGGGGTGTATATACAGTATGTATTTTGTGGGGGGGGGTTTATACAGTATGTATGTGTTGGGGGGGGGTATATACAGTATGTATGTGTGTGAGGGGGGTTTTATTTTTTTACAGTATGTATGTGTCTGGGGGGGTGTATATACAGTATGTATGTGTGTGAGGGGGGGTATATACAGTATGTATGTGTGTGAGGGGGTGTATATACAGTATGTATTTGGGGGGTTTGTTTTTGGGGGATGGGATATACAGTATGTATGTGTGTGAGGGGGGGATATACAGTATGTATGTGTGTGGGGGGTGTATATACAGTATGTATGTGTGTGGGGGGGGTATATACAGTATGTATGTGTGTGAGGGGGGGTATATACAGTATGTATGTGTGTGGGGGGGGTATATACAGTATGTATTTTGTGAGGGGGTGTATATACAGTATGTATGTGTGTGAGGGGGGGTATATACAGTATGTATGTGTGTGGGGGGGGGTATATACAGTATGTATGTGTGTGGGGGGTGTATATACAGTATGTATGTGTGTGGGGGGTGTATATACAGTATGTATGTGTGTGAGGGGGGGTATATACAGTATGTATGTGTGTGGGGGGTGTTATACAGTATGTATGTGTGTGGGGGGGGTATATACAGTATGTATGTGTGTGAGGGGTGATATACAGTATGTATGTGTGTGGGGGGGGTATATACAGTATGTATGTGTGTGAGGGGGTGTATATACAGTATGTATGTGTGTGAGGGGGTGTATATACAGTATGTATGTGTGTGGGGGGTGTATATACAGTATGTATTTTGTGGGGGGAAAAAGGGGGTGGGGGTTTATACAGTATGTATGTGTGTGAGGGGGTGTATATACAGTATGTATGTGTGTGGGGTGTATATACAGTATGTATGTGTGTGAGGGGGTGTATATACAGTATGTATGTGTGTGGGGGGTGTATATACAGTATGTATGTGTGTGAGGGGGTGTATATACAGTATGTATGTGTGTGGGGGGTATTTACAGTATGTATTTGGGGGGTTTGTTTTAGGGGGGGGGTATATACAGTATGTATGTGTGTGGGGGTGTATATACAGTATGTATGTGTGTGGGGGGGTATATACAGTATGTATGTGTGTGGGGGGGGTATATACAGTATGTATGTGTGTGGGGGGGGTATATACAGTATGTATGTGTGTGGGGGGGTGTATATACAGTATGTATGTGTGTGGGGGGTGTATATACAGTATGTATGTGTGTGGGGTGTATATACAGTATGTATGTGTGTGAGGGGGTGTATATACAGTATGTATGTGTGTGGGGGGTGTATATACAGTATGTATGTGTGGGGGGTGTATATACAGTATGTATGTGTGTGGGGGGGGTATATACAGTATGTATGTGTGGGGGGGGGGTTTATACAGTATGTATGTGTGTGGGGGGGGTATATACAGTATGTTTGTGTGTGGGGGGGTATATACAGTATGTATGTGTGTGGGGGGGGTATATACAGTATGTATGTGTGTGGGGGGTGTATATACAGTATGTATGTGTGGGGGGGGGGGTATATACAGTATGTATGTGTGTGGGGGGGGTATATACAGTATGTATGTGTGTGGGGGGGGTATATACAGTATGTATGTGTGTGAGGGGGTGTATATACAGTATGTATTTTGTGGGGGGGGGGTGTATTTTTACAGTATGTATTTTGTGAGGGGGTGTATATACAGTATGTATGTGTGTGGGGGGGTATATACAGTATGTATGTGTGGGGGGGTGTTTATACAGTATGTATGTGTGTGGGGGGGGTATATACAGTATGTTTGTGTGTGGGGGTGTATAACAGTATGTATGTGTGTGAGGGGGTGTATATACAGTATGTATTTGGGGGTTTGTTTTAGGGGGGGGGGTATATACAGTATGTATGTGTGTGAGGGGTGTATATACAGTATGTATGTGTGTGAGGGGGTGTATATACAGTATGTATGTGTGTGGGGGGTGTATATTTCAGTATGTATGTGTGTGGGGGGTGTATATACAGTATGTATGTGTGTGAGGGGGTGTTTATACAGTATGTATGTGTGTGGGGGGTGTATATACAGTATGTATGTGTGTGGGGGGGTATATACAGTATGTATGTGTGTGGGGGGGGTTTTATACAGTATGTATGTGTGTGAGGGGGTGTTTATACAGTATGTATGTGTGTGGGGGGGGGGTATATACAGTATGTTTTGTGTGAGGGGGGGGTATTTTTTTCAGTATGTATGTGTGTGGGGGGGGTTTTATACAGTATGTATTTTTGGGGGGTTTGAGGGGGGGGGTATATACAGTATGTATGTGTGTGGGGGGTGTATATACAGTATGTTGTGTGGGGGGTATATACAGTATGTATGTGTGTGAGGGGGGGTATATACAGTATGTATGTGTGTGGGGGGGTGTATATACAGTATGTATGTGTGTGGGGGGGTATATACAGTATGATGTGTGAGGGGGTGTATATACAGTATGTATTTTGTGAGGGGGTGTATATACAGTATGTATGTGTGTTGGGGGGGGTATATACAGTATGTATGTGTGTGAGGGGGTGTATATACAGTATGTTTGTGTGTGGGGGTGTATATACAGTATGTATGTGTGTGAGGGGGTGTATATACAGTATGTATGTGTGTGGGGGGGGGTATATACAGTATGTATGTGTGTGAGGGGGGGTATATACAGTATGTATGTGTGTGAGGGGGGGTATATACAGTATGTATGTGTGTGGGGGGGTATATACAGTATGTATGTGTGTGAGGGGGTGTATATAAGTATGTATGTGTGTGGGGGTGTATATACAGTATGTATTTTGTGTGGGGTTATATACAGTATGTATGTGTGTGGGGGGTGTATATACAGTATGTATGTGTGTGGGGGGGGTATATACAGTATTTTGGGGGGATTTGTTTTTGTGGGGGGGTTATATACAGTATGTATGTGTGTGAGGGGGGGTATATACAGTATGTATGTGTGTGGGGGGTGTATATACAGTATGTTTTGTGTGGGGGGTATATACAGTATGTATGTGTGTGGGGGGGTATATACAGTATGTATGTGTGTGGGGGGTGTATATACAGTATGTATTTGGGGGGTTTGTTTTAGGGGGGGGGTATATACAGTATGATGTGTGTTAGGGGGTGTATATACAGTATGTATGTGTGTGAGGGGGGGTATATACAGTATTATGTGTGTTAGGGGGGGTATATACAGTATGTATGTGTGTGGGGGGTGTATATACAGTATGTATGTGTGTGAGGGGGTGTATATACAGTATGTATGTGTGTGAGGGGGGGTATATACAGTATGTATGTGTGTGAGGGGGTGTATATACAGTATGTATGTGTGTGGGGGGTGTATATACAGTATGTATGTGTGTGGGGGGTGTATATACAGTATGTTTTGTGTGGGGGGTGTTTATACAGTATGTATGTGTGGGGGGGGGTATATACAGTATGTATGTGTGTGAGGGGGTGTATATACAGTATGTATGTGTGGGGGGGTGTATATACAGTATGTATGTGTGTGGGGGGGGGTATATACAGTATGTATGTGTGTGGGGGTGTATATACAGTATGTATGTGTGTGGGGGGTGTATATACAGTATTTTATGTGTGTGGGGGGGTGTATATACAGTATGTATGTGTGGGGGGGGTGTATATACAGTATGTATGTGTGTGAGGGGTGTATATACAGTATGTATGTTTGTGAGGGGGTGTATATACAGTATGTATGTGTGTGGGGGGTGTATTACAGTATGTATGTGTGTGGGGGGTGTATATACAGTATGTATGTGTGTGGGGGGGGGGTGGGGGATATACAGTATGTATGTGTTTTGGGGGGGGGTATATACAGTATGTATGTGTGTGGGGGGGTGTTTATACAGTATGTATGTGTGTGGGGGGGGTATATACAGTATGTATGTGTGTGGGGGTGTATATACAGTATGTTGTGTGAGGGGGTGTTTATACAGTATGTATGTGTGAGGGGGGGGTATATACAGTATGTATGTGTGTGGGGGGGGTATATACAGTATGTATGTGTGGGGGGGTGTTTATACAGTATGTATGTGTGTGGGGGGTGTATATACAGTATGTATGTGTGTGAGGGGGGTATTTACAGATGTATGTGTGTGGGGGGGTTTTATACAGTATGTATGTGTGTGAGGGGGGGTATATACAGTATGTATGTGTGTGGGGGGGGGTATATACAGTATGTTTTGTGTGAGGGGGGTATATACAGTATGTATGTGTGTGGGGGGGGTATATACAGTATGTATGTGTGTGGGGGGTGTATATACAGTATGTATGTTTGTGAGGGGGTGTATATACAGTATGTATGTGTGTGAGGGGTGTATATACAGTATGTATGTGTGTGGGGGGTTATATACAGTATGTATTTTGTGGGGGGGGTGTATATACAGTATGTATGTGTGTGGGGGGGGTATATACAGTATGTATGTGTGTGGGGGGGGGTATATACAGTATGTATGTGTGTGGGGGTGTATATACAGTATGTATGTGTGTGGGGGGGGTTTATACAGTATGTATTTTGTGGGGGGGGGGTATATACAGTATGTATTTTGTGAGGGGGTGTATATACAGTATGTATGTGTGGGGGGGGGGTTTATACAGTATGTATGTGTTTTGGGGGGTGTATATACAGTATGTATGTGTGTGGGGGGGGGTATATACAGTATGTATGTGTGTGGGGGGGGTTTATACAGTATGTATGTGTGTGGGGGGGGGGTATATACAGTATGTATGTGTGTGGGGGTGTATATACAGTATGTATGTGTGTGGGGGTGTATATACAGTATGTATGTGTGGGGGGGTGTATATACAGTATGTATGTGTGGGGGGTGTATATACAGTATGTATGTGTGGGGGGGGTGTTTATACAGTATGTATGTGTGTGGGGGGGGGTATATACAGTATGTATGTGTGTGGGGGGGGTATATACAGTATGTATGTGTGTGGGGGGGTATATACAGTATGTATTTTGTGAGGGGGTGTATATACAAAGGGGGGATGTATGTTTTGGGGGGGGTGTTTATACATTTTGTATGTGTGTGGGGGGGTATATACAGTATGTATGTGTGGGGGGGGTGTATATACAGTATGTATGTGTGGGGGGTGTATTACAGTATGTATGTGTGTGGGGGGGTATATACAGTATGTATGTTTTTGGGGGGGGGGTGGGGGTTTATACAGTATGTATGTGTGTGGGGGGGGTATATACAGTATGTTTGTGTGGGGGGGTGTATATACAGTATGTATGTGTGTGAGGGGTGTATATACAGTATGTATGTGTGTGGGGGGTGTATATACAGTATGTATGTGTGTGAGGGGGTGTATATACAGTATGTATGTTTGTGAGGGGGGTATATACAGTATGTATGTGTGTGAGGGGGTGTTTATACAGTATGTATGTGTGTGAGGGGGTGTATATACAGTATGTATGTGTGTGGGGTATATATATAGTATGTATGTGTGTGAGGGGGTGTATATACAGTATGTATGTGTGTGAGGGGGTGTATATACAGTATGTATGTGTGTTTAGGGGGGTATTTACAGATGTATTTGGGGGGTTTGTTTTGGGGTATATATACAGTATGTATGTGTGTGAGGGGGGGTATATACAGTATGTATGTGTGGGGGGGGTGTATATACAGTATGTTGTGTGGGGGGGTATATACAGTATGTTTTGTGTGGGGGGGGTATATACAGTATGTATGTGTGTGGGGGGTGTATATACAGTATGTATGTTTGTGAGGGGGTGTATATACAGTATGTATGTGTGTGAGGGGGGGTATATACAGTATGTATGTGTGTGGGGGGGGGTATATACAGTATGTATGTGTGTGAGGGGGTGTATATACAGTATGTATGTGTGTGGGGGGGTGTATATACAGTATGTATGTGTGTGAGGGGGTGTATATACAGTATGTATGTGTGTGAGGGGTGTATATACAGTATGTATTTTGTGGGGGGGTGTATATACAGTATGTATGTGTGTGGGGGGTGTATATACAAAGGGGGATGTTTTGTTTTTGTGGGGGGGTGTATATACAGTATGTATGTGTGTGGGGGTGTATATACAGTATGTATGTGTGTGAGGGGGTGTATATACAGTATGTATGTGTGTGGGGGGGGTATATACAAAGGGGGGGATGTATGTTTTGTGAGGGGGTGTATATACAGTATGTATGTGTGTGGGGGGGTTTTATATACAGTATGTATGTGTGTGAGGGGGGGTATATACAGTATGTATGTGTGTGAGGGGGGGTTTATACAGTATGTATGTGTGTGGGGGGGGGTTTATACAGTATGTATGTGTGTGGGGGGGTGTATATACAGTATGTATGTGTGTGAGGGGGTGTTTATACAGTATGTATGTGTGTGGGGGGTGTATATACAGTATGTATGTGTGTGGGGGGGGGATATACAGTATGTATGTGTGGGGGGTGTATATACAGTATGTATGTGTGTGGGGGGGGGGTATATACAGTATGTATGTGTGTGAGGGGGTGTATATACAGTATGTATGTGTGTGGGGGGTTTTATATACAGTATGTATTTGGGGGTTTGTTTTAGGGGGGGGGTATATACAGTATGTATGTGTTTTGGGGGGTGTATATACAGTATGTATGTGTGTGGGGGGTGTATATACAAAGGGGGGATGTATTTTGTGTGAGGGGGGGTATATACAGTATGTTGTGTGTGGGGGGGGTGTATATACAGTATGTATTTTGTGTGGGGGGGTGTATATACAGTATGTATTTTGGGGGGTTTGTTTTAGGGGGGGGGTATATACAGTATGTATGTGTGTGGGGGGTGATATACAAAGGGGGGATGTATTTTGTGTGAGGGGGGGTATATACAGTATTATGTGTGTGAGGGGGTGTATATACAAAGGGGGATGTATGTTTTGTGGGGTGTGTATATATGTATGTCTGTGCATGTGTGTGTGTCAGTTTTGTGCTAACACCCACTTCCTCTTCTGTAGATCCGCCAGGGAATGGCCCCCAATGGCACGATAGACCCGGTAGACAAGGCTCCATCCGTCTGCATGAGACGTGTTCATGGATTGGTAGATAGTTTATTGGTCTGGACTCTGATTGGACGCTTCAGTGTCTCGATTGATGTTGGCTGTCAAATTAAAGCACCTACCAATCAGAGTCACCCGTGTGTATTTGGATTGTCGTGATTGACCATTGATTCTTTCCTGCTTTCTTTCTGAATTCATTTGTGTTTCATTTCACTTTTTAGATTGATGATGCTGGTGTGTGTGTGTGTGTGTGTGTGTGTGTGTGTGTGTGTGTGTGTTCAGAATAAACAGTGCAAATCCCAAATCTTTGATGAATTGACATTTACAATATTCATTTAATGCTAATCTCTCTGTGTGTGTGTGTGTGTGTGTGTGTGTGTGTGTGTGTGTGTGTAGAACACTGTGGATCGTCTGTTAAAGGACACTAACCTGGCTGAAGTGATTGGAACACACTCATGGAAAGAACAATTCATTGAAGCTGTCACTGTCAGTGCAGGTACTCTGTGTGTGTGTGTGTGTGTGTGTGTGTGTGTGTGTGTGTGTGTGTGTGTGTGTGTGTTGAGAGTGTATAACAGACTGTTGACTAGAAATATGATCAAAAAGGCACCACCGAGCTAAACATCACTTTCTTCCAGCACAGAGTTGTGTGTCACTCACACCACATTGGGGGCGTGGCCTAAACCGACTTTCATCTAAAACCTGTAATGATTTTTAAGCACTAATTTTAACCAGTGACTTTGTCTTGTTCTAAAATTCTGTGCACCAAACCTTTAAGATTCTGCGGCTTGTGACCAGAAAGGTGTATATTACGTTACACGACACAGTTTGAGGGCCGTGGGAGGAGTAGTTGAGGCTGTACAGTGTGTGTACAGAGTGTATGTGGGTGGAGTTGCAGAGGAAGTTGTGTAATGAGCTGTGTGTGTGTCTCAGGAGAGGGCGATGAGGGTGAGGGGGCCGAGCCACGCCGGCCGTCCTGCTGCGATTACTTCATGCACGTGATGACGGTGTTCTGGAAGCTGATGTTCGCCTTCGTCCCGCCCACTGAGTACTGGAACGGCTGGGCCTGCTTCATCGTCTGCATCCTCGTCATCGGCTGCCTCACAGCCGTCATCGGAGACCTGGCGTCTCACTTCGGCTGCACCATAGGGCTGCGGGACACCGTCACTGCTGTGGTGTTCGTTGCTCTCGGCACGTCTATCCCGGGTGATATTTCGAACAATTAATTATACTTATCTCATTTATTTTCTCTTCCTTTTTCCTTTCTCTCTTCCCTCATTCTCACTTCCTTTTCTCCTTCTCTCTTCTCTTCTTTCTTTGTTTTTTCAGCTTTCTTCTGTTTTCTCTCTACAAATTTCCCTTTTTTTATTTGTTTTATTTTAATTTATATTTATTTGCTTCCTATCTCCTTGTCTTACTTCTTTTTCTACCTTTCTACCTGGTTTTCTTCATTCCTTTCTCGCTCTCTCTTCCTGTTTCTCTCTCAGATACCTTTGCGAGTAAAGTCGCGGCAGTTCAGGATCAGTATGCCGACGCTTCGGTGGGAAACGTGACAGGCAGCAACGCCGTGAATGTCTTTCTGGGGATCGGCGTGGCCTGGTCCATATCGGCCATCTACTGGGAGGTCAAAGGTGAGGCATTCCATGTGGAGCCGGGTTCGCTGGCCTTTTCCGTCACACTCTTCACCATCTGCGCCTTCATCAACATGGGCGTGCTCATGCTGCGGCGCCGCCCCTCTGTGGGTGGAGAGCTGGGTGGACCCAAAGTCATCAAGATCCTCACGTGCATGCTGTTCATTGGCCTGTGGCTCCTCTACATCACCTTCTCCAGCCTGGAGGCGTACTGTCACATCCCAGGCTTCTGAGAAAACACACTTTCCATCAGGAAGACTGAGTCGAGAAGCCTTCTTCGTCATCATCTTCTTCGCTATTATCTACAGTGGTGGATAAACTCTGACACTTTATTTTATAACCTGTTATAACAGGACACTGTCATCCTTTAGAAGAGGACGAACGATCCTAAACAACCATAGCAGAATATTTCACATGACTGATATCTACACTTGAATGTGAACTGATGGACTGAATGAATGAATGAAACCAGTGAATGAAAGAACGAATGAATGGAACTCACGAATAATGATTTCTTTGATTATGGATGTTGTATGATTGTAATATTTACTCATTTATATGCATATAGTACTAAACACGTGTCAGCATTATTAACTACTACTAAAAATCATGCCTCCTCTTCCCAGAAACTCTGATAAAATGTTATTAGACTTTGGAGAACATTTTAGCTCGTGTTGTTTTTAATTAGAAATAACACACAGAGTAGACTTTGTCATTCTGATTTAAGGAAGCATCTTAATAGAGAATCAATTAATCATGATTTTATACTAACGAGGGGCTGAAAATCGTGTCTAGTCCAGATCTTATAATATTGTTAATAATTAATTAGCATTAATGCAGATTCTACTGAATAATGTGGAAATATGGTATCCCACAAGGTTCTGTTCAAGGTCCCTTACTGTTTTTCTTTTATCTTTTTTTTCTCCTTCCCCGTTCTCCCTTTCCCATGTCCCCCTCTTTAGATCTCATTTGAATGACAGTTGCTAGTTGATAAACATTAAGGGAGAGGCTTCCAATATGGTGTCCTTCAAGGTTCTATTTTAGGCCCCTTGTTGATTTCTTATTTTTATTTTTTAATTGGAAAACATGACATTGGCTTTCATGATTCTGAGGATACGATTATAATAAACATCAAAATGTAGCAGTGCAGCTACTCAAAATGGAAGACGTTTTTAAATTATACTGAAACATATATATATATATATATATATATATATATTCCGTCTTAGAGCTTGACTGCTGTTGTAGCTACAGTTAAGGACCTTGACACGGGTTTATCATTTGGTTTGTATGTAAATAAAATCACATATTATCATTTGCTACACTGTGTCTTCATAATAGTCTCTAGATTAGACTGTTGCCGCTGCGTCTCAAAGTGTGCTTGTGGCTTTATAATGAAAAGAACATCTAAGGTGACGTATTGCTTATGACTTTTTAAAATTTATCATGGTTTTTCTCAGAACTGTGTAATGGATCTTCTAAAGAAGTATAACACATCCTGAGCACTTTTCTTCACCATGTGGTGTATTTTACTGATCTCCTAAAGCACTATACCCCTGGATATTATTTGCTGTCAAAAGAAAAAAGTCAAAGTCAAAGAAGCTTTATTGTCACTTCAACCATATATAGCTGACGTAGTACATGGTGAAATGAGACAACGTTCCTCCTGGACCAGAGGTGCTGAAGGACAGTTCAGTTCTCAGTTCAGAGTGTGTGTGTGTGTGTGTGTGTCCATGTTCCTCAGTTTAGTTCAGTTCTCTGTTGAGACACCTGATTGCCTGAGGGAAGAAGCTGTTCAACAGTCTGGTTGTGTGGGCCCGAATGCTACGGTACCTCTTTCCAGATGGCAGGAGGATGAAGAGTGTGTGAGAGGGGTGTGTGGGGTCATCCACAATGCTGTTGGCTTTGCGAATGCAGCGTGTGGAGTAAATGTCCATAATAGAGGGAAGAGAGACTTCCCCGATGGTCTTCTCAGCTGTCCTCACTATCCGCTGCAGGGTCTTGCGGTCCGGCACGGTGCAATTCCCGAACCAGGCAGTGATGCAGCTGCTCAGGATGCTCTCGATGGTCCCTCTGTAGAAGGTTTCCGAAAGTCAATGTGGGTGTACTGTTAAAGGACAATTTGTCGAAGATTTGAAGAGCTCTCTAACAGGTAATTTAGAGATTTAAAAAAAAAGTAGAAAGAAAAAAAAAAGAAAGCACCTTTAAATCACAGCCGACTCGTTTTTTTCCCCTCAGCTATGATCTCTGAAACAGAGTTAAGGACACTTTATGGCTGTATCTGTGTTTTGAAATACAGAAAGGAGAAAACAGTTGGCTTATACTCTTTCTGCTCTTTCATTTTCTTCAACATACTTTGAATTGTTTGATAAATCTGAGAAGTCAATAACAACTGCAGATTCAACTTTCAACCATTTAACCCTTTTATATATACATACAGCTCTTATATAAAGCACTCTAACTGAAAAGTGCTATATAACACATCAGACTAATGTTTTTTCTTTTCTTTTTTTTTTTTTTTTTTATATAATAGCACGACATGGGGCTTGAAATAATGGCGTCTGCACCCTTTTTAGTGCACTACCTGTATCCCACAGAATGCGGGTTCGGCGTGAACCGCGACGAAAACGCGCCTTTATAGCGCGTCACCTACACAGAGACCAATCAGAATCCACGTCTATAAAGCCCCGCCTCTTTGACTGCTCTCGAAGGCGCGCGTTCGGCTTTGGAAACCGTGCGCTTCCGGGAAAAGAAAGGGAGAGCGTGTGTGTGCGTGAATGTGACGCTTGAGACAAGTAGAAAAAGGTGAGGAAATTAGAATAGCAATCGATCCGAAAAAAAGAACCCCAACACGATTGTGTTTATGCATCATCGGTGAGTTTGTTACCGGGTTCTGCATGTACCGAACATTATCGCGGTTTGAGATTGCGTGTGCAACCGGAAACACACGTTCACGCGCGTGCTGTGTCGCGAAGCCCAAGGCCGACAAGTACGCCTGTCTCTAAGCTAAGCTAAATAGCACGGCGGATTTTTTCTTTAATTTAACTTGCTTCAATCGTTTCGAGGGTTTTACTTGTGTGTGTCGCTGTTTAGCACGCAGCGATCTGACCCATAACGCCGACTCGGTGTCGCTTGCGATTGATTTTATTGACTTGGTTTCTGTTCGCTGCACGACAGTACATGTGGGTGTGTTTCAAACGGCTGCGAGGTTCACTACATAGTGCGCTACACGCCATTATTTGTTGTCTTGACGGAGCGCACTCGTTTAGGGCGCACGCAGCCATTTGGGACCAGGTTGTTCTATGGCTTGATTAGGGTGTTCAGCATTTAAATATAAATCGAAACCCACGGATAAATAAAAGAAATAATTCGTAACATCTATTTCTTTTTTTTTTTTTTTTTTTATAAGAACAGCGTGCACGGCGTGTTTTTATTTTATTGTTGAGGGGAAAACAATAAATTGTTCGCTATAGGGCTGATGGGTCAACCCTGATGCACCATAAATTAGAAGGGAAATCGAGTTAAATGATCAAACGAGACCAAAACCACAAAACATGTACCGCAATAAACATAACTTTAGCTGATGGATTGTTGAGTTCATCTGCCAAAAAAAGCATGAAATTTTGGATTTTACAGCCGGTTAACGAACAAAGAGGCTGTTAGCATGTTGGCTAAACTTGACTCTGACTGCCGCATATTTAATGGCGTTATTAGCTTCATGCTAATCGACTAACTCGGTTTCCTAACTCCTTTAACAAATAAATCTGCAACTATTTCTACAATTATATTATCTACAAGTTGTCAGTTCTCGTTAAACAGTGGCTAGAACATTGTAATGAAATAATAATAATAATAATAATAATAATAATAATAATAATAATAATAATATTTCACAAAGCCCATGCAGTTTCTGAAGAATTATTCTTCGTTTATCATTTGTTTCATGGTGATAAAGGTTTTTCTTTTAGGTAAAAGTTGCCCACCTTCACGTTACATCCTACATTCGCATTAAAATTTCTGTGTAATTATTAAAAATTAGTGTTTAACACGCACGTAATGTCGTGATGGCTCTGTTTGGACGGGATTAGTTTACATCCTGAGGTAATTTCTAACATTAGCATCTCTGGTATTTTTATTCAGTACCCAAATCCCATGTTGATCAATTTTCCCCCTGTGTGTGTGTGTGTGTGTGTGTGTGTGAGAGTCTAGAAAAATTGCCTTCTGTCACTAAAATGAGTATAAATAACCCCAGGTGGTATGTGTCCTGTCTGAATGGACACAACGTTGGTAAAGGTTTCTGACCAAAAAGATTTCGCACGTAGTTAAACGTTTCCAATTCGTTCTTCATGCTGTAATAAATAACCGCTCGTGATCCTTCTGACCTCTCGTCTAGTTTTCAGCTTGTTTTACGACTCAGTGATGTGACCAAAATATCACGCTTCTAGAAGACTCTTCTGCGATTTTACAATGTGCATTAGGGTATATTTAACCGAAACTAACCTGCTTCCCATCAGAGCTAGAAAAGAGAGAGAATGCACGTTACAGGAAGATGTAACGATTTTTATTTTATCTAATCTGACCAGAATATCACAATACTGCACCTTTATGCTCCTGAGTGAACCAGAAGGTGCTACATTTGCATACGTTTTTCAGATATAATCGTCTCCTCACGCGGCTGTCGAGGCTTAATATTGTTAGCTGGAAACTTTTCTGCCGTCTCGACTTTCAGTTTTAATCCAGCCGGGATTGGATGTGTGTTTATACACAAAGTGAGCAAAGCGTGTTCCAGAAAGTGGCCGTGATGTTGAAAGCTGTGAGAGGGTTTAAGTTTCTGTAACTCTTCCAGGTTGCAGCTTCAAGATGTCTTACTCGTCACGCAGTTCCCTGGACTGTAAGGTGTACGTGGGTGACCTGGGCAATGGTGCGGCGAAGGGTGAGCTGGAGCGCGCCTTCAGCTACTACGGGCCTCTGCGGAGCGTCTGGGTGGCACGCAACCCTCCCGGCTTCGCTTTTGTCGAGTATGAAGACTCCAGAGACGCAGAGGACGCTGTGAAGGGCATGGACGGAAAGTGAGTCGGCTTGAGCGCGGTATCTTCCTGATATTTTGTTTTTCTGTTACGTCTCCAAACAGCAAACAGTGTAAAGGTCTACTAGGGCTACAATTACAAAGAAAATGGAGGACACACATTGGTGTCCCTTTGTAATAATATAGTTTCAGTAACGTCACACAGGTGACCTGTTTTCATATTTGTCTTTTTATGAGATGAATCATGTCGCAATCCAACCCTTCCAGTGATCTCTTAATTCATTCTCTTTTTTTTTTAATCCTATGTTAAATAACCTACCGTGGCTGGATTTCTTTATTGCTGTAGCTTCAGTTGAACGTTTGATCACACCGATGACCCGAGATTCCAGATTTTGGTCTGGAACTTGGATAAATATCTCCAATTAAACTGGTACAGAAAATCTCTTGGAATTAATGACTGCATCTCAGCACCTTCCATGTTTGTTCTGTATACACACACCGAGTCTAGAAGTATTAGGAGGGCTTTAATTTACTGAAAATAAATGTAATATTACACATGTCCTTTGATGTTTGTAGGAAAATCTGTGTATCTAAAGAGCAAGATTGTACATGTCCATGAACCTGTCACATGACTGAATAACAGTGCTGTGACTATAATAACGTGTTCCTCTTCCCCAGAATGCTCTGCGGGGCCCGCATCCGCGTCGAGATGTCAAACGGAATGTCCCGGAAATCCCGCTTCGGCCGGCCAAGCCGCAGGCAGTTTGATCCTAATGACCGTTGTTACCAGTGCGGCGAGACGGGTCACTACGCTTACGACTGCTACCGCTACAGCAAGAGAGGCGGCAGACGCAGCAGGTACGGCCACGCAGCGCTCAGCATTTAGAAAGGGCTAGTTCTGAAATGTCTGAACAGCAGCTCATTTTCAAAACATGGTCTGTTCAGGTCTCGCTCTCGGTCCAGATCTCGCGGCCGTCGCCACCACTCTCGCAGCCGCAGCTACGAGCGGTAAGAAAGCCGTAATGTTATTATTACTCTGGGATTTTAACGATCTCTCCACTGGGCTGTGATTGAAGTTTTGTGTGTGTGTTGCAGGAGACATCGCTCTCCATCCTACTCCAGAAGGCGGAGCAGGTGAGTTCTACTTGGCTTTATGCCTTACAGCTCTCAACCGCTGATGCGTTTCAGCTCGAAAGCTTTCTGTGAAGACAGCTAAATGTTTGTGTGGTGTGTGTGTTTTTTTGTTTTTGTTTTTTTAGGTCGGCATCCCCAGGCCGCTCCAGATCCCGAACCCCAGTTCGTCGCTCTCGTTCCCCGGTGCGCCGCTCCAGAAGTCCTGCCAGGAGGTCCAGAACGCCAGTCCGCAGGACCAGGTATGAGACACGCTGCATATACCCTGTTCAGGATCTGGGATAGCATGGGAGTGTGGGGAAATCCTGCTTTATGACGCAAAACGACAGATTATTATGCTGTACAAAAATGGAGGAAAGGCCACATGCCCCATTTTACCTTTAAATGTGAACCTTAGTGTAATATCTTGTATGAATTTTACAGCAAATTTGTACATTTTGGCTGCAATGAGAACTAGAAAAGTAGATAGCTTGTCACTTACTGGTATGAACATAGTGCTTAAAGGAATATTTCAGCGAAATATTAAACATAGCTTGTTTATTAACCGTAATTTGTTTGCTTGGGTAATTGTAGCTTATTAAGAGAAGTTTCTCACCCAACATCTGCCTCACATCTGGTTTCAGGAGTGGGATTTCACACCCACTGTGAAATGTACTTTCAGTTGGGATTGTTTTTCTTTGATTGAACCATTTTATTTTCTCGCTCCTTTTGAAAAATCGTGCGTTTAAGCGAAAGTTGTATATCAAAGTTTGTTTTTGTACACGTCTCTGTTTGTTTGAACAGTCGCTCGCGTTCTCATTCACGTTCCCGCTCCGGTTCCAGACAGAGAGCGCGAAGCGCGTCCAGATCGAGATCCAGATCTCATTCTCGCTCCTTAAGCAAGAAAAGAGACAGGTGAGTCCGCCCTTTCCCTACACTTGTTTTATTTGTATCTTTTCTGTGAATTATTTGTAGCTGCCTTAATTTAGACAGAGGCTCATGAACCCTTCATAGACAAGTTATGCAAAGTGCTGTATGGTGTATTGTGAGGTTTCTTTATGGGATAAATGTATAATGCTCATAGTGTGACGTGTTCCACAAGGAATATGTAATGGGTGTAATGATCTGTGTGTTTCAGCCGTTCTAGATCCGTCAGCCCGAGAAAGAGCCCAACGCCTGACGCTGACTGATTTTTTTTTTTTTTTTTTTTTTGGATCGTCGATCCCTCTTCCACCCTTTTCCCCACGCTTCTCTGCTGTACCTCTTTCAACTGATGAACCTCCATCGACCGGTGTCCTTGTGACTCGTGTCCCATCTCCAGCACCCTTCTTTCAGTTTTCGGTTTCGTACATCTGCACCTGTCCGTCTCTGCTCCCCCGCCTTCCTCTCTTTGCCTTTTTTTCTTTTACGTCACAAGTTTCCTTTTCATTTTAAAAACGAATTCTTAAAATGGTTTTAAGCCATTGTTTTTAGTTTCAGGCCCGAGACTGCCGTTTGTATCGAACGGGACAGTCAGCAGTGTCGGGATTGAAAAAAAGAATGAGCCATAATTGGGTCAAAGCTAGGCTTGAAATTTTCTGTTTTGTTTGTTTTTTTTTTTTGTTTTGTTTTGTTTTTTTTTTCCCCTCCCCCTGCTATGAAAATGTCAGTGGTCTTTTTAATAAAGTGAGTCTTTACACATCAGTGTTTCTTTGCTGTCTGATTATTTATGGCGGACAATAAACAAGGACCGACATACAAGTCATAAAGTTGGTTTATGATTTTTTTTATTTTTTTGTTTGTTTGTTTGTTCGTTCCTCCCATGGTTAAAGTTTTCACTTTTCCGTGTTGGATATGTCATTGTCTTATTAATGCGGGGTAAGAGAAGCCATTTATTAATGGTTTTATTTGCCGAGTCTGATTTTCATGAATCTTTGCATGTGATGAGCAAAACGTGTGTACTTAAACGTTAATGTTAAAATCTAATGCAAGATTTCAGTATTTGACATCAAACCAAGAGAAAATAATGTGCAAGAGTGAAAATATAGAAACGTGCATGGTTTTTATTAATTTATTATTATTTTTTAAATAAGTGTTTTAAGTATTTTAACTGGTAATAACAGCTTAAACTGTTAAACCTTAACGTTAAGGTAAAATTTATTATTATTATTATTATTATTATTATTATTGACTATCGTGCCCTGATTAGTTAATACCGGAAGTTGGTTATTCATCGGGGTGAGAGGGGAAAAAAACGCGCTCTCTGCCATTTAAATTTAAAAAGTAACGGTCGCGCTCAAATAAGCCGGGGCTTGCAGCCAATTTAGCTAACTGACTAACCGTTTGATTTTTCCACACAGGTGATGAAGAGCGACAAAAGCGACGAGAATATCAACTTCTCTGTTACTAAACTACTCGCATGACTTAATAAAACTTAATGACCAGTTAATTAACATCACACAGCATCCGAAAATACGGTGTTCAGGAGTCCTCGTTTTAATTGTAATAATCAGGGAGGTTTGTGAACGGTTATACTTACTTATTAATGCTTATAATGCATGTTTAGGATACTGTTGCACTTTATATCGCTTGAAAACGTAAGTCAGGTTTGTGTTTTATTTATTTATTTATTTAAAAAAAAAAAAAATCTTTTCATGTCTCTTACCTCAGGTTTTTTTTTTTTTAGCCAATTGGTTTATTTTGGAGTATTTGCACAAGTGAACAGAATTAAAGTTATCTGTCCGTTTTTCTTTATCCGCAAGCTTAAATACTGCAAAAATGGACGCTTGCTTTTCTGAATAATTGTGACTATGGACTGTCCATATTGTGGTTGTCGAATGTCATGTTTGTGTGTTGTGTTACAGAAACCCGTGACCGTGAGTAGTGTACCAATCAGAGGCCGCTGTTAAACGGCACTGCTGTCTATAGCATCAAAGTCAAGTGGACAGGGCGTTCACGTCGCACATGATCATATGTAAGTCTGTGTTTGTTTGTCTCGGTGTGACTGTGCCTACTTTTGCTTTATACACACTACATTTGGACGTGAACAGTGTGTATGGCAGTCACAAAGTTGCGTCGAGTTGGTCTGAGACTTTTGGACCCGTGTATAACAACGATCAGACATAACATTGTGAGAGGTGAAGTGAATAACGCTGATGATCTCCTCATCATGGCACCTGTTAGTGGGTGGGATATATTAGGCAGCAAGTAAACATTTTGTCCTCAAAGTTGATGTGTTAGAAGCAGGAAAAATGGGCACGCGTAAGGATTTGAGCGAGTTTGACCAAAAGGGCCAAATTGTGATGGCTAGACCACTGGATCAGAGCATCTCCAGAACTGCAGCTCTTGTGGTGGTGTTCCCGGTCTGCAGTGGTCCTTATCTATCAAAAGTGGTCCAAGGAAGGAACAGTGGTGAACCGGGGACAGGGTCATGGGCGGCCGAGGCTCACTGACGCAAGTGGGGAGCGAAGGCTGGCCCGTGTGATCCGATCCAACAGACGAGCTACTGTTGATCAGATTGCTGAAGAAGTTAATGCTGGTTCTTATAGAAAGGTGTCAGAATACACAGTGCAAGACGGTTTGTTGCATATGGAGCTACATAGTCGCAGACCAGACAGGGTGCCCATGCTGACCCCAACAATGGGTCTGGTCTGATGAATTACATTTTCTTTTACATCACGTGGATGGCCAGGTGCGTGTGTGTCGCTTACCTGGGGAACATGGCACCAGGATGCACTATGGGAAGAAGACGAGCTGGCGGAGGCAGTGTCATGCTTGGGGCAGTGTTCTGCTGGGAAACCTTGGGTCCTGTCGTCCATGTGGATGTTACTGTGACATGTAGCACCTACCTAAGCATTGTTGCAGACCATGTACACCTTTTCATGGAAACACTATTCCCTGATGGTTGTGTCCTCTTTCAGCAGGATAACACGTCGTGCCACAAAGCAAAAACGGTTCAGGAATGGTTTGATGAGCACAACAACCAGTTTGAGGTGTTGACTTGACTTCCAAATTCCCCAGATCTCAATCCAATCCAGTATCTGTGGGATGTGCTGGACAAACAAGTCCGATCCATGGAGGCTCCACCTCACAACTTACAGGACTTAAAGGATCTGCTGCGAACATCTTGGTGCCAGAGCCCTCAGCACACCTAGTGGAGTCCATGCCTCGAAGGGTCAGGGCTGTTTTGGCAGCAAAACGTGGACCCACACAATATTAGGCAGGTGGTCATAATGTTATGGTTGATCAGTGTATAAATGATGTCTGCTTCAGGTAAAGTCGACACAAGTATGTTTCTCTCATAAAACTATACAAGCTAATCAGGCCTGTTTACTCTGTTCACAGATGATGAAGGCATTAATAATAATGCTAGTAATAGCCATTAGGAACAAATTTTGACTAATAATAATAGACAAAAGATTATCCCATAATTTAAACAGAATAATGTAGTTGAATAGTTTTATTGGTTTAAAAAGTTGAATTCATTTGTTTTAATGCAGCAAGGTTGTGTGCATATATTTTTTTGTTTTTTTTACAGCAGCTTCAAACCAGTCATATATTAGAACCAAAAATATTTGATTTATAAAACTGAGATCTAAAATAATTGAAAAAAATCTTTCCTCTTTAGTATCCTTCTGACTAAGGAGAAATGTGAAAAATTCATCTAAAAATAAAGATTTATAGAATTTCAGAATACAGTGTAATAAAATGTGATGATAATAGCAGAAGTATGAATGATGTGGTTTAGTATTATGTACACCATGTTTGGTGTGTAGTAATATGTCCAAATCTTTATTACAGTTTTTTTCCACATTTCCCCAAAACAGTCATTCGTTTGTTTATCATTAAATTAAAAACAAAAAGTCTTTTATTAATGGTTACATATTTGTAGGAAAAATAGCTAGGCTAAACCTCAAAACTGATGGTAATTGTCTGATACGATCAACATTAGCATCTTAATAGTTCTAACTAAGCTGGGCAAGAATGTTTCAAATAAGAAATAAGCAGCACACAATGTTATTCCAACAGGGTTTATTAATGGCTTTTATTTAGAGAACAAAAACATCACTTTTGAATCATTTCTTAATTTGCCATGATATACAGGGCAGGAAAAAAAGAGCTTATACAACAATAAAAAACAAAACAAAACAACAAATCACATAGGAACAAAAACACTATTTGTACAAAACAAAAAAAAAAGTGACCCATCTTGGGACACACTGTGAAGGAGGGGGTCAGAGGTCATCATCAAGGCTTTAGTTAGCATTCTGGGCCGTGGAAAAGCAGAGTTTCAGAGTGAAGGGGTACGGTCCAGCTAAAAGAAAATAAAGAGTTTATAATTTCAGTCAAGAAAATTCTTCTGCAAAAAAAATAAAAAATCTCACCATGATGTGCAGGGGATAGATACATACTCGGATTTTTCATTTGATAGTGGTTCATTACAGAGAGAGCTTCCATCGCATCGTTGATGGTCTCCCATTCCAACAGACCCGATGCACTCCTCTCACCTACAGCAGCAACGCAATAAATTGATAGAGTTACCATGGTTACGGTAAAAGAAGAATACAAAATTTTAGTGAACGAAAAGAGTTTTGTAACATTGACATGTCCAGAAGATCAACATGGAAACCTGCCAAGTACTGGATGGCACTTGGTCCTCCAGATGTACACAAGATACACAGGAAAGTTAGGAAACGATGCGGCACACGACAACACCGTTTCTACCGGTGCACAGTGTCACATCAAATAAAACAGACCATACGTGGTTTTTCTCAAATACTCAGACTTACTCTTTCCTGTGAAAAGTTTGACGCTGTTTGGGGGCTTGATGGCAAGCTCTTCTGAGATCTGCAGGAGCAAAGACAACAGTTTAATCCACAATGTCTTTAATAATTTAGGAAAAATAAGAGAAACTAGGATTGGTCTAGTGTGATGATGTAACCATTTGGCTACCTGGCCGAAGATCTCTGTCGAGCTGTCCGGTTGGCCGTTAAAGAAGTGCAGGACGTTGCTGGGCCTCTGGATGCGGTTCTTGGCTGCCTGTTCAGGGGTGCTGAAGCGGTTGTTCCTGCTGCCATGGAAATCCTTAAAACTGGTGCTGCCATCCTCCAGCTGATAGGACTGCCCAGGGATTATAGCCTGCTGTTTCGACACGCTGCACCACAGGAAACCGCACATTAAATACACAGTACAGAGCACAGGATCGGTCTACTCATTTTAATATATCCTAACAACCGTGGCAGAGAAACATGGGATAGTGCCATGTTATCAGTCCTTACAGCATACAGGAGCCTGTGCTTTAAAATAAACCAGCTCAGATCAGGGATTCTCAAATATTTGCTAAATCCATAATAATTGGAACCACTGTTAGTTTGTATTAACATTTGTATACAAGACACATCAGATCAGCCATAACATTCTGAGCACTGAGAGGTGAAGTATAGAACACTGATGAGATCATCATGGCACCTGTTAGTGGGTGGGATATATTAGGTGGGTCAGGGCTGCTTTGGCAGCAAAAGGTGGAACACAATATTAGGCAGGTAGTCATAATGTTATGTTTGTTTGGTGTAGGTAATGTTATCTATTCAAAGCTTAGAACAGTACTGTTGTTAGGGTACAAAAAAGGCTAAGCATTTTCCAGATCAGTAGAAACATACCAAATGTTGAGTTTCTGTCCAAAGAGCATGGTGTGGTTGAGATGGGAGATGGCTCTCTCCACTGCGTAACAGTCCCCCATCTCCACCATTGCAGCACCAGGCTTACTCTTCATGAACTTAACCTGCACAAACACGGCACATGTTAATTACTCTATTAAGCATCTAAAACTTTAGGTCAAAACTACTTGGATATATAAAGTAAGTCGAGCAAACTAATGCCAAAATCTTAATATCTGCAATTTTTTTTATTATGCCAGTGTGTGTGAAATGAATCTAAATTCCAGTTTGATCTCTCAAACATCTAAAACTGATGATTAAATGACGGTCAGCTTTTGTTTTAAAGTAACAATTAAGACAACGGGGCAACTTATCGCAATGTTAAAAGTTTTGATGAGTCACTATTGCAGCTATGAAATTCATTACTTCTGTACTCAGCAATTGAAAAACTTCAGTCGGGAATTTGGTTTAAAAAGAGATCAGTACAAGGAAACTCACCCGCTCAACATTGCCATAAAGACAGAAGACGTTGAAAATGCGGTCTGCATTGATCTTGAAAGGGTCAAGACCGTAAACCATGATGACTGGAGAGTCGGCCTGAGCAGCGTATTCGGGCGGAGGGCCGTGACCATACTGAGGGCCTCCGTAACGAGGTCCGCCACGGGTCCGGCCCAGAGGGGGTCCCAACCTCCGTCCCTCATAGTGTGGAGGAGGGGGACCGTATGTTTCGTCGTAGTGACCGTAACCACTCTGGGGCCCACCTGCAGGAAACACAACCAGAATGGAAATTAAAACTTTACGCAATCTTTTGACAGACTTAAACTGGTAACATGTCTTTCTCCACTGTTTGCCCATTTACTCAATGAAATGACACGGGAGCAGAGATCGGAATTAAAGTGTTCCTCCCACCTCATAAAATTGTAAAATATCTATCTACTTATTTCCTTTAGTATGATGTTACTGTCTGATGTAAAGAAAGCATGTCTGAGGTGCTCGTGCCTGGACTGGTCAATCGCTGGCTAAGGTAAGAGCTTGTCTGTTCATAGTAAATCAGACTGTAGACATATCCTTAAAGATTATACACATATGCAAACAAGTGCACTCTCAGTGTATATTTCCTGCAGGAGTCTTAAAAGGAAAATCATGCAACCCAAGCCAAATCCATGTTGGCTGATAATCCTGAGTCAAATCAAGTAGCATTATATCCTGGGTGATGTGCAGAGCTTGGCCATGCGCAGCAGGTGTACGATTAAAGTTACCTTTCATTAAAGTGGGCAGGGCTTAGCAGTGTGTGAGTGTCAGTGATGGTGACTAACCATATTCGGGTGGGTGGTCTCCAAGCAGTGCTGGCTGCCTCTGTCGCTTGTTTGGATTTGTAGTGGGGTCTGACAGAGAGAACACACAAACATACACACCAGAGCCAATCAGCTTGAAGGGCAGCACACAAGAACCAATCAGATTAACAGGCTAAAAAAAAGGGAGGGGCTGTGCAGTTGTGACTGGCATGCAGGAGAGCCTATAACTGCGTTAGCTGTAAACACCACATGGTGGGGCAACGTCTAGATAAACACCATGTTAAAGATGTTGAAAAGAAGATTATTGATGTAAAGACATGGAGACATGTTTGTTTGTAGTTCAAACTATTTACCCATCCATATATGTTTAGTTTTTTTTAAAAATCTCTTCACGCAAACACACCTTGAGAACTGTTCCAATTGCCGTCTGAATCAGCATCTGTACAGACACAGGTATACACACATCAGACATGCATAAAAAGCCAACACAGGAAAAACAAAATGAACAATAAATAAAAAAGTGCAGCAGATCTAAAGATCTATTTTTCGCCGTGTACAACAACTACCAATGCACCCACTGCACTTCTTCACACTATTGCTCATTACTATTTTATTGATAGCACTTGAGGTGAATTGAATGGCAGGCTAACTTAGCTAGCTAAATACCCAAGAGGTTTTTATTTGGACATACTTGTCATATCACCAGCAGACAATGTACTAGTTTGCATTCGAAAATAGCGACAGCTAAGGCAACCTTGCAGTATCGTAACTCTGGTTCAGTAAACCCTAGAAGGAATCTGTCCCATATTCTCCAGCAATTGGGTTTGTCTATGGTTGGTGTTTGGAAACTAACCACCAACAGCACTAATATTTTCACCCTGTTTTCCCCTCGGTTTAGTCATCTGCCGTTTCCTTCCAGTGAACCAGCTTTAATATACAGCTACCAACCGGTGAGGGTGAAGGCCAACATGTGCTTTATCCAAGATATGTGAAACCATTCAACCATACCTTCTGACGCTCATGTTGCAGCACAGGGCATCATAACACACTCTGAGGAAAGCACCATCTGCCCTCTTCCACATACATGAGCTCCTAGACCCCCCCATTACTGTCTAATGCCACTGATCTACTGGTCCAATGCACCAAAAACATGAAGTGCAATTGCTCTACAAGAATGGCAACTGGAACCACCAGTTGATTGTCGTCTTTTTATGGACCATCAAGAACAATGAGCAAACATTTACTGATTAAAAAGCACAAACAATTAGAGGAATCCAGTAGTTATCTATGTCATTATGCAAACTGATTCTTGCTTTGTTCATTTTAACAAGAACCAACATCTTTCTTAAAAGCTTATGTGAAGGGAGTTAATGAAAATCAAGACTGCACCTTTTTTGTGTGTTGAATGGGAATAATCTTTATTTGAGGCATTAAAAAGGTCTTTCAGCAGGCACACCAAGCATGGCTAGCAGCAGGTCTAAAAAGGGGCAACTCATGCTGTATGCAAGCTGCCAGGGCTGAAAGGCCAAACAACTGGCACGAATCAGCAAGTCAGGGTGTTTTGACTGCGGTACTTACTTACAGTGATATGAGAATCCAAGGTGTAACTGGTTGAACGAGAGATGCTTTGCCCGTAACCCTGTTCCTTCAACCCAAAGATTCGATTCCCAGGCATCAGGTTTCGTTCTCCATTGTGCTTTACTTAGACTTCCGAGTGCTTTGAGGCTGCCTTGAGTGGTTACCAGGCACACACACAGTGCTTACCGTTCAGATGGAGGGGCTGCAGACACAGCGGCGGTTTTGAGGACAGACGCCACTGTAGCGGCCAAGCTAATCCGAACCTGTGTCACACGGAAGGCGTAACAGCAGTCAGAACAGGAATCGCCGCTCTCAGGGTGAAAGAGTTAGCAAAGAGAGGGAGGTGAGAGAAAGGAGAAAGAGAGACAGAGAAGGACCTGATTCCTCAAAGAGTGAGAGGGCTTAAGGAAGGATGACGAGGCTCTAGCTACATGTTCGGTGCTTGTGTCTTCATGTACACTTCAGTGATCCTTTCCGTGTGCTGTAAATGTAGTGTTGGCCGCATTGATGTCCCGGTGGCTTACTGTGATGCTTGATGTGTTGTCATGACAATGTCGAAGCTTGACGTGCACTATGTCTGTGCGGTGACTACGACAAATTGAACTACAGGGTGTGACGTCGTGACATGCGGTTCATGGCATCTATAGAGAAAAATCTGCTCGGTGTGGTGAGCAATGACAATCTCGACTTGTTGGCATGGGTAGTGTCTGCTTGTAGCATTAGTATCGCGGTGATCCTGACGTAAATGTGCACTGATGATCCTGGGGTGGGGTGTGTCGTCCTGCCATGTTGTGACGATCTCTGTGTGGTGTGGCAACAGCCTCTGACCCTGGTGATGTTGAAATCTTGGAAGTGGAATGGCAATGTCTGCTCAGAACTCAAAAAAATGTGGCGCGACGATAGCAAAAAAATATATAGCCCGCACACCAAAGAAACAAGACATAAAGACAGCAAACAGGGTATAAACACAAGGTATGATCCTCCCACCTCTTCTTACAATCTGTCTTAGTGTCTGCATGTCATGTTTGCTGCTTGACTTGTGGTGATATGTTAAGTGGGGGGGAAAAAAATCTTCTGTGACTGGCAGCAATTTATTAGCCAAAAAAAGACCATCCCCCAGATACGGTGCTAAATCAGAGCGGGTAGTCGTCTTGTCGAGAAGATGAAACATGTCAACTGTTCTGAAGTGTTCCATGTGATGTTTGACGTTTAAGATGTGTCTCCATGTGATTATTCCAGTGTTTGAAGAGTAGCATGTTTGGTGTGTTGTTTTCTGTAGAATGCTCATTTTGGGGTATATGAATGCCGCTTGAAAAATGTCCTGTGTGTTTTGTACTGTAGACAAAATGGCCGAAATGTTTCGTAGGCACTAGTGACACTCATGTCCTTGCTTACTAAAACATAAGCACTAAACCATGAATAATTCACAAAATTGTGGAAAATGCTCAAATTGCTAATTTCACTAACTAAAAACAAAAAACAAAAAACAAAAAAAAAAAACCACACATCACTTTTTTTCAGGTTTCAAGTCAGGCTTACTGGAGTTCACTACTCATCCAAGGGGCTTAGTTAGTTCTACCAACACCTTAAAATGCAAACTAGAATGGAAGACTTAATCCAAGGTGATGACAGGTCTGAAACTTGCATTTAAATACACATACATATGAAGTGACAGGAAACGCCCGTTTTGAAAGCGGTGCTAATGGGAAGTTTGTTATCAACTCACCAGCCCGCCAGCTTCACTGCAAAATTCACACCTCTGGGATTCAATGGCCATCATGTGGCCTGGAGTTTCACTGACCCCATTTTCACACCATTCTGCAGAACTGCTGAAGCCCCTCAGATAAATAGAAACCATTTCTACCAATAATAAAGTTCTGTGACCTGAATGACTGAAACCCTTCATCCAGCAGCTTGTGTAAACCATTGTAGCCAAAAAAACACACACACAAGACCATGCCATTTTCCTTAAAAAAATATACATAAAAAACCCATGACCTAGCTTTTCTCTCTTCACTTTGAATGTAGAGCGAGTATTAAGCTCCAGCACCCACCCAGTTTACATTTACTTTTGGATCAGGCAGCAGTTTAAACCAATCATGAAACTATAACGTATTCAACAACCTTCATATGAAAGCTCTGTATAAACTGGTAAAATATAAAGGGACCAGTTAGCAAGCTTACATTAGCATAAAACTATGTGGTCCTTTGACTAATTAGCATTTCAGAAAGTAGTTTGCTTTTAAGACCAACAAATTTATGAAATAAGTCTCCACCATGTTGTGTGCTCTGGGTGCAGTGCCATGCGGAGTGACAAAGTGAGCGAGGGAAGGGAGTGTTTTTCTACAGAGTGCGACGCATGCTTGTGTGTTTTTTGACACAACACGGGTGACATGCGAATTGGTGGTGAAAATACATACAAGAGGCTACATCATGTGTCAGCTTGTGTGTACCATTCTACAGCTCGAACTGAATGACTGTGTGCACGCCTGTGCATGGGGAAAAAATGAACTAAAATGACACCACTGTGAAGTGACCTTTTGTGAATTTCACAGTGATGTCACTATAGGAAGTTTAACCACATAACTATCGCCAGGAACAGTGTGTGTGCGCTTTACCTTGGCCACTCAGACTGGGGTTGGTGTAATCCCAAGTGTCCTGATCATTCTTGAACACATTAAGTCGAGTCGGCTGCGGGGAAGAAAAGACGGCAGTAGAGACTTGACTAGTGGAATTGTTCGTTAAAATCATTTGGACGACAATGTAGTTACAGATTAGTGTGCACAAGGTAAACACAATCACTGACCTTGGCATACTCAATCTTGAGGGTGCAGCAGCCAGAGTAGATATCAGCTCCATTGAGTGATGCTTTTGCTCTTTGAGCACTTTGGACTGAATCAAATGTGAGCACCAAGTTAAAGAAATAACCCCCTGGCTTTTGCAGCACAACAGAGCGACGAAAAACATTAAACTAAAACCCCACCATACAGAACATTATAATATAACAAGATTGCAAGTCAATAAACCGTCCTAGAAATGGCATGTAACATCACGGGACACTTCAATCTGTTCATGAAGGATATTCCACCATGGCCTGGACGCCGTTCTTCCTGAAAATCACAATCCTCTGCACAGGGCCGCAGTTATTACAGATGGTATACAACACGTCCTGCGAACAGCCAGTAACATTTAAATGACATTCTCACCAGCGCATGCATTCTAACTGCTAGTGAGCATTTTGCGGTACGTTACCGTGGTAATGGGGTAGATGGGGTTCATGATAGTGAAAAGCAGGATGCTGTTAACACTGGGGGCGTCACCCGAGTCACCAGGCCGAGAGATTTTCTGGCTGGTGGAATAGTTGATGTAGCAGGGACGACCGGCAATGTACACCTGGTTGTCATTGGCATAGGTCACAGCATTGCACGAGCCGCCCATGTCCTCATACTCCACCAGAGCCTGGCGCTTGTTCGGCATCAGCACCACATAGCTAAAACAAACATGCACAAACATAGTCCGCAAACAGAAAGCAACAGATCTTGCTCCAGTGAAAGGAACTCTTAATGCTTCAGCATACCAAGATGTTTTGAACAATTTCATGCCCCCAACTTTGTGGGAACAGTTGACTGCACACCAGTACACAAAGCAAGGTCCATAAAGACATGGATGAGTGAGTTTGGTGTGGAGGAGCTTGACTGACTTGCACAGAGTCCTGACCTCAACCCGATAGAACACCTTTGGGATGAATTAGAGCGGAGACTGCAAGCAAGGCCTTCTCGTCCAACATCAGTGCCTGACCTCACAAACGCACTTCTAGAGGAACGGTCAAAAATTCCCATAAACACACTCCTAAACCCTGTGGAAAGCCTTCCCAGTAGAGTTGAAGTTGTTATAGCTGCAAAGGGCGGGACAACTCCATATTACATTCATGTGCATGTAAAGGCAGATGTCCCGGTTTTAACCTGGCTCACAGTCTCCGCTCTAATTCATCCCAAAGTTGTTCTATTGGGTTGAAGTCAGGACTCTGTGCCGGTCAGTCAAGTTCCACCACACCAAACCTGCTCGCCCATGTCTTTATGGACCTCGCTGTCCCACAAAGTTTGTCCAAAACGTTTTGATATGCTGAAGCATTAAGAGTTCCTTTCACTGGAACCAAGGGTCCGAGCCCAACAGCTGAATTCAATGATTTGGAGGGATGTCCCAAAACTTTTGGCAACAGTGTATGTGAAAGCACTGTAGGTGTCGTACCTGATGGTGCCGAACTCGCGCAGCGCCTCCACCAGGTCAGACTCGGTAATGCCGTCCACCAGACCTCTAATGTGCACCACCAGAGAGGGCAGGGGCTTATGAGGGTCCTCATAAACCTCCTAAACAAAAACAGGTCAGAGGTCAATATTAAGACGGATTTTGGTGCGTTTAAGTAACTAAGGACATTTACACAACACGTGTTAGGTGCGATATGGCACTTCAGGACAATTTACGTGGCTTTGAGGAGAACCTAGCAGCCAGGAAAATCCGCTAAAGACAAAAGCAATGCACTACACGTACAATCAGGGCTAACCTGTACCCTAACCTTGATTGTTTCCCCACAAACAAAGCCTACTTAAATTACAGTCTTTATTTCTGAGTTCAAAGAATTCTCTAGTCGAGTTATTTCAATATTTATGTGTGTAAATCATCGTTAGCATCTAGAGGTACAGGCTAGCTTGCTAAGGTGGCTTTAGGAACAATGAACTGAGCGAAATCTCCCACACTGAAATGCCTTCAGCGAGCACAAAAAAGGAAAAAAAAACACAAATAAAGGATGCAAAATAGGAAAAAACGACAAACACACCCAAGGATATAAACTATCAGAAGATATATTTTGCAAATATTTTCATCGCAGCAAATCGCCTAGACAAAAAAAAAAAACAGCTAGCGTGTTAGCATGTCGACTAGCGGAGGCACTTTCTCCTGTCACACAACGCAGGATTTTTTATTTTTTTGTCTTATACCAAACGCAATGCTGAGTCAGTGATTACAAAACACACATACCGTGGTCATTCCGTCGCCGTCCGTTTTTTGCCTTTTAGTGGCCCTTCCACCCTCACTATAGTAGCGACTCGTTGCGGCAGCCATCTTGTACCAAATACAACTTTTAAAATGGGAGCGGAAAGACGGCAGCTGCGGCGAGGACAAACTGCGAAGCGGAAAAATGAGACGAGGAACCGACTGCAAAAGCACAAAAACCCAGGGGCGGGGCCTGTCGCGTTCCGACTCCTCCCATGCGGCGTTTTCATTGGCTTGTAAACAGATCCAACTGTTCTGATCCAAGATACAATACAGTGAAACATTCAAATAAAACATATTCCTTCCATATACTAAATTAATATTTTATAGCTGCTACTATAAAAAAAAATACACTAAGTATTGAATACCATTTAAAGCACTGACTTTTACATACACTATATTGCCAAGGTTTTCAGACACCCCTCCAAATCATTGAGTTCAGGTGTTGTTTTTCAGGGGTTGGGCTCAGCCCCTTAGTTCCAGTAAAAGGAACTCTTAATGCTTCAGCATACCAAGACATTTTGGACAATTTCATGCTCCCAACTTTGTGGGAACAGTTTGGGGATGACCCCTTCCAGTTCCAACATGACTGCACACCAGTGCACAAAGCAAGGTCCATAAAGACATGGATGAGTGAGTTTGGTGTGGAGGAACTTGACTGACCTGCACAGAGTCCTGACCTCAACCCCATAGAACACCTTTGGGATGAATTAGAGTGGAGACTGCGAGCCAGACCTTCTCGTCCAACATCAGTGCCTGACCTCACAAATGCACTTCTAGAGGAATGGACAAAAATTCCCATAAACACACTCCTAAACCTTGTGGAAAGCCTTCCCAGAAGAGTTGAAGCGGTTATAGCTGCAAAGGGCGGGACAACTCCATATTACATTCAT
The DNA here is from genome assembly GCA_033459395.1 of Hemibagrus guttatus. Classification (NCBI taxonomy): domain Eukaryota; kingdom Metazoa; phylum Chordata; class Actinopteri; order Siluriformes; family Bagridae; genus Hemibagrus; species Hemibagrus guttatus. Next base: position 1,946,422 of record JAUCMX010000027.1, read on the forward strand.
GTGCATGTAAAGGCAGACGTCCCACAACGTTCGGCAATATAGTGTACAATAAGTTTTACTAGAGAATGATCAGTTATTTATTTGTGGAATTCCTGGAGTTATTGTTCATATATCATGTCATTCACATGTGCAACGTTATGATTTTAAATACATCAAATAAATATAAGACATGGCTTAAAAAAAGGTTAAGGACACACAATGACAAGCTTTCTGCACGTTATCAGATGGTTAATACTGTTAGCTAATATCAGCCAGCTGTGTTTCATTGGATTTGGAATCAATATGAAATGAGTAGAAGAAAGAATAGATACAATAAAACAATGCCCTGTGGCTGTATGTTGTAGACAAGACAGCAGCATTGTACTACAATGATGTAAATATTACATTGTAAACCAACTCGTAGCTGGCAGCCACCTGTCAGTCTTGTTTTGTCTACTTGCAGTGCATTGTGGGTAACACACAGTCCCACAACCACTTATGAACACTTGCATAATGACAACAAACAATCACAGGGTCAAGTTCTAATGCTAACGCTAACATAATTATAGCGACTGTAGCAAATCCGAAATGGCTGCCCACATCCTGTAGTGCCGTTGTAAGTTCCTGATTTGATCATTGTTCAGTCTTTTCAGAGTCTTGATTTGTGACTGGTTGGATTTCAGTGGCAGTAGAGAGCTTCGCCACTCTGTTGGCCAGCCGCTGCAGAACGAGATCAGCCGTGCTGCTGAGACTATGCTATAGAGAGAGACACACAGAGAGAGAAAAAAAAATATGGGGAATAAGTGACCAAATCAGGCAGAAAATGTATTGGAAAACTTCAAGGATGTGAAGAAAGACCATCAGTGTGAATAATAATAATAATAATAATAATAATAATAATAATAATAATAATAATAATGGGCCTAGAACAGAACCTTGTGGCACACCATACGGCACTATTTTGAAAGAATGTTAATTTATACTAACAAGCTATAACTATGAGCGAAATCAATGTAAAACAGTCAGTAAAACAGCAAACAGCACATTTATTTACACTCACTATATATTTTATTTCTTTTTACTTAAAACAATTTGTTGTGAATTTCTGCATAAATTAACAAGGACCTGTAATATATGCAGTCCTTTTATAGTCAGAATGGCCAGCTCCTTCAATCCATCCCCAGTCAGGTCCAAGTAGATGATTGACAGCAGTGGGCTCTTGAAGCTCCGCCTCCACATGAGCCGGAACTGCCCACCTGTGCTGCCTGTAGGCTGCTGGAATTTGTAGCAAAGCAGGTCCTGTGGAGAACAAATGCAAGCATTTATCTAGTGAGTGTGTGTGTGTGTGTGTGTGTGCGTGTGCGCGTAGGTGCATACCTGTCCATACGTTCCCAGCAGCACCTCCAGCTGTCCGTCAAAGTCCAGGTCGATAAGGAGGGCACACAACACAGCATCGCACTGTTCACTGCCTGCTAAACACACTGGCCTGCTCACACCACACCGCTCTACATCTCTGACCACACACACAAACACATATATTCAAGCTTCACATCATCTAGACAACAACCTCCTAACACACAATAAGCAGGAGATCTGGACGATAATCAAGAATATCAAGCCGATAACAATTTAAAGTAAAACGGGTGTCAATAGTTTTAGTTAAACAAGGCATCTGAACCTCACCTGTAAACCACTGCCATCTCTACAGTGCTGCTCACCAACAGGTTATATTCTGTTACCGGATTCCCCTGATTTTCTGTGCGCGCACACACACACACACACACACACACACGTGAGCTTACAAATACACCACAAACATGGCCAATTATGCAGGACTATTTTACACACACACACACCGTCTGTGTTACTGTTCTGGGCCGCCACCTTCAGAGGGAAGAGTAGTACTGTGGATATGGGACTGTCCTGCTGCAAACGCCAACTCTGGAGGATCTCTAAAACACACACACAGAGCAGTGTATGAGCTGTACAAAAACTAGTCAAATCTGTGTTTATATCATATGTCATTTGTGTTTGTGTGTGTGTGTGTATTACCAGGTCCTCTCTGGTTGACGAGTGCGAGCCCCACACAGCCGCTCTGACAGCCAAAAGCAGTGAGTCGGCGACCATCATCAGTACTTAAAACGTTCATCCACAACACACTGCATACACACACACACACACACACACAAACAGTTTGGTAACGTACATACACTGTATAACTATAGTTAGTGTAAAAAATGTAGCATAAAAAACTTTATTTAAATATTCCTTTAAATAAATCCAGCTTGGACAGGACTGGAGTCAGCAGACTTTATTATCACGTCTCATCTGCACCGAGTGGAAATGAAAATCACATCTTAGAGCTAATAAAACTGTAAAGCAAGCAAACGCTCACTTGCTGGGCAGATCGGTCAGCTCGGGGAAGAAACGCTCCACTGGCTGCTCCTCAAACTGATGCAGAGAAGCATTCTGCCAATCAGAGGGAGAGAGGGGGCAGGGTTATTCAACCAAACAGATGGAAACATTATTCTACAAATCAGAATAAATCCAAGTCTTACAACAAAAGTTCACGGCCTTTAGTAAGCAGGCAAACACACACACACACACACACACACACACAACCTACTTCTTTATAGAGGTGTACACGCTGATCATGTCCACTGAGCAGGAACACAGTTTCTCGATGACCCTCTTCATACTGCAGCCTGCACATCATGTACACACACACACACACACTTTACTGTGCCCACCCCAATACAGTACACTCAGCCTCCAGTTTGAACAGATAAAAACCTAAGTGTTCTAATACATAAACCTTAAAGTGGACACTCACTCAGTGTGATAGAGCTGGAAGGGAGTGAACTGCAGCTCCAGGTTCAGGCAGCTCTCTGTGAGGAACAAACACGATTAATCTTCACACTTAGATTTATTCAGCAGATGCTTTCAAGGCTGAGTGACTTTATAAAATGAAATGTGTCTTAACTTCACTTTCGAAGCTTTAAAAATACGAGTGGAGGAGCTTCTGAATGCAGCCTTAAGCACATGAGAATGCTGCTGTCCTATTAGTCTGCAGTAACCCAACGGAATATTTTAAAGTCTGGATAGATCAGGTGAAGCTACTACTGCTAATAATAATAATAATAATAATAATAATAATAACAACATGAAGCATGTGTTGCTGTGTGACCTACGAGAGATGGACTCCAGGTTGAACTCCGACCCTGGCTCGTACTCGCAGTAGATATTCAGGAACGGTGTCGCTTTATCACCCGAGTCCTGAGAGAGAGAGAAGGAAACGGTGCAAAAATGAGAAAGCCTGTTATTTAACGCCAAGATTCGATCTAAAAAAAGTCTCTGATAACTAGCACATTTTTTTGTGTGGAGAGAAATCAATTTACAGAGCAAGATTTGGGATTAAACATTAGAGCAGGACTGAAACGGATGATAATCTTCAGAGTCTTGATGTTAACCTTAATAAAGGTGATTCCCACCACCAGGCCTCTGTTAGGAGCGGACTTGTTAAATGCGTCGATGGACACAATCTCAGCATCGACTGTAAGGAAAAACACATACGCACATCTGTCATGTGAGAAAACAGAGAAATAAATTAATATTTATGTTTAAGAAACTATTTTTTAAGTTAAAGTATCAAAGCACTTGCATTAAAATAGACTAAGGAAAGAAAAGTTAATGAACCCTTAACAGTTTGTTTATTGTTTCCAGACACCAAACAAGTCTTGGTTGATAGACATCTGATTTAAAGGGACATTTATTTTTTTGGATAAAATACAGCTTTGAACACCAGGTGCCTCACATTTAGATTAATGGAGGAATCGATTCCAAATAGAAGCTTTACCAGATTTTTCCAGTTCAGTGTATTCTTTGTGTAAACATAATTACATTTACTGCAGGACTTCTTTAAGGCTTCCTGTCAATCATACTACAGATAATATCAGTGTATTGTGTGCTTATTAATATGACCTTATATTAGGAACCGACTCCCATCGCATGAATCTGAAACCGAGTCGACTCCAAGAATTTTGAACTAAACATAGGGATGTTTAATTCAAAATTCTTGGAGTCGACCCTGTCGTTTCCCCGACTTAATCGGGTATTATTAAAGCGTGAATAATGCGAGTTCATGTTGTTACCTGGTATGTAAGTGAACTGCAACTCCTTAGCCACAGGTCGGATTTTTTGCTGCAGGTCTTGGTACCGAAAACAAACCACTTTTCCTTTAAGTGTAGCGGCCAGCAGCTCGTCTTCTCCCGCTTGGCACAGCCCGTATATGTTACTCTGTGACGGAAAGCGACTAAAACTGTCCTCTACAAACGGACACGAACCTTCAGCATCTGGCAGCATGATATGTTGAATATGTTAAACTCAGTATAAATTCAAAATGATATTAGTTTCAATTCTCATTTTATCCCCGGTTTCTTCCATGAGTTCCTCAGACACAAAACATCCGGTTTGGAGGAGGTCGTTAAGTAAATTTGACCAATCAGATACATGGACGCGCTTGCAACCAATCAAATTCATTCATATGACCTGACGCGTGCAGACAACGCCGAACACTAACGAACATACGAACATGGACGAAAACTGCCGAAAACTTTTTAAGGTTTTTTTTTATTTATTTTTTTTTTTTTACGAGTGACCTAATATTTTTTTAATACACATGCACATTCTTTGTGTCTTTTTGTCACAAACAAACAAAACAATATACATTAAACTTAATGACTAAATGTCAAAAAACAATGGATGAACATAATATAAATAAATAATGGTTCAATGTAATCATTTCTGGATGTAATCATTGAGAGAGAGAGAGAGAGAGAGAGAGAGAGAGAGAGAGAGAGAGAGAGAGAGCATTACCACTAGAGGACAGTGATGCTATTGTTCATTCACTGGATTTCTTCCCAGGGACAATCCGTAGTGAATGTCACCATTCACCAGTGCAATCTTATTTTTAACTCCTAAAGATAACAATGCAGCAGACGTTGTTCATGATGTAACTGAATAACAAATCAAATGTTCATAACTATGAGAATTTATTGATGTCTCAAGTAGAAGGTTAGACCGATGGATTTCTCACATAAAATGAACGTTTTTATGACAGAGTTTCAATAAGAAATACAATAAGCACAAGATAAGGACGTGGAGAATAATGTGACATAAACTCATAAAATAATAAAAGCAGAAGAAAAAACAACTTTTGTGTCTTCTTTTGCGAATTGTACATGGTTTTCTTGCTCATTATTCAACCAACTCTTCTCTATTCTACAATTCAACTGTACTCTACACTACACTACTGTACTCTACACTACACTACTGTACTCTACACTACTGTACTCTACACTACTGTACACTACACTACTGTACACTACACTACTGTACTCTACACTACACTACTGTACTCTACACTACTGTACTCTACACTACACTACTGTACACTACACTACTGTACTCTACACTACACTACTGTACACTACACTACTGTACTCTACACTACACTACTGTACACTACACTACTGTACTCTACACTACACTACTGTACACTACACTACTGTACTCTACACTACACTACTGTACTCTACACTACTGTACTCTACACTACACTACTGTACCTACACTACACTCTACACTACACTACTGTACTCTACACTACTGACTACTGTACCTACACTACTGTACTCTACACTACACTACTGTACTCTACACTACTGTACTCTACACTACACTACTGTACACTACACTACTGTACTCTACACTACACTACTGTACACTACACTACTGTACTCTACACTACACTACTGTACACTACACTACTGTACTCTACACTACACTACTGTACTCTACACTACTGTACTCTACACTACACTACTGTACACTACACTACTGTACTCTACACTACACTACTGTACTCTACACTACACTACTGTACACTACACTACTGTACTCTACACTACACTACTGTACTCTACACTACTGTACTCTACACTACACTACTGTACCTACACTACTGTACTCTACACTACTGTACTCTACACTACACTACTGTACACTACACTACTGTACCTACACTACTGTACTCTACACTACACTACTGTACTCTACACTACACTACTGTACACTACACTACTGTACTCTACACTACACTACTGTACTCTACACTACACTACTGTACACTACACTACTGTACTCTACACTACACTACTGTACTCTACACTACTGTACTCTACACTACACTACTGTACACTACACTACTGTACACTACACTACTGTACTCTACACTACACTACTGTACTCTACTACACTACTGTACTCTACACTACTGTACTCTACACTACACTACTGTACTCTACACTACACTACTGTACTACTACACTACTGTACTCTACACTACACTACTGTACTACTACACTACTGTACTCTACACTACTACTGTACTCTACACTACACTACTGTACTCTACACTACTGTACTCTACACTACACTACTGTACCTACACTACTGTACACTACACTACTGTACTCTACACTACACTACTGTACTCTACACTACACTACTGTACACTACACTACTGTACTCTACACTACACTACTGTACTCTACACTACTGTACTCTACACTACTGTACTCTACACTACTGTACCTACACTATGTACTCTACACTACTGTACTCTACACTACACTACTGTACTCTACACTACTGTACTCTACACTACTGTACTCTACACTACACTACTGTACTTACACTACTACTTACACTACACTACTGTACTCTACACTACTGTACTCTACACTACACTACTGTACACTACACTACTGTACCTACACTACTGTACTCTACACTACTACTTACACTACACTACTGTACCTACACTACTGTACTCTACACTACTGTACTCTACACTACTGTACTCTACACTAAACTACTGTACACTACACTACTGTACTCTACACCTACTGTACTCTACACTACACTACTGTACACTACACTACTGTACTCTACACTACTGTACTCTACACTACACTACTGTACTCTACACTACACTACTGTACACTACACTACTGTACTCTACACTACTGTACTCTACACTACACTACTGTACACTACACTACTGTACTCTACACTACTGTACTCTACACTACTGTACTCTACACTACACTACTGTACACTACACTACTGTACTCTACACTACTGTACTCTACACTACTGTACTCTACACTACACTACTGTACACTACACTACTGTACTCTACACTACTGTACTCTACACTACACTACTGTACACTACACTACTGTACTCTACACTACTGTACTCTACACTACACTACTGTACTCTACACTACACTACTGTACACTACACTACTGTACTCTACACTACACTACTGTACACTACACTACTGTACACTACACTACTGTACTCTACACTACTGTACTCTACACTACTGTACTCTACCTACACTACTGTACACTACACTACTGTACTCTACACTACACTACTGTACACTACACTACTGTACTCTACACTACTGTACTTCTACACTACTGTACTACTACACTACTGTACTCTACACTACACTACTGTACACTACACTACTGTACTCTACACTACTGTACTCTACACTACACTACTGTACTCTACACTACACTACTGTACACTACACTACTGTACTCTACACTACACTACTGTACACTACACTACTGTACTTACACTACACTACTGTACTCTACACTACTGTACTACTACACTACTGTACTCTACACTACACTACTGTACTCTACACTACTGTACTCTACACTACACTACTGTACTCTACACTACTGTACTCTACACTACACTACTGTAAATCTACACTACACTACTGTACTCTACACTACACTACTGTACTACTACACTACTGTACTCTACACTACTGTACTCTACACTACTGTACTTACCTACACTACTGTACTCTACTACTACACTACTGTACACTACACTACTGTACTCTACACTACACTACTGTACTCTACACTACTGTACTCTACACTACTGTACTCTACACTACTGTACTCTACACTACACTACTGTACTCTACACTACTACTGTACTCTACACTACTGTACTCTACACTACACTACTCTACACTACACTACTGTACTCTACACTACTGTACTCTACACTACACTACTGTACTCTACACTACTGTACCTACACTACTGTACTCTACACTACACTACTGTACACTACACTACTGTACTCTACACTACTACGTACTCTACACTACACTACTGTACTCTACACTACACTACTGTACTCTACACTACTGTACTCTACACTACACTACTGTACACTACACTACTGTACACTACACTACTGTACTCTACACTACTGTACTCTACACTACACTACTGTACACTACACTACTGTACTCTACACTACACTACTGTACACTACACTACTGTACTCTACACTACTGTACTCTACACTACACTACTGTACACTACACTACTGTACTCTACACCACTGTACTCTACACTACACTACTGTACACTACACTACTGTACTCTACACTACTGTACTCTACACTACACTACTGTACTCTACACTACACTACTGTACTACTACACTACTGTACTCTACACTACTGTACTCTACACTACACTACTACTACGTACACTACACTACTGTACTCTACACTACTGTACTCTACACTACTGTACTCTACACTACACTACTGTACACTACACTACTGTACTCTACACTACTGTACTCTACACTACACTACTGTACTCTACACTACACTACTGTACTCTACTCTACACTACTGTACTCTACACTACTGTACTCTACACTACACTACTGTACACTACACTACTGTACTCTACACTACTGTACTCTACACTACACTACTGTACTCTACACTACACTACTGTACTCTACTCTACACTACTGTACTCTACACTACTGTACTCTACACTACACTACTGTACACTACACTACTGTACTCTACACTACTGTACTCTACACTACTGTACTCTACACTACACTACTGTACTCTACCTACACTACTGTACTCTACACTACTGTACTCTACACTACACTACTGTACACTACACTACTGTACTACTCTACACTACTGTACTCTACACTACTGTACTCTACACTACACTACTGTACTCTACACTACACTACTGTACACTACACTACTGTACTCTACACTACTGTACTCTAACACTACACTACTGTACTCTACACTACACTACTGTACACTACACTACTGTACTCTACCTACACTACTGTACTCTACACTACTGTACTCTACACTACACTACTGTACTCTACACTACTGTACTCTACACTACTGTACTCTACACTACACTACTGTACACTACACTACTGTACTCTACACTACTGTACTCTACACTACTGTACTCTACACTACACTACTGTACACTACACTACTGTACTCTACACTACTGTACTCTACACTACTGTACTCTACACTACACTACTGTACTCTACTCTACACTACTGTACACTACACTACTGTACTCTACACTACTGTACTCTACACTAACACTACTGTACTCTACACTACTGTACTCTACACTACTGTACTCTACACTACACTACTGTACTCTACTCTACACTACTGTACTCTACACTACTGTACTCTACACTACACTACTGTACTCTACACTACTGTACTCTACACTACTGTACTCTACACTCTACACTACTGTACTACTACACTACTGTACTCTACACTACTGTACTCTACACTACTGTACTCTACACTACACTGTACTCTACACTACACTACTGTACTCTACACTACTGTACTCTACACTACTGTACTCTACACTACACTACTGTACTCTACTCTACACTACTGTACACTACACTACTGTACTCTACACTACACTACTGTACTCTACACTACACTACTGTACTCTACACTACTGTACTCTACACTACTGTACTCTACACTACACTACTGTACACTACACTACTGTACTCTACACTACTGTACTCTACACTACTGTACTCTACACTACACTACTGTACACTACACTACTGTACTCTACACTACTGTACTCTACACTACTGTACTCTACACTACACTACTGTACTCTACACTACTGTACTCTACACTACTGACTTACACTACACTACTGTACTCTAACACTCTACACTACTGTACCTACACTACACTACTGTACATCTACACTACTGTACTCTACACTACACTACTGTACTCTACTCTACACTACTGTACACTACACTACTGTACTCTACTCTACACTACTGTACTCTACACTACTGTACTCTACACTACACTACTGTACACTACACTACTGTACTCTACACTACACTACTGTACACTACACTACTGTACACTACACTACTGTACTCTACACTACTGTACTCTACACTACACTACTGTACACTACACTACTGTACACTACACTACTGTACTCTACACTACACTACTGTACTCTACACTACACTACTGTACTACTACACTACTGTATCTACACTACACTACTGTACACTACACTACTGTACTCTACACTACTGTACTCTACTCTACACTACTGTACTCTACACTACTGTACTCTACACTACACTACTGTACTCTACACTACTGTACTCTACATCTACACTACTGTACCTAACTACTGTACTCTACACTACTGTACTCTACACTACTGTACTCTACACTACACTACTGCTACTTACTCTACACTACTGTACTCTACACTACTGTACTCTACACTACACTACTGTACTCTACACTCTGTACTCTACACTACTGTACTCTACACTACACTACTGTACTCTACACTACTGTACTCTACACTACTGTACTCTACACTACCTACTGTACTCTACACTACACTACTGTACTCTACACTACTCTACTGTACTCTACACTACTGTACTCTACACTACACTACTGTACACTACACTACTGTACTCTACACTACACTACTGTACTCTACTACTACTGTACTCTACACTATGTACTCTACACTACACTACTGTACTCTACACTACTGTACTCTACTTACCTACTGTACCTACACTACTGTACTCTACACTACTGTACTCTACACTACTGTACTCTACACTACACTACTGTACTCTACTCTACACTACTGTACTCTACACTACTACTGTACTCTACACTACACTACTGTACTCTACTACACTACTGTACTCTACACTACTGTACTCTACACTACACTACTGTACTCTACACTACTGTACTCTACACTACTGTACTCTAACACTACTACTGTACTCTACACTACACTACTGTACACTACACTACTGTACTCTACACTAACTGTACTCTACTCTACACTACTGTACTCTACACTACTGTACTCTACACTACACTACTGTACTCTACACTACTGTACCTACTGTACTCTACACTACTGTACTGTACTCTACTCTACTGTACTCTACACTACTGTACTCTACTCTACACTACTGTACTCTATACTACTGTACTCTACACTACACTACTGTACTCTACACTACTGTACTCTACACTACTGTACTCTACTACTCTACACTACTACTCTACACTACCTACTGTACTCTACACTACACTACTGTACTTCTACACTACTGTCTCTACACTACACTACTGTACTTACACTACTGTTACTCTACACTACTGTACTTCTCACATCTACTGTACTCTACACTACACTACTGTACTCTACACTACTGTTTACTCTGTACACTACACTACTGTACTCTACCTACACTACTGTACTCTACCTACTTGTACTGTACACTACACTACTGTACTCTACACTACTGTACTCTACACTACACTCGTACTCTACACTACTGTACTCTACACTACACTACTGTACTCTACTCTACTGTACCTACACTACTGTACTCTACACTACACTACTGTACACTACACTACCTGTACTCTACACTACTGTACACTACACTACTGTACTCTACACTACACTACTGTACACTACACTACTGTACTCTACACTACACTACTGTACTTTACTATGTACACTACACTACTGTACTCTACACTACACTACTGTACTCTACACTACTGTACTTCACTACATTCTCACTACTGTACTCTACACTACTGTACTCTACACTACACTACTGTACACTACACTACTGTACTCTACACTACTGTACTCTACACTACTCTACTGTACTCTACACTACTGTACTCTACACTACTGTACTCTTTCACTACACTACTGTACTCTACACTACTGTACTCTACACTACACTACTGTACACTACACTACTGTACTCTACACTACACTACTGTACACTACACTACTGTACTCTACACTACTGTACTTTACACCCACACTACTGTACTCTACACTACACTACTGTACTCTACACTACTGTACTCTACACTACTGTACTACTACACTACTGTACTCTACACTACTGTACTCTACACTACACTACTGTACTCTACACTACTGTACTCTACACTACTGTACTCTACACTACACTACTGTACTCTACACTACTGTACTCTACACTTTCACTACTGTACTCTACACTACTGTACTCTACACTACTGTACTCTACACTACTGTACTCTACACTACACTACTGTACTCTAAAACCCACTGTACTCTACACTACACTACTGTACTCTACACTACTGTACTCTACATACACTACTGTACTCTACACTACTGTACTCTACACTACACTACTGTACTCTACACTACACTACTGTACACTACACTACTGTACTCTACACTACTGTACTTACTACACTACTGTACTCTACACTACTGTACTCTACACTACTGTACTCTACACTACACTACTGTACTCTACACTACTGTAACTCACTACTGTACTCTACACTACTGTACTCTACACTACTCTACTGTACACTACACTACTGTACTCTACACTACTGTACTCTACATTACTCTACTGTACTCTACACTACTGTACTCTACACTACACTACTGTACACTACACTACTGTACTCTACACTACACTGTACTCTACACTACTACACTGTACTCTACACTACTGTACACTTACACTACTGTACTCTACACTGCTGTACTCTACACTACACTACTGTACTCTACACTACTGTACTCTACAACTACTGTACTCTACACCCACACTACTGTACTCTACATACACTACTGTACTCTCACTACTCTACTGTACACTACACTACTGTACCCCTACACTACTGTACTCTACACTACACTACTGTACTCTACACTACTGTACTCTACACTACTCTACTGTACTCTACACTACCTACTGTACTCTTCACTACTGTACTCTACACTACTGTACTCTACACTATCTACTGTACTCTACCTACTACTGTACTCTACACTACTGTACTCTACATTACTCTACTGTACTCTAACTACTGTACTCTACACTACTCTACTGTACTCTACACTACTGTACTCTACACTTACTCTACTGTACTCTACACTACTGTACTCTACACTCTACATACCTACTGTACTCTACACTACTGTACTCTACACACTATACTGTACTACAATATATGTTACACTACTTAACTACTTTCTCTACACTACTTACTGTACTCTACACTACTGTACTCTACACTACTCTACTGTACTCTACACTACTGTACCTACTACACTACTGTACTCTACACTACACTACTATACTGTACTCTACACTACTCTACTGTACTCTACATTACTCTATTGTAACTCTCACTCCTTCTAACTTCATCTACATATGAATCAACTACTGAGCTCTACACTCAGTAGTTCTATGTTCATAATATTCATGTATGATAAAGGGGTTAAAGTGTTGTATCTACATGTATGGTAGGGCTGCGTTGACATTCTCTCATGTATCTAGGAGCTGCTGTGACTCTAGATTGATTGACTGTATCTACAGCAGTGTGTGTATTACTGGCTGGGCAGGAGATTAAACCCGTCCTTTTTAGGCTCCCTAATCTGGATTATCTAATGCAGTGTGCCAGCAATGACGCGTCCCACTCTCTCTCTCTCTCTCTCTCTCTCTCTCTCTCTCTCTCTCTCTCTCTCTATCTAAACTCTCTTCACCTCATCCCATTTTTCCAAACTGTTATTTCCCTGTTCTGCTTACTCCATCTTGTCTTCTCCGAACAATGCAGATTCTGTGCGTCAGTGTGGACCGGAGTGTGGATGAGATCCTTTAGCAAGTGTGTGTGTGTGTGTGTGTGTGTGTGTGTGTGTGTGTGTGTGTGTGTGTGTGTGTGTGTGTGTTGAGAGAGAGAGAGAGAGTGCACGCGCGGATTAAAGGATAGTCCACTTCCATAATTGCTTGTGAGGCTGTCTGGCTGCTGGTGGCCAGATGGACGCCCCTCTCCACCCACATCATCCTCCTGAAAACTGCCCCATCCACAATCTGGGCACGGAAACAGGAAAACAACTACATTTACTCTGACACAAGAACAAAAAAATGTCAAATATATTTACATATATAACATACTATCATCCAAAAAGAAAGTAGAGGTTTACTATTTTGTAAAAAAATAAATAAATAAATAATAAATGCTAATTTTCCCCCCTTTGTGTTGGTCAGAAAGTTCACACAGTTTTTAGCACTTTGACTGCTGCCATCAAGTCTACTAGCAGAAGAAAAAGAAGAAATTAATAAAGAAAGAAAAATAATCTCAATTTGTTCAATTAAACAACACTGTTTACTGTTACGCAACTATAGCTACAGTTTGGTAACATGCTGGATAGAAATCAATCAAGGCCCACTGCGTCTGTCCAAGCTTCTGTAAAATGGGCCAGTGTTACTGTCCAATCTTCTGAATAATGATCCAGTGTTACTGTCCAATCTTCTGAATAATGATCCAGTGTTACTGTCCAATCTTCTGAATAATGATCCAGTGTTACTGTCCAATCTTCTGAATAATGATCCAGTGTTACTGTCCAATCTTATGAATAATGATCCAGTGTTACTGTCCAATCTTCTGAATAATGATCCAGTGTTACTGTCCAATCTTCTGAATAATGACCCAGTGTTACTGTCCAATCTTATGAATAATGATCCAGTGTTACTGTCCAATCTTCTGAATAATGATCCAGTGTTACTGTCCAATCTTCTGAATAATGATCCAGTGTTACTGTCCAATCTTATGAATAATGATCCAGTGTTACTGTCCAATCTTCTGAATAATGATCCAGTGTTACTGTCCAATCTTCTGAATAATGACCCAGTGTTACTGTCCAATCTTATGAATAATGATCCAGTGTTACTGTCCAATCTTATGAATAATGATCCAGTGTTACTGTCCAATCTTCTGAATAATGGTCCAGTGTTACTGTCCAATCTTATGAATAATGGTCCAGTGTTACTGTCCAATCTTATGAATAATGATCCAGTGTTACTGTCCAATCTTCTGAATAA
Organism: Hemibagrus guttatus; assembly: GCA_033459395.1. Lineage (NCBI taxonomy): Eukaryota > Metazoa > Chordata > Actinopteri > Siluriformes > Bagridae > Hemibagrus > Hemibagrus guttatus. Next base: position 1,961,842 of record JAUCMX010000027.1, read on the forward strand.
TGATCCAGTGTTACTGTCCAATCTTATGAATAATGATCCAGTGTTACTGTCCAATCTTCTGAATAATGGTCCAGTGTTACTGTCCAATCTTATGAATAATGACCCAGTGTTACTGTCCAAACTTATGAATAATGATCCAGTGTTACTGTCCAATCTCCTGAATAATGATCCATTATTACTGTCTAAAGTATTACACAATAGTCCAGTATTACAGTGCAGATCTAAGCAGGGGTCATTTCTGTCCAATGTCCTGAAAAATCAGTCATCTAAAAATGGTCCAAATTTAATGTCCAGTGTTCTGAAAATGCTTCAAAGTTACTGTCCAATCTGCAAAACAGCAGTCTAAAGTTACTGTCCAATCATCTAAAGGGCTCAAATGTTATGATCCAATCTCCTAAAAATGCTCCAGTGCTAGTGTCCAATTTACAGCATTACTGTCTAATGCTCCAGTCCTACAGTCCAGGGTTCTAAGCAATGATTTCAGCAGTGGACTAATTTTCTACACAACGGTCCAAAGCTACAGTCCAGTGTTCTGAAGAATAGTTCAGTGTTCTAATGTCCAATGGTTCTGTCTGGTGTTCTTAGCAATGGTTCAACGGTACTGTCCAACCTCTTCTTAAGTCTAAAATCCAAAACCAAGTCGAGCGTCACGGTCAGTCGTTTTTGTTCATCATAACAGTAACTGTAATAAATAAGAAATATTATGTTTCCTTTATTGATCCTGTCGAGGAACCTGCATTGTTCCAGTATTAAAACACAAAGCAGAACATTTAGAATAACAAATATCATTCTATATAACAAAACATCTGTGAGGTGAGAAGATAAGACTGACAGATATGAAGTTTTTACTCTGTATAAAAGTATGCACATTTCTTAGAATGATACAAATGTTCTTTCCATATAGCTGTTTGATTCATTACAATACATGCATACATTAATCACAATCCCTCCATCCCCCCATCCATCCATCCATCCCTCAATCCATCCATTCACTAAAATATCCAGGCACCATCAGACTCATCTAATTATTATTACATTTATCCATCCATCTATTAATTCATCAGTCCCTGTTTTCATTAATACATCCATTCATTCCTTGATCAATCTACACATACATTCTTCAATATAGACCTCTATCTAGCTATCATTATTCTGTTCATTCTTTATTGCATCCATCCATCCCTCCATCCATCCATCCATCCATCCATCCATCCATCCATCCATCCACTAACCAGGCACCATCAGACCCATCTAATTATTATTACATTTATACATCCATCTAATTATCCATCAATCCCTCTTTTCATTGATCCATCCACACATCCATTCATCAATATAGACACCATTATTCTATTCATTCCATATTGCATCCATTCATCCATCCATCCATCCATACCACTTTCCTCAGTAAGGCCTCTCGCTGTCTTCTTGAGCTGCTTGATGTTTGTCCATCATTTTTTCTCCTGACACATTGGGCTGCTTTCTGTCCAGCACATGAGACTCAAAGAAAGTGCACAGTACAGCTAGATTATGTGTTTTTATATCCCAATTCTGAGTTTTTGAAGATAAATTCACTTTCCCAGGTAAGTAAAAGCTACAAAAAAAAAAGTAGCCCCACGTATCCAGAAACTGACCTGCTCTGTGCATCATCTTCTCCTCTTTCTGTCCCACTGATGAGAAATGACTGTTTTCCCTCTTTATCCTGTACTAAGAGACTTATTGAGATTTATTTGAGATAAAGCACATCATAATAAGTCAGCCCAATTCTCTCTCTCTCTCTCTCTCTCTCTCTCTCTCTCTCTCCCTCTCTCTCTCTCTCTCATTGAGTGTGTTATTAAATGCTGTATAACAAAATTTGTTCAAATATATGAATTATTTATGAACTAATAAACAAACAAGCAAATAACATATAGCACGGGGGTATTATCATTATATTATTATGTGTCTATTAATGTATGAAATATTTACGATTGTCAAATTTTATCTGAGTAGGTTTTTGCTTGTATTTTCTTTGATTTGTTTGTTTTTCCCCTCTTTTTTTTTTTCAAAACTGTAAAAAAAAAATACTTGCAAAATAATTGCATTGAAGAAAATGTCAGTTTCCTGACATTCTGTAGTTTTTTTTTTGTTTGTTTTTTTAAATAAACGTATTAAATAACTTTTATTTTATTTTTTCCAGTTACGTAATAAAAGCACAATAAGGGGACGGTAGGTGGATGACGTCACAGAGGTCAAACAAAAGGTACGGTGTCGCTCCCATCTTTCCAAGAGCATCAGTTCCTGAGACGTCTGCGACATGGTCATTATTGCGTCATCATTAAATGACGTTTATTGTGATAATCATCAGATACATTTTTTTTTTTTTTTCACTTGTAAAAGACAAACCCAGTACTCTTCAGTGCTGTAAGCAATAACATGCCGCTTATGAAGACATTAAAAAGGAAACGAAGATGGATTTAAAAAAAAAACAAAAACAACAACAACAAAACAAAACAAAAAAAAATGACGGATGACAATGACGGAAGGAGAATGGGAGGAGGAGAGGGAGAGGGAGAAAAGGCAGAGACAGAGAGACCGAAGAGATATAAGGAGAGAGAGAGAGAGAGAGAGAGAGAGAGAGAGAGAGAGAGAGAGAGAGATTGATTAGCTCTCCCTTCTGTGCGCTCTTCTGATTTTTTTTTTTTAAGTGCTACATCACACTTTGAAAGTCAGTCAGCAGTTGTGTGTCTGTGTGTGTGCGTGTGTGTGTGTGTGTGTCTGTGTGTGTGTGTGTGTGTGGATGAGAACAGAGGTTCGTTGGTTCCCCTGGTGCACTAGTGAGAGGAACTCCCGGAGGTCAGCATGATGTCCTATGTGAAGCAGCCGCAGTTCGGTTTAACGCTACCGGCACCGGGGATGGAGCTCCTGCACACCGCCGCCTCCTTCCCCGGTCAGTACACCGCCAATGTAGTAGAGTATGGTATAGTATAGTATAGTATAGTATAGTATAGTATGTCATATCTTCTGATCTCTTCCACATTTACATGTTTTACGATGTAATTTATCCAAAACGGCTTTCATCAAATTGCAATATTTATTCGATTCTACTTCTTTTTCTGATTTTTGATCACTTCTGATTATTACTGGCAAACGCAACCCGTTATAGATATTATTATTATTATTATTATTATTATTATTATTATTTATTTATTTATTTATTTATTTATTATGTATTACTATAAATAAAAAAAATATTAGCAGATTGTATTCTTATAGTTAACGAAAAAAAAAAAACAAAACAAAAAAAAACAAAAAAAACAAAACAAAACAAAACAAAACAAAACAAAACAAAACAAATGAATAACTCAATATCGCATAAAAAAAAAACCCAGTCCTACGAATCATTTCTGCCTGGACTGATACTGTGGTGTCGGCGGATATTTTAGGGAAAAAAATAATAAGCTTAGTGGCTCTTAAAAAACACAGAGCCAAACTGTTGTTGTACATATTTAAATCATGAGACAAAATGATTTCTCTTTTAATGGATTCTGTCCGCGTAAAGCGTGGAATGTCTTTTGTTTCTTACAAATAAAGTTTTACCAATTTCTGTTTTCTTTTATGAGCCGCTCAATTTCCGCTACACCTTTTCATTTGAAATATTTAATGTTTATTTATTAATTAATTAATTAATTTATTTATTTATTTATTTGTTTGTTTATTTATTTCTGTTTAAAATTCGTCAAATCAGACGGAAAATGTAGACGGAATTACTCACTAGAAATAAACACAACTCGAGAGATTAAAGCGAATGCACAAAAAAACGTTTTTTTATTTATTAAATATTAACAGATAAACAGGGAGAGAAAAAAAACAAGAAAAAGAAAAACAGCACAAAAATAAAGGGGTCAAAGAAAACAACAATAAAAAAAAAAAAAATTCCCCTCACATGCTTGATTTTGGTTCAACTCATGTGTTTAGATATTCACGAAATAATACTTGGTTACTTTTTCAGGCACGTTAATATTTGTTTATTTATATATTTACATTCTAATTAAGTATGTACCAAGTGTTCTATTTATTACAGATTTATTTTCCTATTATATATTCCTACCACATTTTCCCTATATGCCCTATATGTTCTGTTTTATTTAATTGTATCTCATTTATGCCTTATTTTTATTCTTTTATCTCAGTGTTCATTGGCTATATTTTTATACCAAGGACAGACGTAAAAAGCATTTCATTTGTATGATCGTCTATGTGACAAAAAAAAAATTGAAATTTGAAATACATTGCATTTCATATATATATATATATATATATATATATATATATATATATATATATATAAGAGAGAGAGAGAGAGAGAGAGAGAGAGAGAGAGAGAGAGAGAGAGAGAGAGAGATGTTATAGTCTATCTAACAATTTATATAGCTAAATGCAGATTCTACAATATTTTATCAGTCTAATTTCAGCTATTTTAAAATGTGACTGAATTAGAAACATTATAGTCTCCGATAGTACATAAATGTAATTTATTTCTTTTTCCAACATCAGAATCATACTAAGTGATATTACAATGTACAGCATTTCTCTGTTCTATGTCTAAGGCACTTCAAACTCTACAAGACAAAAGGTGACGTTATGTGCTTCCCTACCAAAAACCAAGATGCTTAAAATGTGGATAACTTACTTAAAAAAAAAAGATTCACTCTTCAAATAGGGATTTACGAAACCAACGCCTCTGTGTTTTGTCTTTAGCAACTCCGAGAAAGCAGCGTAGAGAGCGAACCACCTTCACCCGCACTCAGCTGGACATTTTAGAAGCGCTGTTCACGAAGACGCGCTACCCAGACATCTTCATGAGGGAGGAGGTGGCACTCAAAATCAACCTGCCGGAATCCAGAGTACAGGTGAACCCTGTGAGATGTGCAGGTGTTTTAGACCAGGTGTGGCACAATGAGTGAGCAGACAGATGACACACTCACAACGCAGGCTGTTGGTGAAATATACTGGGGTAGGAATGAGACACTGGTGTACAGGTGAGACACAGGGACACAGCAAGGTGTAGGTGAGATGTACATGAGCACAGAAGGACGGTGCAAGATGGAGATCAGACCTGATCTAACCGAGACCTGGTGAGAATCTGCAAGGTACAGACAGGGGTGACATACCTGAGTACAGCTGAGATCTACTTAAGGAAAAAAGCTCTATTTAGGTTCAAGGGGACCTCTTAAAGGTGCTATGCAAAATTCCAGAGAGAATTTTTAAAAGGATACATCGTGTCCTCTCACTGAAGACACTGCAAGGTTCAGGAAGATACAAGGGAGTACAGATACAGACAGGTAAAGCACATTATAGGTGATGTTTTCCTGAGTAGAGTTAAGATGTTCAGGTGTGTAAACATGAAATCATGGGACGCTCCTGTGTGCAATGAGACACATGAGGAACATATAGGTGATGCTTGTGAGGCCCCTTCAGGGGGCACTGTTTCTTTGATTTTAAATTTTCCACTGATGTCTATATTTTCCTAAAAGATTTTAAACTTTGACATCACTATTCTTTATTCTTACTTCTGCCATCTCTAAATTGGCTCTCTGTTTTTCTCTGTTTATTTTTTGTAGGTCTGGTTCAAGAACCGTCGGGCCAAATGCCGTCAACAACAACAACAGCAGTCAAGTGGGCAGCCCAAGCCACGCCCTCCCAAGAAAAAGGCCACTCCTCCTCCCCCGGAGATGCTCTCTGATACTGCCAACATCTCAGTGGCCCCACCTCCTCCTCTTCCACCTCCAACCCTAGGCTCTGCCCCTGTGTCTGTTTGGAGCCCCGCCTCTTTGTCACCTCTCCCCGACCCACTGTGTGGTTCGGGTACCGCGTGCATGCAGCGCCCGTATGCCATGAGCTATGGTCCAGTGTCATCCTCCTACGGCACAGGCTTTAGCACGTCACCCTACTTCGACTGTGGCCCTTACCTGTCACCTGTTACCTCTCAAGGAGCCCTTTCGCCCCTTGCTGTGACCTCTGTAGGCACCTCGCTGAGCCAGTCGCCCTCACTCGCCTCCCAGGGCTACGGTGTCTCCGCCTCGCTTGGCTTTGACTGCCTCGACTACAAGGACCAGCAGGCCTGGAAGCTCGGCTTCGGCACTATCGACTGCCTCGATCACAAGTTCCAGGTGTTGTAATGTCTGGGAAAGTGGAAGGAAGGAGAACAGAAAGGGAAGCCAGAACATGAGGGAAGAGGACAAAAGCTACCATTTGCTGAGAATTCTCGAGGTAGCCTTGAGGACTGATTCGAAAAGCCATCCATTGTGAAAGAGATGTCGTCTGCTTTCTGTGATTGGTTGAGCAATCATCATGATTAAGAACTTACCTCACATACATTCACAGATTTATATCAACACACACACACACACACACACACACCCCCTTGATCAGAGAGCCAAGTCTTAGTCAAGTTTCTGCCCAGCCATCTTTCTGTCTTTCTATTTTCTTTCTACTTGTTTGATTTTCTCTTCTAGGATGCTATATAAATGATTGTGTCATACATTTAGCTTGCTAATATTTATCAACTATTAAATTGTTAAAACATTAAGTGTAATTTTATGTAGCTGTCATTAAAACTGATTTGTTGCTACAGTGGCTCCTATGGATCTTTTTTGTTTTGTTTTTTGCTTTAGATTGAAGGCATTAGCTTACAGTGTCCAATTATGCTATTTTACAGTATCAGTGTAAATATTAATTGGTTTGCTAACTGAGACTGATTCAGACTGGTTTTGATGTCTGTAGTAACCCAAGGTGCACAGGCGCAAGATCAGACTGATCTACAGATTAGACTAGACTAGGAAAAGGCAAAACAAAGTGAAAACCAGAATCACTATACACTCTCTGTGTTATTTAAAGGAAGTGGAACTAACCCAACGTCTGGGAATTGTGAAGAGGTGAAGGTGTAAGATGTAAGGGATGTGGTAGCTCAGTGGTTAAGGCATTGGACTACTGATTGGAAGGCTGCGCCCCTGCTGGGCCCCTGAGCAAGGTCCTTAACCCGCAATTGATCGGTTGTATAAAATGAGATATATTGTAAGCTGCTCTGGAGACGGGTGTCTGCCAAATGCTGTAAATGTAAATAATTTGAGTGGTCATGTGATGTGGTCACTGCAGTTTGCACGATTGAAAGCTAGTCAAATGCCTAAAAAACTTTTAGTGGAGGTCAGAAATGTGCAGAAACTGAAAATAATCTAAAGCTTCCACTGGTTTCTTCCTAAAAGCATGCTGGTAGATGGATTGACTGGTATCCCATTCAAGGTGCATTCCTGCTTCGAACATAGAGTTCTGTATCCAAACCAGGGTAAAGCAGTTAATAAAGATGAATAAAAAAAAACCATTTCATTTTTGGCCTCAATATCATGGTCAATATTTGAAATGACTCTGCGTAATGGACACTGTTCAGTTCCCAGTGTTTTTTCACACTTTATGAACCATCAAACTGTGTTTGAAGTTTAGTGTACGTTCAGAAATGATGAAATGTTCAGATTTTACAAACAGCTGGTGAGAAGAGCGACCGTCTGTTTACCAGTTCCTCACGACTACGCGACTGTGCTCGTGTGTGTATAGGGGTGGTGGGGGGTTTATTTTAGGCGATGACCCAGAGAGTACCTCAATCTCCTTACCATCAAACTGACACGAGTCTAAAGCAATTAGCGAGGATTAGCAAAGACCCCTCAACCCCATCACCTTCTGTTTTTCTATTCATTCCTCTGAACTTTTTGCACTCTAAACGCTGTTTTCAGTGGAAGAGAAGAATAAAATGTGAGTGGAGTCGGATGGGTTAGAACAAAGATGAGTCACAAAGCAGATTTTTAGAACGCAGGACTTGATCCTTCCTCTTCTGGTAGTGAATTTTGATCATTGTAGCAATCGTTTAAATGGCAAAATGACAAAAATAGTATTTTACAGATTAAGTAAGAGTAGAAGTAGTGAGGAAGGATACAAAAGAAGTTTAGAGACCATGTGGATGGATTACATTTATAATCTCTCTACTGCAGACTATATCATTTCTCATTGATTGCTGAATATACACTGTGTTGGTCCCCCTTTTGTTGCCAAAACAGCCCTGACCCGTCAAGGCATGGACTCCACTAGATCCCTGAAGGTGTGCTGTGAGATCTGGCACCAAGATGTTAGCAGCAGATCCTTTAAGTCCTGTAAGTTGTGAGGTGGAGCCTCCATGGATTGGACTTGTTTGTCCAGCACATCCCATGGATGCTCGATTGGATTGAGATCTGGGGAATTTGGAGGCCAAGTCAACACCTCAAACTGTGGTCAGTGGTCATAATGTTATGGCTGATTGGTGTATGCTGTTGCTGATAGCATTAGCTGGAATTTTGCTTGCAAGCTAATCACTAGATTTGTTAATCAAATTTATTATTTATTTATTTTTTTTTTTACAGCTGGTTAGAATTACATAGCTAGAATTATGCTAACCTTGTGCCCAGCTGTTTATCCTGCATAGCAGATAGCTGCAGTTTGCCAGCTAGCTAACTAGGATAGCTGTATAGGTACCTAGCTAATGTGTCAAGTTTCATAATGTCTTTTAACCCCAATCCTTAATGTTGTCCTTACTTATTGTATTCTAAGATCTGCATCAAGGCAAATTCCACAAATGGGGTTGAATGGATTAAAGAATTTCTTAAACATTCCTCTTCTCTCCACACCATTTATCTGTCATTTCTGGAGTTCACTTCTCTGTTGTTCATGTGCACGTCCTTCTATTACACATTCTTTCCTTACATTTGTCAGAAATGGACTGACGAGACTCGTCACTCTCAGATATAACTGCATTTTGCTCCATTACTTAAACAGTCTCTTTCTGATTGGTCAGGAGAGTCTTTACCATCAAGGCAACAGGCTTCTTATAGTGGGAGGGTTACAAAACCACCAATTTTACATTTAAGTCAACAACTTCCTATTTTGTCAGTTATTTTCTCTCTCTTACTTGTTCTCTTCATCTTGTTTATAACTGTTACCATGTTTTTGATCACTAATATATCCCCTACCTCCATTTTGTAAAAAAAACGACCTGCAGCACACAGAGAAACTCCACCCACGTCCTCTATCTTTTTTCCATTCCTCCATCCCCCCATCCTGCAGAAGAGTTTTCTAATCCTGTTCTGACCTGAATAAAGCCATGCAATGTGACTAGGCCTGCTATACAGATATTATGTGTTTAACGATCAGGTTTAAAACAGTCTTGAAAATATTTAGAATGCATTGCAGAGGATGACGAAGCTGTTGGAAAAGCAACAGCAGCAATTTTAAGACTAGCTGTAAAGTTGTCGACCAGAGCACCTGTTCAAATACATGTACCTGTGGTGTTTAGAGTGTGGGGAAAAGGAATAAGAAATATAATAAACAGACTTTGCAGACCCTGGTGGAAATGAAACTAAACATTATCCATATGTAAGCTCAATTCTATCTGGAAAAAGCTTTGGGAAGGATAACTGGTCAAAACATTTGATCTTTGCATCACCAATTTTATCTCAGATAGGTAGATAACCATCAAATCACTGAATTTGTCATGTTTACTACATATACAACAGTGTTAACTTGCTAGATTAACAGATTTTTGTTCCTTAACAAACCTAGAATGTCTGAAGTTTCTCTAAAACAAACCAGCTAGTTCACATTCTTACTGAGAAGTTACCTGTAATGAACACGCGAGCTAGATAACATTATTTATATAACTTTCTGCCTATGTCCTCAGTGTTATGTCTTACCCACAGATAAAGTTATTAGCTAAGTTATTAGATTTTCGTCAATTTCTGTGAGAAACCTATGTCTGGTCGTTGGGAGCTAGCATAATATAGCTACTGACAGGACGTCATGCCTCAAGAATCTTCTAGATTTACGCCATTTGAAAGTGTTCATTTAGCTAAAATTATTTGATGATTTTAGCTAAAGTCAGTCTGATTCCTAAATAAAACTCCTGACAAATTTTTTTAGTCAGGTTCTAACCAAGTAAAGTCCAAGTGCAAGGCGTCTCGAGCTTTATATAGACATTACTATGTTTATGAACCAAACAAAAATCCACCAAACAAAAACACAAATATTTAATTATTAAAATTCGATTATATACAAAAAATCAAAGACTGTAAGCTAAAAATTGCACGGAAATAAGCAGACGAGGCGGTAGAAGTCAATTGAGAGAGAGAGAGAGAGAGAGAGAGAGAGAGAGAGAGAGAGAGAGAGAGAGAGAGAGAGAGAGAGGGAGAGAGCGCAACTAATGACGTTAGGGTCGTGCCCTCTGGTGGACAGTGTCGGTACTGCTGGGATCTTACTGTGAATAACACCATTTTCTAGCTCTCGCTAATTCACTCTTGATTAATGTTAATGTCCTTTCAGCTGATGAGTATATTAAGGATATACATTCACTGGACATTTTATTAGGAACACTTGCTCAGATGTTAGAAAATGTTCACGTCAAACCTCAAAAGGGAGAAAATCACCATCAGCATGGCTGTTGGTGGTCGAAGGGACGGTTTGAGTAGTTCAGAAACTGGTGCTCTGCTGGGATTTTCACACACATTCCTATTTATATCTAAATACAGTATTTTACACATAACAGGGTGTAAAATATGCCTACAGTTCAGGCTGCTGGTGGTAGTGTAATGGTGTGGGGAACTGGGGTTTTCTGCGCACACTGGGCCACTAAGCTAATATGTATTGTGTAAATTATAAATATCTTAATATTTAATTCTGTGTTGTGATAAACGTGATTAAACATAAATATACTGACAAACGTGTGAGCTTATTTATTTACTGCATAATTCCTAGGTTTGAACTCTTTCTAGGTTTTTAAATGCAAATGGAAATTTCACAAGATTCAAGGCTGAAATCTGTCAAAAACACAAGCAGTAACTTCAGGCTCAAACTTGCTTCTGAAATTTCAAAACATGGCCTGGAGTCCTTAACGTGAAGTAATATATGATATATGACCCTGAATGAACTCACATGAGAGAAAAACAAGTTTTAGACTTAGCTAAGATGAGAAATAATGATCTTGTGACTCTGAACATGCTCCAACAGGTTTAAAGGGTGTGTCATTGGAGTATTTCCTCACAATCCTTTGGGCTGCACTCAAACTCAAACTGCTCTGACATGCCTGGACTCATCATTCATCAGCTCTTCTGCAGAGATTCAACACTGAAAGACTTGTTTGTGTGAACTAGAAGTGTGAACTTGTTTAGTTTTCTCATTTCCCTTCCACAATGTATCTGAAGTGTTTGCTGCTTTGTCAGCTGCTGGCCATCCTGCTGGTGAAGGACGGCCAGGCGATGTCCTGCATCCCCTGCTACATGAGGAAATGCTCAGGAGACTTAAACTGCCCTGGAGGGAAGGTGTTGGACGCGTGTGGCTGCTGCATGAGCTGCGCCCTGGTGAAGGACGAGCTTTGTGGTGGCCCCTACGACTTACTCGGCGTCTGTGACACGGACCTAGAGTGTGTGAAAGAAAAACCGGTCACGTTCAACAGCATGGGAGTGTGTAAAGGTACTTATCTTACACACACACACACACACACACACAGTGTTAGTGTTTAACTTATGTGGGCTCAGAACCAGTCGGTCTTCTCAGCAAACTCCGAACATTATGCTCATGTTACCACTTGGTTCCTCTTTGGTTATTTTGTTTTTTTAGGAACCATTTAGAACTTTCTGAGAACATTCTTATTAGCCAGTATGTTGAAACAATGAAACCTTGCTGGAAAACAAATTGGAATCAACAGAACTTTCTGCGAATTGCTAGCTGGGTAGTTGGTTTATCGTGAAATAAATCACCTCATCACTCACTCAGATGTTTATGTTTTCAGAAACGTTTATCGCGAAGCTGAAGCAACTGAGGAAATGAGATGGAAGATGTGAGTGAGGGACACCCAAGAGGAAGACAGAGACCATCAACGTCAATGATTTAGCTAGTCGGACAGTTGAGGATGACTATATAAATACAGAGATGTTATTATAAAGAGTCCTGCACTGTTATGACATCAATGCTGCAACACTGTTTTTCATTATAGCCTAAGATTACTCTCATCTGGCCTTCAGAGTCCTTTATATCCCTGTGATGCTGGGTTTCTCTGACTGTATGACTTTTGTATGTCTCTGTCATTTTTAATACAACTTTCTACATCAATTTATGTGTGCCTCCTTATTTTCTACATTTTTGTTGCAAGAATCCTCACAAGAACACCAGAGACTGGACACTAGATAAAGATCTCAGTGTAAATAAAAGATCTGAATAACCTAAAGTGTGTAGCTCAACTTTCTTGACTTATTTAAATATTCTCCAGTCTTCCTGGCTGTGGGTAATAAACGGGCTACAGTTGAGTTGCAACAACTTGTTTTATTCGGCCAAACGGCAAAACAGTAAACAAACTTCTCCCATGCGCTTCTCTCTCACCCCATGTTACACTCCAACCTGCCCCCCCTGGGAAAACCAGGGCAGGTAACTTGGTAGTTCCTCTTAACGTAACCAACACAACCAGCAAATCAAATGTCACACATGCAAGGATACAGACAAAATAATAATGTGCTGTAAATAATAATGAAATAATATTCAATTCTAAATTAAAACACATAAATAAATAAATACCTTATGGTTGTACTGCATATTATAATAAATAACATAAATCAATGCAGTACATTTAAAATAATGCAAAAAAATATAGTGTGCAGGAACTAAGGTTACAGTCTTCCCTTGCTACTAGTAGAAATGCCCTCATTTCAATAAACTATTGAGAAAACAACAGAACAGATATGGGCGAAGACAACAAGGGTACCCTTGGCAAATATCAGTAACATCAATACATTGGACGTTTTTTTTTGTAGTTGGTAACAGAGTTACACATAAAACAGAACACTGTAGTGCTATGAGAAGTGGTCTTTTACCTGAGTCATATTCAAAAAATTCAGCTATATGAAAACTGTGCAATACCCAGTTTCAGCTCCCCAACAACAAGAAACACAATACTTAAGGGGCTGTTACCATCTAAACAAGTCCATTAGGTGACAAAGTCTCTGCACTTAAGTGGCCGCCTCACCTGACAACCTGAGCGGGACGTGACCTGCAGGAGCTTCAGGTTAAGTGAAGCGTGCCCATCAGAATGAATGTTGGTAGCAGTTGAAGATGGGGAAGAAGAACAGGGGCTAGGAAGATTAGGACTGGGTTTACTATTGCCCTGAGGAACAGTCCTGGTTGGAACAGTTAGGCTCTGCTTTCCAGCTATGGCAGAGACATAAGTAGGAATTGGAGGGTGAAAAGGAAGAGCTCCTGACAATGCAGTGAGAAAAGGAGCTGAGGCCACTGATGTGCCAGCTCCAGATGACATAGGGGATGCATGACTGACAATCGGGGCAGCTGGTAAAACCTCTTTGTATGGCTTCAGTCTGTTATGGTGAACAACCCATGCCTTTGAACGTGTGTCACTAGGATCCATGATCTCATAGGTGACACCTGGGTGTCCATCTCTGCTCATTAGTCGCTGGACCACGGACGGCCCTTTCCATCTAGGAGCAAGCTTCTGCATCTTTTGTGCTGGGTTATCCAGGAGAACAAGGTCACCATTTGATGCTGTTTATTTGTAGCAGTGTTCTGAATGCATCTTTGAAAGCGCAAAGGCAAGGCAAGGTGCTTGGCATAAGCCGCTGGTGTACCTGGTCTTGAAGAGGTCAATGCAGGACTACAGTTTAACATGATATCAAGTGGCAAATTTCGTTCCCTTCCATGAACAAGGAAGAATGGGGAAAATCCAGTGCTTGAATGAACCTTCAGTTATATGCGAGTTCAGCTTGTGGCAGATACTGATCCCATTCACCTCCAGTGTGTGATATATACATAGCAAATTGATCTTTCAGAGTCCTGTTTAGTTTCTCTACCAGGCCACCTGATTGGGCATGATATAGAGATGTGCGTGTATTGTTGATGACCAGTAAGGTGCAGAGATGTTTAATGAGGTCTGATTCAAATTGCAGGCCTTGGTCCGTGTGAATGGACTGTGGTAAGCTATGCTGTCGTATATAGTCCTCAAAAATGCACTTTGCCACAGTAGTTGCTCATTGGTCTTTCGGTGGGAAGAGATTGACATAGTGTGTGAAATTGTCCATTACTACCAGAACATACCTGTTGCCTTGTGTAGTGACAGACAGCTCAGTGATGTCTGCAGCAATCATTTGAAATGGCCTCTCTGCTTGGATTGACTGTAGTGGAGCTCTTTCATGTGGAATGGGAGAACCATGTGACATGGCAAGCACTCAGTACAAAACTTGTGAATATCATGGGACATGTACGGCCAGTAACAAATGCGCCGGGCTCTCAGCAGCGTGCTCTCTGCACTCAGATGACCACTAAATGGATTACCATGCAATGCTACCAGAGCTGTGGGGATGAGCACAACAGGCAGAACAACTTGAAAGGTGTCAGGTCTCGAATATATGGACCCGTTTAGGTTTTCCTGCACAGGAAAGGCTGAGTGAAGATGGGGTTTTCCACAATAGGTGGGTGAGTAAAAGCATGTTTCAGTGACTGAAAAGCATCCTCACATTTGACAGTCCATTATTGTTCCCTTTTGTGTCAGAGCATGCAATGGAGCAGCAATCACTGAGAAGTTTCTAACAAACCTATGGTAGTAGGAACACAGTCTAAGAAACCCTCTCATCTCTGTGGTTGTTCTAAATGTAGGCCATCCACAAACTTTTTCAAGGTTTCTTGCACCAGGTTGGAGTCCTTGGTTGGAGACTACATGTCCCAGGAAAGTGACCTGAGATTGTGCCAGGTGACACTTCCTGGCTTTTAACTTCAGGCCAGCTGAGCGAAACTGGCTGAACACTTCCCAGATAGTCTGTAAGAAGTCTGCAAAAGAGCGACTAAACACAAGGACATCATCTAGGTAAATCAAACAGTCCTTCTAGTGCAGGCCATGAAGAACCAGCTCAATTAATCTTTGGAAGGTCGGTGGGGCATTAGTCAAACCCACAGGCAAAACTTTGAACTGGTATAGGCAACTACCTGTATTGAATGCTGTTTTCTCCTTGTCATCTGGCTCAAGTTCAACTTGCCAATATCCCCTAGATAAGTCCAGCATGTACCTGATAGACTGTCCAGCACATATGCTGGGCGGCAAGGTGGGTATGAATATTTAACGGTGACTGTGTTCAATTTTCTATAATCAATGCAAATCTGTAAGCACCATCTCTTTTCTTGACAAGAACCACAGGTGAGGACCCAGGGCTACAACTTTCCTCAATGATGTCTTGTGAAAGGAGCTGCTGCACCTGTCTATCTATCTCTGTTCATTTTTTTGGGTGATGTCCTGTATGCTCTCTGTTTGATGGGTGGAGTATCTGATGTCTTGATACTGTTTCAGACTATGCTAGTGCATCCATAGTCTTGGTCATAAGCATTAAAAGCATCACAGTAGGTCATTAGTAAAGTTTCAAGTTGTTGTCTCTGCTCAGTATTAAGGTCTGTTTGATTAAGATCAACTTTTGGTACTGACTGATGAAGGAAGGACTCTATTGTCACCTTAACGGTAGCTACACTAGCTTCCACTAAACAGTAGTCGTCATCAGTGTGTCTGTCTAGTGGATGAAGATCTCCTAAGCGAGTGTCACATGGAAGCTGCAAGACAGCAGTTGCAGGGGCAAGTGTGTGTGAGACAAACAAAGAGACCTGGATAACTAGGTGGATCTGGCTCTAAGACACCTGTGTAGTCAGCTTCAAGATCAGGTACACCAATATGGCTGAACCTCAGCTGAAACAGTCATGTGTGACAAAGCAGGAATTAAGACAGGACCTAGAGTAACTGTGCTGCAGCTCAGAGGAACCGCCTCGGTAGCAAACAGGAGGGGAACACTAGTATGATTCCCTGCCTTAAAACTACCTTACTACGTGATGGATGAGCAAAAAGTCCCAACCAAGGATCACTGGTTGTGTAATATTCCTGACTACTTGAACTGTGTGGGTGAAAGTTTCAGTACCTAGCCTGATGGTTATGGGAAGTGTGTCTAAATTATCTAGATAGTCACCAGTCACTACCCTTGGAAAGAGCTGAGAACATTGCATAGTTCTTGTTCTCAAGGATGGAATAGACATTCTGAAAGCCTCGCTAATCAGTGATATGTCTGAACCTGTGTCTAGGTAGACTTTGGTGGAAATGTTCTCAATAATAGTCATCACATAGCGTGTGGGGGTTTTACATGAAGGTGGCAATACCTGTTGTCAGGCCTCATCACCAATTGCAGCAGACACTTGGCCCCCAGCATCTGCTAATACTCTTTTCCCTGATCAGTGGAGTCTTCAGTAAAACTCACGTGATGACTCCTCTCCTTTGGGAAAAGTAAAGTACTGTCCAACTCACAGCATCTAACAAAAAAATATCCTGTCTGCCTTTCTACTTCAGCCACTGGCCGAGTGATTGTGTTAAAGTGGAAGAAATGCACAAAACAATTCACGGAGTGCACGTGCAGACTGCAGCCATCTTCCACGGTGAAAAACCGAGTTGAATGCCTTGGCTAATTAATCAGAAAATTAGGGGGGGGAAAACAAACGCCGCTGCCACCAGTCTGTAACCCAACTTTCTTGACTTGTTTAAATATTCTCCAGTCTTCCTGGCTGTGGGTAATAAGCGGGCTACAGTTGAGTTGCAACAACTTATTTTAAACTTAAAATAACCCAAAAAATATAGTGTGCAGGAGCTAAGGTTACAAGTGTATTGCACGTGTCTCTGAATGTAGACAGTAAGGTTGTATGTTCTTTTGACTAATAAAGAACAGAGAGAAAGGGAAGGGTCTTTATAAGAGCAAGACGTAAAAATGTCCCAAAGGATCTGGATTTTGGATTCAAGCAACTTGTGCATGAAAGGGTTAAAGGAGCAGGATTCTGAAACCAGCTGTTTGGCTTGGAGTTGAGTTAAGGGGGCGGGTCTTTTCCTGTGAAAACTCGGGAGATGAACGGACCACGTTTCCAGTACAAAACCTATTGGATGTTGCGCATGCGCGGTCAAGACAAACCCAACGAATCGCTCTCCGAGTCGACTCGTTGTTCGTTGAGTCATATTAAGGATCCGTTCAAAATGAATCGGGGATCAGAAATTACAGGCAGCAAACAGAACAGAAACTGCATGTGTAAAGGTGAAATGTGAACGTATTTAATATATTTTCTTACTAATGCATTTTATTTTGTGTTCTACAAACTGAAAACCTTTCATTCTAAGCCTAGTTCACTTGTTAACAGGTAACTTGCTACCTAGTTATCCTCACAGGACATCCACATCTACAATTATACAATACCACTTTGTTACCATCTACAATTGTAGTATTTACTCTAAAGTTGCTAATGTAACATTAAAAATAAAAAAGAAATTATAACTTCAAATATCTTCGACATACTATATTCTTGCCAGATGCCTTCATACAAGATCATTAAAATGAATCAATTCTGAGACAAAGAACACATCAGACATTGTGTAACATCTATTTATTACCACCATAGTATGAGAAATTTGGAAAATACAAAGATCAGCTCATTTAAATTTCTGAATAAGAAAAATAAACAGGAACATGAGGGTGTACGTGTGCATCACGAGCGAGAGAATCTACACGAAGAGAGCAAAACACTCAGAAAACTAAACGTGACGATTTCTTTTTTTTTTTGCTTGCTACAATTCTTTTGCCAAATGCCGATCTGTGGAGGAAGAGAGAGGAAAAAACTAAACAAAACGGGGATGACAGAAAGGGGAAAGAGTGAAATCGAGACTGTGAAGAACAGTGAGAGTGAATGAGAGGCTGGTTTAAAGCGCCCCCCTGTGGCTGCCTGAAAGTTAGAACAGGAGGAGCAGGATCGGCAATCAACATGGAAAATAATAATAATAGTACAAATAAAAATAATACGAAAAAAACACAAAAAGATCATTCAAATTTTTTGTAGTTTTGCTTTTTTTTGTCCCATAACGTGGTAAAACAATTCATGACTATGCATCATAGAAAAAAAAAAAAAAAAAAGAAAGAAAGAAAAACACCATCAACAATAATAGTAATCATCAATATTATAAGCAACAACTTTATAACCAATAGATGCTGGTTTGCAGTTGAATACGATTTCTGCTTTGCTGATCCTACACACATGCACAAACACACACACATGTTTGGGGGGAGGGGCAGACATGTGGGTGCGATAAAAGGGCAACAGGGTGGGTGGAGGGTTTCTGAGGTGGTAGGCAGAGAGATTCTCAGGTGTGTAAGTATTCAGTAATAAGTGTATGTGAGGACAGGTAAGGGCAAGTAGATGTTTCTAAGGTGTCTGGGGGTGGATATGTAAGGGAGGGGGGGTTAAGTGAAGGTGGTCTGGGGCAGTTTTAGTAGCACCCTGCTGTGGAAGTTGCTGCTCCCCTTAAGCAGACTAACCCCAGACTCCACCTTCCCTCATGCTGTGTGTGTTCAAACCCCAAGCTGGGCAAGGGTGGACCTCGTTTATGCTCCGACTCTTTATACATTTGTGTGTGTGTGTGTCTGTGTGTGTGTGTGTGTGTGTGATCAGAAGCGTCTGTTACATGCACATACAGGTACCCTACGCATCAGTGAGACAGCACTATTAGACTGAAACACATTGGCCTCCCCGTCGCAGATATTCTAAACTCTACCAAGAAAGAAGGGGAGAGACGAGTGGAGAGAGAGACAGAGACAAAGAGACAGAGAGAGAGAGACAGAAAGGATGGAAGGAACAGGACGATGAGTGTCTAGGCGCGCTCTCCACGGATACGGCGTGCCAGCTGGATGTCTTTGGGCATGATGGTGACACGCTTGGCGTGAATGGCACACAGGTTGGTGTCCTCAAAAAGACCCACCAGGTACGCCTCGCTGGCCTCCTGCATTAACACACACACACAAACATAGGGATCAGAACACAATATGTGGCAGTATGTGTACAATTGTTATATTTACTCTGTTAATAAAATCTGTATATCAAATTTAAAGAGGCAGTCAGTGATCTTATTGAACATTCTGTCCCTTCAGCCTTCTCTCTAAATGTCTTTTACATTATTTCAGTATTAAGATGCTCACACACACACCTGCAGGGCGCCGATGGCAGCACTCTGGAAGCGCAGATCCGTTTTGAAGTCCTGAGCAATCTCTCTCACCAGACGCTGGAAGGGCAGCTTACGGATCAGGAGCTCGGTGGACTTCTGGTACCGACGGATCTCACGCAGAGCCACTGTGCCGGGCCTGGACACAGACCATAACATGTTTAAATTTAAATACCCACTCGATTACAGCCGAGATACGTCCTTGAATCCACGTCAATGTGAAATTTCAGGGGTTTTTTTAAAATTTTTTTTTATATCAGTCGACCAATCCCAAAAAACAAAAAAACACTGAGGCACCCGATGAGGTTCTGTAGAGGCAACAGGTATTAAAGCCAACAGCCACATCGTGCCATGGTTAGTGTGTGCTGATGAAAAATCTATCTGGTACGATCGAACACAATCAGAAACCAGTGATCCATATCAGCCCAAAAAGTGCTCTGTGCAGCATTCGTTCTACCTCAGTAAAGCTCCATGCTCAGCAAATAGCCGCTGTTATTTACTTCTGCTCAGACACAGTTGTTGTTGGTGTTAGTTTGCTTTCACAAAGAGGTCAGGACAAATTTATGACGAGTGCCAGCTTATGAATTTAAGTGGCATAACTAAGTAACATTTAAAAAAAAATTTTTTTTTTTTTTTAAAAGTTGCAACTAGTAAAATGATACACTGTAAATGCACGGAGACCGACGAGTTCAAGTCCGGGTGAAGTCAGTGCATCACCTGTAGCGGTGAGGTTTCTTCACTCCTCCAGTAGAGGGAGCACTCTTACGGGCTGCTTTGGTGGCCAGCTGCTTACGAGGAGCTTTGCCTCCTGTAGATTTGCGGGCAGTTTGCTTGGTACGGGCCATGCTTCCTCAATCTGCTGCAAGGGAGAAAAGAACAGTCCGTCAATATGGATCAGAAGTGATTTTACAGTGAACAAAATTTCTGGAACAATGATTTTGTAAACAACATTTCTGGTCTTGTAGATCACGGAACAACTACAAGCAACAGGATTGGGCCTCAAGGGTAGAAATACAACAGTAAACAATTAATAACATGAATAAATATACTTTACTATTTATCATACCATATTAACTTAAAAAATGAA
Source organism: Hemibagrus guttatus (assembly GCA_033459395.1). Taxonomy (NCBI): domain Eukaryota; kingdom Metazoa; phylum Chordata; class Actinopteri; order Siluriformes; family Bagridae; genus Hemibagrus; species Hemibagrus guttatus. The sequence goes on from JAUCMX010000027.1 coordinate 1,982,037, forward strand.
AAAAGTTACAATAGTTGCAAGTGTTTATATATATATATATATATATTAATTTATATGTAGTCATGAAATAAATAGTTGTAATATAGTTGTTTTAATAAAAACAATTAAGAAATGTTTGAGAAAAATATCCACCATTAAAAACAAACAAAAATAAAATAAATAGTAAAATACAATTAATACTAGGTAACATTTTGTATTTTTTTTTTTAACTTTATTTGTACTTTAATAATTTTTAAACAATGATAAACGTTTAACATTAAAATAAACATTTAAATTCAACAATAAAGTAGTTTTTTTTTTTTTATTGAAAAATGTAAACAGATCTTTACGACTAAACGATAAAAAAAGAAAGACACGCACGTGCGGCTTCCTGTCCTTTTTACTATTTCAGGCAACTTCCTCTAACAAGCGCAAGAAGAAGAGAGGAAAAAAAAAAACAAAAGCAACAAACAAAAACGAACCATTCAGCGCGGAACGAGAGCACCTGTGAGCCAATCACAGAGCCGTGCATTATATCGACGGACACTGAACCAATGAAATATCAGAGGAGCTAGGCTCCAGCCAATCAGCGGCCGCGCTGGCATGTTGCGGGGGCAGCTCTGCTTCTTTTGGCCCCGCCCACTACCGCAAGATTATGGCCGCGATTCGAATAGCAACTGTGAGTGAAAGCCTGTATTGAAGACAAGACAAGCACGCAAACTTTGACAGAAAATTCAAAATCCGCCATGTGAACCGACTCAAACGTTTCACAACTACTGACTAGACACCCTTCTGCAACAACATGGCCGGTTAAAAGGGATTTTCCGTCGCGAATTCAAGGCGAATAACCGAAGTAAAGAACGCACATTAAAAGTGGGACGGATTTTCTTCCCTCCGACGACACGGAAAAGGAGAGCCTATTTTCTCTCAGCGCTTTTCTCGTTTTCAGACGACGCAAACCCGACGGTTTTTTCGCGCAAAATAAAAATTATTTCACCCAAAAGTTTAACAAAGCTGTGAAAAAGTGTTTTAGGCGAAATTTGGTGAGCAGTCTGGCCACTTACCTTCAACGAATGTGTTTAATTTGGCGCAGTGAAATATGTGCAGAGCTTTGCCTGGCACTGTCAGTATTTACTATCACACACAATGGGAACCGAGCGGCCAGCGGCAAAATGGCCGCCACGTCAATCACTACTCTCTCTCCCAGAATGCACCTCAATTAATTGGAAACTCCGAACGTTTCCAAAAAAAAAAAAAAAAACAAGCTAATATTCTATCGTGTTTAACGATAAATATGTAACACCTGTACACCTATTTTTCCTTTTAACGCGACATAAACCACAGTTGTTGCTACTTTTTAGCTGTTCAAAAAGCCGTTCGCTGTTTTTCTTTTGGGTTTTTTATGTCCATTTAGCATTCTATGAAGCAATGCTAGTAATGCTAATCTCCCCCCCCCACTTCGTCCACTATCAATTTTACTTTCATGTATAAAATATAAAATGAGTGTAGAGTCATTTTACCTAGAGTAAGTTTGCCTAATAAATAGCAATTTCTTTCTGACACGAACAATAAAAAGTTATTTGGTATTAAAGCTACATTAAACTCTATAGAGTCGCTAGTAAAAAGTACTGTTTAACAATTTATTTCAAATAACAATATAAGAAGTTGCTTTCGGCTGCTCCCTGTTCGGGGTCGTTACAGCGGACCAACTGGTCCGCACAACAACTTGGCAAATGTTTTACGCCGGATGCCCTTCCTGACGCAACCCTCCCATTTTTCCGGGCTTGGGACCGGCATTGCATCCGGTGGCTGGGGTTAAGGCATTGGCTGGGAATCGAACCCGGGCCTTCCGCATGATAGGCGAGAAACCTACCACTGAGCCACCAATGCCCATTTAATAACAATAATTATGTTTATTCGACCAGTCTAATAAATCTCTACACAATAAAATTGCACATTGTTTGATAAGTAGTAAAACTTTGGTTTTGCTAAACAGGAACCTCATCAGCGATAGTATTCCGATAACATCACATCCTGAAGTGTTTTATTCCTTTTATGCTGCAGGAATTTGACACCAATCAAATTTTTCACTCTTTAAACAGTAACTTGAATTTCTATCTATTAATAGTTCCATTTAATGTGGAATTTCCTTTAAACAAGTTAGTTCTTGTTATCACATACAATATAGCAGCTATAAATGGTCATTCCCTCACAAACAACTTATTTCTTTAGAGGTACACAAAAGGGGGGTTGTCGTGGTAACAAGAAACCACAAAACCACATAAACTCCTATTTCCTGAATGTTTAAAAATGTAAGTTATAGCTTTCTCTGAAACTGGAGACTCCTTCCATGAAATATTACTAAATAAATGTCTTCTCACAGAAAGGTTGTCATTGTTTTACTTTTTTCTTTTTGTCTGTTTGTATGCTATGTAACATGTCAATTTATATTTTTTTGCTTTCGGCTGCTCCCTGTTCGGGGTCGCCACAGCGGACCAAGTGGTCCGCACAACAACTTGGCAAATGTTTTACGCCGGATGCCCTTCCTGACGCAACCCTCCCATTTTTCCGGGCTTGGGACCTAACATATCAATTTATTTTACTAACAAAAATTTGGTCCCAAGATTATGTAACACTTTACCACTTAATTAAAATAATTAAAACCTTTGAAAGCTTCAAAACCTTATTTTATTAATAAGAGCATGTTCCATTCGTGTTTCATTCTTTTACTGGTTTATTTATTAAAGAATGAGATATTAAACGTTGTATACCTTTATAGTTACAGTACATACGCAACATTTCGCAGTTTTATTAGAGTTTGCACACTACTGCCGATTAAATATTAAAATAAAATAAAAAGTCTAACTAAAAAAAGTGTTTATTTAAATGCCTGAATGTTCATTTTTAAGGATTTGTTTGTTATTCTCTCTCAGATTAGACCAAGATCTGCACTTTCACTGTTAGATCTTAGTCAGTTTTTGTTTTCCATTCAAATGAAAAAAAAACCTCACGCTGATCAATTCACTCATAGCTTACACGAAGAGTAAAAACTAGAGTGTTTATGAAGACATTTTTTGAAGTTCATACAAAAATGACAAGGTTTTATATTTCGTATAGAGTACATATAGAGAAAAAAAATCCCAGTGAACTCACAATTAGCACTGCAAAATAAATATAAAGAATCCCCTTATATTATGAACATAAAAATTAGGCTTCAGTGTTGTTCAGCTAAGTAGAGCAATATTCTGGTTATTTATTAGAGATGTCTTCACTTTTTAATTTTCACTGGAACAGAAAAAAAACATGGACCCTCACCCCTAGCGACCCCAATTTGAGCGCCAGTGCTACAGACCCTACTCGTTCATGCTGTATGTATTATATATTTAGAAAGAAAAGGAAGCAGGAAACCCAAAACGATGCCCTATCATCAGCACCGTGCACTAGTATAGAGGGGCGGTTTGGAATTCAGCCAACCAGTTCGATTCTGTGGAGGCCTGTGAAAACGCTATAAATAATTAAAATCTAAATGAATTAATATGATGAAGTGATAATTTCCTCCGTTTTGTGATCTGGCAGGTGCAGGTGAGCGTGGCGCTGCAAAAAGGCATTTGATCTCGGTGTGTGTGTGTGTGTGTATGTGTGTGTGTGTGTGTGTGTGCAATACATGACTAAATAATACAGGGGGCAGTGTCTTCTTTTGCAAACAAAATGATGGCCGTAGTGTTTTACCGACTCTCTCTCTCTCTCTCTCTCTCTCTCTCTGTCTCTCTCTCTCTCAGATAGTTTTTTTTTTTTTTTAATCTGTCATAACTTTGCTACTAAGTTTAGAGCAGTAAAAGTTCAAGATGTGTGTGTATTCATTACCATCAGGCTTCAGCGTGAGATGGATATAACAGAAACAGAAATTCTATAAATGTGTAATTCTATAAAAAGGGATTCTTGTTTTTTTTATACTGATGCATTTCCAACAAAATGCTGAGAAATGAGCAGGATCGTGTGTATATTTATTAGTCAGATTATACTGCAACCCTGAAAAATCGTCCTATTAGCATGAGTAGGTCACTGCTATTGATTTATTTATGCAGCTCGTGACCTTCGGGCTTTCAAACTCTTTTAAGGATAATCAAAGTAGAAAAGCTTTAACCTTAAGACCTTTTTTTTAAAAAAAAAAAAAAAGCTAGTCAATAACGCTGCTTATCTTTTCAGTCATTGTTCGAAAAACCGCTTCTCCTTTATTGCACCTTTATCATTAGGAACAGTGTTTGAAATAGATGTTTAATTCTCTTTTAAGGAAGGGTAGAAGTGGTGTGTGTCAGTGATGCAGGGGATCTTTAGTAGGTAGAGAACAGACAGAGCTCCTGCGTCTTCAGTCCTCAGATTCAGTGCCAGTGTTAAAGGTCAGCCAGGTGTCACCTTCAGGTGAGTCTGTGAGGCAGAAACACCACTAGCCGCAGGAAGAGCCTTTCCTCACAGCATGATGTATTTATTTATTTTGTGCTACACCCTGTTTGTTTTTTTTTTCTTCTGCAGTTGGAGGGAAGCTCGGAAATTTTTATCACAGTGTGTGATTTATGAATCACTGTTTGCATCGCTGGGGCTAAATATAGCATTTCTATCCTAAATAAGGTTGAGGGTCAGATTTAGGAAAAACAAGTGAGTCGTGAGCCGAAAATGTTCCGGCTTTTGTAAATGACCTGTGTGTGTATGCTAATGCTACATAACTTTTCATTCTTTATCCTTATTCGATCACAATTGGTTATTATTGTGTCATAGAATTACTTTATCCCGTTGGAAAAAAACTTCTTTTGTGTGTTTGTGTATGTATTGCTAGGCTAATACAATAATCCTAGAACTAGCAAACCGGATGACTGCACGCTAGCATGAATTTCATTTAGCCAAATGCAGAGCAGAGAAAGAGAAAGGATGCAGGAAGCTCTTACTGTTAAATAATGTGGGTTAAATCAGTCTGGAGCTTCCTTTTAAGAAGGAAGGGAAACTTATGTGGCTAAACATTTTTTGACTGTCGACTGTTCAGGTGTTCGTCTAACACTGAGCGCTGAAACTGGGAATATTTTCCTCTGAAGACTAAATATTAATGAAATTAGCGGTGCATTATGTTACAGTGAGGCTAGTGAAAAGGTCTGCGGTCTCAGTGAGAGTTTTCTGTACACACAGGTGAGCGAAGATGCACAAAAAAAAACACTAGAAACAATTACAGTGACATCCAAACTTTATAATATACAGAATTTACAGTTATGCCTAGTGGCAATCAGCAGTATGTACCAGGAAAGGTTAAACACACACACACACACACACATCATCATCATTGCCTGTTTGAAATCACTTGGTTACGTTACTGAAATCACAATACAGGCAAATGAGAGACATGATGAGGCACAAAACTTGGACTTCTTTGGTTCGGAGGGAAGAAGAAACACCATTTTCCAGCTTAATGACTGGAATTGTGCTTATGTTGACGAGGCCAGAAGAACCTGTTCAAACACAAAATAGCACACACACACACACACACACACACAAACAATTTTTATTCTCTATTTAAAACACAGAGAGTGCAAAAAAAATAAAACAATTCAAGCTACTTGTAGTACTGTGTACGATTGTGTCTGTGACAAATAAAACAAAATTGAAAGATTTATTTCCCCAAATATTTCTCTTCTGAGGTCGGGACAAGTCCGGGATAATTACGATGCATGAAGTGCTGATGAGCTCTAATTCGTACAAATCCACAGCTCAGGGCCGCTTTCGATGGACAAAAATTCCGATCTCTTTTTATAAGAGTTATGATTTATTTCCCCAGTGTGTTTGATAATGAGATAAAACCTTACCTTGTACAGTTGAAGTGTTTTGTCCCGGTGTGATGTCATCTACGAGAACACCTCCTGTGCAGAAAAAAAACAATAGACAGGGATCGTCATGAAAGTCCAGAACATTCTAGGCACCCAAACAATTTGTGCTGTGATCGCAAATAGTTTAACAATGACTTCTTGTGAAAGTTGCGAGCTTAATCATAAAGCCTCACCTGATTGTGTCGCTTTACTTCTTGTTGTTGTTTCTGCTGTAATATTAATCGATAGAATCATTTATTTCAGACATTTAAAATTTAACTAAAAGATTCCATAATGAGATGGAGAAACAACAGATGCTTTAATCCACACCAAGATTTGTGTTGAGTTCTAATTTTTTAGGACTCTATTCAGAGGTTTTGGAAATTCTGGTTGATATTTTACACAGGGAAAGTTTCTCGTATTCAGAGTCAGCTTACGCACTGTGTCTTTTTTAGCCGGATAAACCCCCCAGAAATCGAAATGATATATTTACAAGAAAATATTCATTCACTTTAATCAATTACTAGTCTTTTTTCTCACATTAATGATCACGCTCATTGCCGCAAATGTGGTTTCATTAAACACCGTGGCTTCTGCACTCATTGTTTGCTGCGTGCAATGTAATAAAGCCACAATAGACTAAATTTAACTCTTACTTAATAATGACAACATTGAAAATAATGTGGTAATAATTAAAAATAAAAAGCCTCACCTGGTGCTGTTGCTGCTTGAGGTTGAGGTCTTGCTGTGGTTTGTGCTGTAATGATCGGGACATTTGTTAATGACATCAAACACTTTAACACCAGCTTGTAATACATATTTGTGAGTCTGTACAAACCCTGGATTATATTCTGGCTCTGGATAGACAATACTGAGTATCGGAAAGTGCTTCACGTTTGTATTTATTCATTATATATATATATATAGGATAAAAATATTCTGATAAATAATAATGATGCAGGTATTGAGAAAATGAATATGTAATGAAATAAATTTTAAAAGGATAGAACTCTTGCTAGTAAATATAACATACGCTATTTCCTTATATAGGCTTCAAAGCCATCTTTTGTTCAACATGAGGCATATAGATTTATTTTTATTTATTTATTTTATTTATATTCTGTATACACACCTTGACAAACTCCTACGTGAAAAATTATTGTCACTGTCACATTGACCTCTTGAGGCGGGAGGAGACAGTAGAGTCCCTGGTCGCATGTCCCAATTAATCCATATAGACCCCCGCACTTTTCGCCTAGTTGTTTAGCGCAGGCGTAGCAGCAGCCGCACAGACCCAACACTTTTCCGCCCAAACAGTTCAGCTCTGGACATCCAGTCGAAGAGCACGGCTCACACACGAATACCGAGCTGCTCCTCACCACCAGCACCGCCAAAAACTGGGAGATCATCAGCCCTTTGAGATACATCATGCTCAGTCGGTTGAAAGGTCCATCAGATAATGGATGCGTGTAGCAACTGCTATTTATATGCAGCCCACAAGTATTTCCTCCATGCTTTGTTTTGTTTGTTTGTTTGTTTTTCTGGAATGCATGACTTAATTTCCTCCCGCTATGTAATATGAAGAAATGCTCACAATATATATGTATATGAATATTATATATGTACATATAGATAAATGGACGTATGTGCATCTGTAAAAAGATCTTATATAATTCCAATGCCAGGACTGAAATTTTCCAAAATCTACAGACCTACTTCTAACTTTAGGACTGGAACGGTTCCAAATCACTTCGCTGAGTCCTATTTTTTTTTTAAATGTATTGAAACGAGGTGTAGTTTATGTTATGTCGCTGTATCCGCATTCTCCGAGCGTGTTTAGTGCCGGGAGATCACATGCTCGTCTTCGTTTTTAGATTCCTGGCGTGTTTTATCTCTTGATCGTCTGCTGACATCCTGAGATGGTATTTGAGACAGAGCCAGTGCCCCAGGGTCATGCTGATAAATCTTTTTACTGATAAATATGTTTTAATTTCGTGGTGTATGGCTGTAAGCTTGTTTTATAAATATTTAGAGCAGTCTCTATTTGATGAAGATTACTAAAGACACTGTATACGGCCAAAAGTTTTTTTTTATTGTTCAAGCATGACAAAATATCTGTGCACAAAGCAAAGCAGCTCCATGAAGACATGGTGTTGACATGGAGTTTAAGGTTGGAGTGGAAGAATTTGAATGTCTTGCACAGAGCCCTGATTCTGACTAATCCCCACTGAAAACCTTTTTGGGATGAACCAGAACTGGAGTCTCCTACACAATGCCCTGACTCTCACTCATCCCCACTGAACACCTTTTTGGGATGAACCGGAACTGGAGTCTCCTACACAATGCCCTGACTCTCACTCATTCCCACTGAACACCTTTTTGGGATGAACCAGAACTGGAGTCTCTTACACAGAGCCTTGACTCTGACTCATCCCCACTGAACACCTTTTTGGGATGAACCAGAACTGGAGTCTCCTACACAATGCCCTGACTCTCACTCATTCCCACTGAACACCTTTTTGGGATGAACTGGAACTGGAGTCTCCTACACAGAGCCTTGACTCTGACTCATCCCCACTGAACACCTTTTTGGGATGAACCAGAACTGGAGTCTCCTACACAGTGCCCTGACTCTCACTCATCCCCACTGAACATCTTTTGGATGAACCAGAACTGGAGTGTCCTCAACATCCCAACATCAGAGTCTGATCTCACTAATGCTCCTGTAGCTGAATGAACACTAATCCCCACAGCCACAATCCAACCTTCCCAGAATAATGTGGATTATGACTGCCAAGGTGGAACCCATGGTTTTGAAATGGGATGTTCAGCAAACACAAATAGGTGCGATGATGGATATGCCGTTTGCTTTGGGTTTGGTTGCTTGTCTGTGTTTATTGGACAGATACCAAGAAAGAGAGACTGAAAAAGTAGCTTGTCTTTTTCTTTATTTTTTTTTTTACAAGCCAAGCCCTAAAGGTGTGTATTGTATGCATGCTCAATGACTTTGCATGCCGTAGAATTGAGATTCCACTTCACTGCAACAAACTGGTCCAAACCTGTTCCAGCATGAGAAAGCCCCTATAAACAGAGCATCAAAACACTGTTATGCAAATAGTATCCTTTTATTACTTACATAACATCTATGTTGTCCAGAGCCACCTTTGGTTCCATCCCAAATCCAGAGACTCCATTCAGAGTGCTTTTGACAAACACCATTTTTAAAAAATATTTAATCATTTATGATAAACTCGGATGGTTTCAGAACATTCCAGAAATATGTCACCTGTGAACAAGCCACATTTACAAACCATCAGACCTCTTAAGATTATAAACCATCTTCACAGGGTTGTGACTGATGTTTACAATTCAGCCTTTTGATAATATTTTCTTAGATAGTCTTTAGTGGAAGCAGCTTCCCCATGACTTCTTCCTCATAGGTTCCCGTAAAATCCTCATTTACATACCGTACGTAAATTTAACAGTAATAAATTTAACCTCTGAATAATATAAGTGCGTTTTCTGCGCTGGAGGAAACAACTACTCAGGTCTGATTTCTCTCTTTTTTCCCCCCCTTTCTATTTCTTGCTGACTTGCTCGATAGCAGACACCAGGCTGAGAGATGAAACTGTATGATTTATCACAGACTCTTGTAAAACGTCGAAAGAGATTTATAATAGTGAATAAAACTGAAAAAAAAAAAAAAAAATCAAAGCCAGTTGACTCTTGCTTCCTCATTGATAGCATTGATGCATTGATGCACTGATATGTAGAAGATTTCCAGCAAGCCTCATTAGCATTTTTCTTTATTTAGATGTTACACAGATGAAGGAGATAAAGAAGGTTCAGTTTTGGTCTCGACACAAATTGCTAACATTTCATTTAGAAGTCCAGCGGAATCTTTGTAAAATATGTAGTTCAACAAAAAGTAAATTGCAACAAGTAAAAGTAAAAAGTAAACAGCTAGTTTATTTCTGGGATTCAAGTCAATTTTATTTGTAAAGCAGCTTTACAGAAATGTATCAGTTACAGGTAGAAATTTTAAATTGATAAATTTATCCCTAAACTTCAAGCCAGAGATAATGGTGCTGAGGTTGAGGAACAGCTCGCTGAAGAAACCTTGAGAGGAACCAGACTCAAAGGTGAACCAATCTTCAGTTTCTTCCATATCTGTGGGTCCAGAAGTGCTAATTTGTGCAAAGAAGACAAAGCTCATGAGCATCAAAGTCATTTCTGTATTTATGATAGTGTTCAATTACATTCTATTACAGCAAACTGAATTTATGGAACTGAATGTTAAAGGTCTTGCTTAAGGACTCATCCCTGGCAGTTCTGGTATTTAGACAAACAGTCACTTTGAACAAAGACGTGAACCGAAACCTTCACCACTGAACCTCCTCAATCTGCCCGACTATTAAATTCCTCCACCACGGAATTATTCCCACTAAAAGAATCAACACAGACTAGTTGAGGTAGTTGTAAAGGCTCTGTGGTGAATGCTGGGAATCACAGATCTGCAAGTTGTATGTTGGAATTTTAGCACCATCAAATCTACCATGAAGATCCTTTAGCTCTACTGTAGCTCTACTTTTTTATGTAGCGCTTTCTGAACCACTGCATCAATCGAACTGCTGCTGGAAAAATGTTGTACCTTATGGCCAATGTACTTTGACAGGAAGTGACTTTGAATTTTGTGTACAATGATCTCATGTTTTCGGTGCTCTCCATCTCCAGAGGTTTGTGGGGTTGGTTTGTGCACTAAGACCTGATGTTGTGCTCTTATCATGGCCTGTACAGGGAGAGCAGACTGTGGAGAATGTCTTACCTTTAAGCCTAATGGGGTTGGTGGTGGATCAAGTGGTTAAGGCTCTGGATTGGAAGAGATCAGGGTTCAATCCACAGCCCCAGCCCCGTCAAGCTGCCATTATTGGGCTCTTAAGCAAGGCCCCCCAATCCCCCCCACTCCAGGGTCACTGCATCACGGCTGACTCCACCCTCCAAGGATGGGATATTTGAAGAAAGAATTTCACTGTGCAGTAATGTATATGGGACAAAGAAAGGCTACTTCTAGTAGTGACCTTCTTGGGTTGGGAGTCAGGCTGCCACTGTTAAGCCCTTGAGCAAGGCCCCCAACCCCTCCTGCTCCAGGGGTGCTGCATCATGGCTGACCCTGCACTCTGACCCCAACCCTACAAGGATGGGATATGCACTGACCTAATAGTTCTCCATAAGCCCTTGGTTGCTGTTGTAGAAAGGACATTATTTAGTTACATTTACATTATTTCCTGTCCAGTGTCACCCAAATGAGGATGGGTTCCCTTCTCACCAAGGATGGGATATGTAAAGATCGGGGTTCAATCCCCAGCCCCAGCCTTGTCAAGCTGCCACTGTTGGGTCCTTGAGCAAGGATCCTCAACCCCTTCCTGGTCCAGGGGTGCTGCATCATGGCTGACCCTGTGCTCTGACCACAACCCTCCAAGGACTGATATGAGAAGAAAGAATTTCACTGTGTAGTAATGTATATGTGACAGATAAGGGCTGCTACTTCTACTAGTGACCTTCTTGGTATACAACTTGTCAAAAGTTCTTTGGTAGAATCAGAGTCCTAGGGCAGCACCAGCTCAGGTCACCAGCTCAGGTGAAGTAAAGCTGGAAATGGGACATGGGACATGCAACTTTGGTGTTTCTTCTCCTTTTTGTAGTTAAAGAGACTCGTTTTTTTCTAGCCCAGAATCACAATCTGTTCTCTTGCCCCTGTCTAAAAATATATATCATTCCTATTAGTTTCACTGAAGTTACTGAATTATTAAAAGTAGCTACTGAATATTGTGCTTTAATAATGAATAATGAAGTAAACTAGGACTTTAAGTGGTTAAGTGCTTAAGGCATGTTTGGTGTGCGTGAGGAGATGGTATCCGTGGGAAAAACTTTATGTCTCTAATAAAACTGCCTGCTCTTGTGCTAAATTCAAACCCACTGTTTCTCGTCTCACATCCCTGCCCACTCTGTTCCTACCTCTGACCCAGTCTGAGATCCCAGCAGAGAAAACCAGCGCCTATATTTAACGCTAACCAGAAACCCCCTGCGCTAACTATACGGACTTGGGCTTTTGGGTCAGATGCAAATGCAGCTCCTGACACCGTTCCTGACAATTCCGTCTCTTTTTTTTAACCGTGCATGTGCTCTGCTTTGACTCAGAATGGACTTCCGGATGTCTGTGAATAATAACAACTCATTTCTTTAGATACGGTCTGTTACGTTCTGAATAATTGTCAAATGGGTTTCCTGCGAAGCTACACTACAAGCTAAAACATCATAGCAGGATTTAAGCTTAATCTGTGGCTAATAACGCTAATACTGATTCTGCTAACGAACCATAAGAATCATTAACCTAGTTAGCTATAGCTAGAGCCACTATCCACTGTCCTTTTCTGCATACACGCACTAACAATCACATGTGATTGGCCGACAGATGGGACAGACTTATGACGTGAAACCAGTGAGAAAAATATTGAAATATTTATATAAAACAGCATTGTTTAACAACAACAGGTTTAGTTTTGATCCCTCCTATATTAATCTAATTACTCTGACCTCCTTTGGTCCTTTATATTGGTGTTATTGGTGTGTGTGTGTGTCTGTGTGTGGTGTTCTAGGTCAGTAGGTTTGTCGCAAAGTACTGAAGCCTCACTGCCCATCATTTCTTTCTTGTAGTCAACCCATAATGTGTGTGTGTGTGTGTGTGTGTCTGTGTGTCTGATCATCATGTGCACATTAAGCAGGACTCCACATTAAGCAGCACAGAAACACCTGACACGGCCAAAGTCAGCACGTCCTTACCCACAATGCCCCGTGCTAATGACATTGCTGCTGTGTGATTAACTGTTTCCCAGCAGTGCCACTCACTCCACTGCCCTCTCACAGAATCAACATGGTGTGTGTGTGTGTGTGTGTGTGTTCTCGGCTGTTCTCTACAGCACTAATGTAATTAAATTATACACAGTATTAGCATTACATTGAAATGCCAAGGCAACACGACCCTGACCCACAACATGTGCTCTCTCTCTCTCACACACACACACGCACACGCACACACACACACACACACACACACACACACACACACACACACACTTTCTGGGTTGATTCTGCTTGAGTACATTAGAGTAAGTGGCTGGTGATAGCTGTTTATTCAAATGCCGTGTTTTCTGTTTGTCGGTCTCGTTTTCTGTCTCTCTCTCTCTGTCTCTGTTTCCCTGTCTCTCTCTTCTCTCTCTCTCTCTGTCTCTCTCTCTCTCTCTCTCTCTCTCTCTCTCTCTCTCTCTCTCTCTCTCTCTCTCTCCCTCTCCGTGTGCTGTGTCATGTGACAGAGAAAGCAGGTAAGATGGAGAGGACAGACATCCCTTCAGGCACGTCAATCAAAATCAAACCAACACAATCCTCAAAATTGTAAAGAGTAGTATAAAAGTACAGTGTAAAATATGAACTAAGAATATAGTGAACATGAAAATACACAAAGAACAGAACTAAAACATGCTAATAGGCTAACATTATAGTAAACATGCTAATATGTAGACTAGCATTATAGTAAACATGCTAATATATAGACTAGCATTATAGTAAACATGCTAATATATAGACTAGCATTATAGTAAACATGCTAATATATAGACTAGCATTATAGTAAACAGACTACCACTATAGTAAGTAGACTAATATACAATCTAACATTATAGTACACATGGAAACACACAAACTACCGTTTCAATAAACAGGTTAATATACAGACTAGCATTATAGTAAACAGGCTAGCATTATAGTAAACAGGCTAATATACAGACTAGAATTATAGTAAACAGACTAGCATTATAGTAAACAGGCTAATATACAGACTAGAATTATAGTAAACAGACTAGCATTATAGTAAACAGGTTAATATACAGACTAGCATTATAATAGACTAGCATTATAGTAAACCTGCTAATATACAGACTAGCATTATAGTAAACAGGCTAATATACAGACTAGAATTATAGTAAACAGACTAGCATTATAGTAAACAGGCTAATATACAGACTAGCATTATAGTAAACAGGCTAATATACAGACTAGAATTATAGTAAACAGACTAGCATTATAGTAAACAGGCTAATATACAGACTAGAATTATAGTAAACAGACTAGCATTATAGTAAACAGGTTCATATACAGACTAGCATTATAATAGACTAGCATTATAGTAAACAGGCTAATATACAACCTAACATTATAGTACACATGGAAACATACAAACTATTGTTTCAATAAACAGGTTAATATACAGACTAGCATTATAGTAAACAGGTTAATATACAGACTAGCATTATAATAAACAGGTTAATATACAGACTAGCATTATAGTAAACCTGCTTATATATAGACTAGCATTATAGTAGACAAGCTAATATACAGACCAGCATTATAGTAAACCTGCTATTATACAGACTAGCATTATAGTAAACAGACTAGCATTATAGTAAACAGGCTAATATACAGACTAGAATTATGGTAAACTTACTATTATACAGACTAGCATTATAGTAAACGGTCTAGCATTATAGTAAACCTGATAATATACAGACTAGCATTATAGTAAACGTGCTAATATACAGACTAGCATTATAGAAAACATGCTAATATACAGACTAGCGCTATAGTAAACAGACTAATATACAATCTAACATTATACTGCACAATGAAAACACACAAACTAGCATTGTAGTAAACATGCTAATATACAGACTATCATTATAGTAAACAGACTAATATACAGACTAGCACTATAGTAAACAGACGAGCATTATAAATAAACATGACAATATACAGATTAGCATTATAGTATACAGACTAGCATTATAGTAAACATGCTAATATACAGTCTAGCATTATAGTAAACAGACTACCATTTCAATGAACAGGTTAATATATAGACTAGCATTATAAAACAGACTAGCATTATAATAGACTAGCATTATAGTAAACCTGCTAATATACAGACTAGCACAATAGTAAACAGACTAATATACAATCTAACATAGTACACATGAAAACACACAAAGTAGCATTTCAATAAACAGGTTAATAAACAGACTAGCATTATAGTAAACATGCTAATATACTGACTAGCATTATAGCCACTAGCATTATAGCATACAGACTAGCATTATAGCAAACATGCTAATGTACAGATTAGCACTATAATAAACAGACTAGAATTATAGTAAACATGCATATATACAGACTAGCATTATAGTAAACAGACTAGCAGTATAGTAAACAGACTAGCATTATAGTAAACAGGCTAATATAAGACTAGCATTATAATAGATTAGCATTATAGTAAACAGGCTAATATACAGACTAACATTATAGTAAACAGACTAGCATTATAGTAAACCTGCTAGCATTATAGTAAACAGGCTAATATACAGACTAGCATTATAGTAAACAGACTAGCAATACAGTAAACCTGCTAATATACAGACTAGCATTATAATAAACAGACTAGCAATACAGTAAACATACTAGCATTATAGTAAACATGCTAATATACAGACTAGCATTATAGTATACATACTAGCATTGTAGTAAACATGCTCATATACAGACTAGCATTGTAGTAAACAAACTAGCATTATAGTAAACCTGCTAATATACAGACTAGCATTATAATAAACAGACTAGCATTATAGTAAACATACTAGCATTATAGTAAACATGCTAATATACAGACTAGCATTATAGTATACATACTAGCGTTATAGTAAACATGCTAATATACAGACTAGCATTGTAGTAAACAAACTAGCATTATAGTAAACATGCTAGTATACAGACTAGCTTTAGAGTAAACAGACTATTATACAATATAACATTATGGCACACATGAAAACACACAAACTAGCATTTCATTAAACAGGCAAATATACAGACTAGCAATATAATAGACTAGCATTATAGTAAACCTGCTAATATACAGACTAGCATTGTAGGAAACATGCTAATATATAGACTAGCATTATAGTTAACATGCTAATATACAGACTAGCATTCTTATAGACTAGCATTACAGTAAACATGCTAAAACCCGATCCTGATCACACTGATCACTCTTCTTGGGTCACACTGTCACTCGCTTCGTCTTCTCATTAACGCGATTGAAACATTTCAGCGGTTTTGTACACAGAAGAACTGAACAAGTAGTGTTTAACAAAACAAGCTAAAACATGCAAAACAGGACATGTGCTAGGTTTTCATGATATGGAATGAAATAGAAGGGGGGGGAGAGAGAGAGAGAGAGAGAGAGAGATCTGCAAAGCTGAGAAAAGAGATAAATGAGACCTGTGAGTGACAACCCATGATCAATGATAAGGTGTTTTTATTACTGTGTGTGTGTTAGAAAAAGAGACAGAATGTGTGTGAGTGTGTGTGTGTGTGAGAGAGAGAGAGAGAGAGAGAGAGAGAGAGAGAGAGAGAGATTGAGAGAGTGAGAGAGAGAGTAATGCATAACGCACAATTGCAGCTGCAGCATCAATGATTCCTACCGAGAGAGACGTAGAGAGAGAGAGAGAGAGAGAGAGAGAGAGAGAGAGAGAGAAGGAGGTGGTCTGTAAGAGAGCCATGCTTGCAGAGTGTGACAGCAGAAAGAGAGAGAGAGAGAGAGAGAGAGAGACGGCGTGCAGGCAGATGAAAGAGAAAGGAGGAGCTGAGAGGAGGAAGAGGACGACGAAGGTGTCAGCATCAGTCCCCCCCCACACACACTCACACTCAGGAGAGGAGGAGAGGAAGAAGTGAAGAAAAAGAGCGAGGTGAAGGAGAAGAGGAAAGAGCTTGGATCTTCCATGCGGACGTAGCGGCTTCCATCACATCCTTGCTTGTGTGTGTGTGTGTGTGTGTTTGTGTGTGTGTGTGTGTGTGAGATATGGAATCCAGAGTGCTGCATCGTCTCAGCTCAGTGCCGCTAATGAAGACAGGGACGCTGCAGTGACCGTGTGTGTGTGTGTGTGTGTGTATGGAGGTCTGATAGGTGCAGTGCTGCTGCTGCTGTGTGTGTAAGAGGGGCATGATGCGAGAACAGGAGGAACCAAGATAGAGCAGAAATCAAGGTGTGTGTGTGTGTGTGTGTGAGTGAGAGGTGGTCCGACAAAAGCACTCCTGCTGCAGAACTCATCTGCACACACTTGAACGCTGGAACCAGGGGCAGGCGAGGGGTCGTTGCTAACGGAGGCGGACCCGGGTCAGAGGCGGTGACCCCAGCGAAAGGCCGTCGGCACGGCGGCGCGAGGCAGCAGGGGCGCGAGCGAGAAAGACGGGCGGAAAGCCACCATGGGGGAGTGGACGATATTGGAGAGATTGCTGGAGGCTGCGGTGCAGCAGCACTCCACCATGATCGGGAGGTGAGGACACACACACACACACACACACACACACATGCTCGTTTGCTATCATTCTTAATGTAACTATCATATACACACACTTCCTTCATGCAAAACTCTAACTTTTATTAACCAAAAGAAACAATTTCATACATTTTTATCCTTTTTATTCGTTTTTGCAGTTTTGATATAGATATTAAAATGAAAGAAAAGGCATTTCTCCTTGTAAGGACCAGCGAAATGTCCCCACAAGGTCAAACCTGTCATCATATTCATCACTATCCTTGTGAGGACGTTTGTTACGCATCGAGATATCAAAATAAAGCCAAACAGCAGAGCGTCCGTGTTCTTCCGTTTAAGATTTCCTGAATATCTCTTACGTACCCAAGCCGGAAAAAGGACACGGAATGGTGTAGTTTGTGGTTTTTTTAAACAAATTAACAGCAAAAACACGACAATAGGCTAGTAACAAAAAAACAAACAAACACTTTTAGCTACACCCAAAAAAAAGAAAAAGATTTCATCACTTAATCACAAATATAAAACACTTTTATAAACAAAAATATTATTTAAATAAATTAAACAAACAACAATTCAATTATTAAAAACAATTAAATTATTACACAATTGTATTGATTTTTATTTTCCCTGTATAAGCAACAGCAGTTGTATTTGGACATGGAACACACACACACAAAAAACAAACAAACATAAAAAACACAAAATCAAAACAAACAAACGAACAAAATAAAAAACACACAAAAAACATTTAAAAAAACAACAACAAATAAATCCATAATTTTATTATTTTATGTTATTATATAGCTGATTTGTTGGTAAACCTATTACTATCCTCAGATCTTAAGGATGTCTTGTGTTTATTTAAAAAAAAATGTATGTTTTTTTTTTTTTTTTTTAATCTCAAGGGGGACACGGTATCTGAGAAAACGTTCCTGAAGTTTTTGCGTGAAAATTGTGATGTTTTTTTTTTTTTTTAATTTGTGGTTCAATGACCTCTTTGGGCCTCCATAATGAGGATGTCTTGATCAACTTTCCAGAAACACACACACACACACACACACACACACACACAATGTCCAAAAAAATCACACGGCAAATACACAAAATATATATCTACATATTATCATAAAAATTATCTTTTTTTTTATTTGTAAAGGAAAACTGGATTTCCTTTATTGACATATCTGTAACAGTATGGAAAACGAAGAGGGTCATAGACTGACAAATTTATTCACATCATTTCTCGACAGTAAATTAGATTTTTCCATGGCGGCTCATAAGAGCGTGCATACTTTTTCAATCTCATGGGATAATTTTTCGTAACTAACATCTACCTATTTTCTGGAATGAAAAACGTATTGGTTGATTAAGAAAATTAAGACGAGACAACAGTCTTTTATTATTTCATTTAAAAAATTGTCTGAAACCACAAATATCATAACCACAAATACCACAAAATTTCATAACCACAAATATCATAACCACAAATACCAAGATATACCCTTTTTATATCTTGATATTTGTGGTTATGAAATATGTGAAATGCATGAATGTATGACCCTTTTCGGCTTCCATAATCCATAATTAAGACGTTAAACATTATGAATTATTTTTATAAATCACAAGTTGAACACTTTGAAAAAAAGGTTAACTGGTGGACCAGTAATTCACCTTAGAGGTATGTAGTGCATAGGCAAGTGTGTGTGTGTGTGTGTGTGTGTGTGTGTGTGTGTGTGTGTGTGTGTAGACACAGATGATGGATGAATGCAGTGGTGTTGGGGGTTTGCGGTGCTTCGCCTGTTCTGTTTGCTTTGCATATCGAATGCTGAATCTATACAACAAAAAATGATGACACACAAGTGTGTGTGTGTGTGTGCATGCATTGTTCTTGCTCTCTCTCTCTCTCTCTCTCTCTCTCTCTCTCTCTCTCTCTCTTGCTCTATCCTTTCTCATTGCCTCCTCCCATCATGGAACTGCTGGTTACTTTAAGGAATCAATGAATATAGACTGTGTTTAAAGAAACTCAAGCACAGAGAATAAGGGAGAGAGAGAGAGAGAGAGAGAGAGAGAGAGAGAGAGACATAGAGAGAGAGAAAGACACACAGAGAGAGAGAGACATAGAGAGAGAGAAAGAGAGAGAGAGGGAGAGAGACAGAGTCAGAGAGAGAGAAAGAGACAGAGAGAGACGGAGAGAGAGAGAGAGACATAGAGAGAGAG